>OX453090.1:26593865-26742087 GCA_949708635.1 Hirtodrosophila cameraria | reverse complement strand
AACTGTTGCATGCAACCTATTTTATGGAAAATTTTATATACGGGCGAGACGGTACGGGATTTTCAAAAGTGTGGACGCGCACCCGCGACCGGCGGGTCGGGATCGAATTTATTTACCGTTTCCAATTCTACTTCAAATCCAGATTTCACGGTCTGTCTAACAATCTTTGCCCTTGTGAGTTAGAGTGATGAAAATGTACGCACACGGTCGGGAAATATTGATAAAGTTCAAAGATTTGGAATGGCGGGCGAAGCCGCTGGTATATGCTAGAAACATATATGTATGTCTACCAAAAATCAAAGTTATGTCTTCAAAATTGTTGGTGTGGGAGTTTTTATAGTCTGTTTTCCAAAATAGAACAAGTAAGAATACTCTAGTCGAGTGTGCCCGACTACGAGACTCCCTGCTCCCAACTTGCATTTCAATCAGTTCAGCGGCAACACAAGCAAGCAGCGTACTCAACTTGCACAGTGCATGTAAAACTGTTGTTTCTGCCTGCTGAGACACCATAACTTTGGTGCTATTTATCCGATCGTGTTGAAATTAACACATCCAAAAGACATTGATTAAACATACATGTGTACCAAAAATTAAAGCTTTATCTTTAAAATTGTGGCTGTGGGAGTCTTTTGCGATTTGCGGGGGTGCGGGGGGGTGCATCCGACATTTGAAATAAACTTGATCTGCGTATGGTATACAGGAACTTGCATGCCAAGTTTGGTGTCTCCAGCTCTTATTGTCTCTGAGATCGACGCGTTCATACAGACGGACAGACGGACAGACAGACAGACAGACGGACATGGCTAGTTCGTCTCGGCTGTTGATCCTGATCAAGAATATATATAGTTTATAAAGTCGGAAATGCCTCCTTCTGTCTGTTACACACATTTGCAGTACTTTATAACTCCCTTTTTCCCATTTTTAATGGGAACAGGGAGTAAAAACGAGACAAGTAAGAACGTTGCAGTCGGATGCACCCGACTCCGATAAACTCTTTTTTTCGCCTCATTGCGGAGTCAGAAGTGAGCGTGGCAATTGTGTTTTTGCTCAAATCTATCAAGTTTTGCCATAAACTTAAATTTGGTTGGGCCACTTTTACAGGTTTGGGAGAAACAAATATTGCTTGATTGCTAGTGCAATCTTTTAAATAGGGCAATAGAGTTCAACCTGCAAAATTTGGTGATTCTAGCTAAAGGGGTGTGGGAGATGCTGACTTTGCTTATTTGTGATGGCGGAGGAGGGCATGGCCAAATTTTTTTTAGTCAGATCAATTAAGTATGTGATAAGTAGCTCTTGTGCTACATTTGGTTACTCTAGCTATAAAACTTTGGAAGATTGAGGTTTTTGCGGTTTGTGGGGGAAGGGGTGGGGGTGGGGGAGATCTTGACACTTTGTCTGCCTTTGGTATATACCGACATGTATACCAAGTTTGGTTGCTCTAGCTTCAAAGCTGTGGAAAAAACCTGCCTTCATACGGACAGACAGACGGACATGACTCGGCTGTTGATTTGCAATTTTTTTTTCTGAGAGGTCTCCTTCAATGCGTTACACATTTCGTGACAAAATTAAAATACCCTCTGCTAGTGCATAATAAAGATTTGGGTGTGAATAATTTTTTTCTAGGTCCATAATAAGTGGGTGATTTTTTTGTTAAAAAAATAATTATTTACGGTCCCTGCAAAATATAAAATATATGTTTGTATGTTGTTGTTGCTTTAAGACTTCTGACCTCTCAAGCGAACTTTTCGGCCGGAATTCGGACCATACTTTTCCTTGCCTTTAGTTTTTTGCTAAAGGGCTTAAACAATACATTGTCCAACCACTGGGACTTATTGAGTTCTGCATAGATTTTTATAGACGTTATTGTAGTTATAATTATATTATAGTATTAATAATGAATTTTATGCGTGCATTGTGTTTCGGCTATTGTGATCAGTTTGGTATTATGTACCACACTTTATCAAAGGGAATTGGTTTTCCTATAACACTGAAAAGCATTCCCAAAGTGTATTTCACTCATGTAATTGAGCCACAACAAAATGGGACAATGAAAAGCTTGCCATTGTATTGGACCCTCCCCCTTCAATATGCAACTCCCTATCCTGGTCAGTTGGCCGGTGACCCTTTCTCGGCCAAACAAAGACATTGTCATTTGATGGCAAGGAACAGGATAAATGATAATGCATAAAAGATAAAGGGTAAAGGGTAGAGAATGGTGAGTAAAGGGTAAACTTAATCCATAACAATTTACAGTTGTCGACAGTTCACAATCGGTTGGCGTGTTAATTACCTGAAACATATCACATCTGGAATCTGTGACAAACTTTCTAAAAGACGACTGATGAAACCTTTATGCTGAGGTTGAGTTTTTCGATGAAAAGAACATGTGGTTCTGGTACTTGTAGAGTATATGGTTTTAGTTCTAGTTCTGGCAGAGAAATTGGATTTGGCTTAGATCCTTCGACTCAAATTGTGTGCATACGGCAGCCCCAACAGAATAAAGGAGAGAGGACAAAACTTTTTCGATTATATGCTCGTAAAAGTTTTTGGTGTTTGTGTAAACCATCCAAAAGTGGGCATAACCACAATTTAACCACAGAATAAGTACACCAACAGCACCACCAACAACAACATCAAGAAAGTCCACTTAACCGCTCATAGATGTTGCCATTGTTGTTGTTATTGTTGTTGTTCTTAATATTGAGAGCGATAAAGAGCGGTGCCAAAGTTAACCAAAAAACTGAACCGAACCGAACTACAGCGAATCAGAGCTGAGCACAGCAGAGCGGAGCGTTGAGGAGTGGAGTAATCTCAAAAACCAGCTCGTAAACAAGCAATAAAATTGTAAAAAGGACAACCGGCAACCGTTGCCAACAATTGGCATTGTCAATGAGGGCAAACATACACATGTGTGCGCTTGTGTGTGTGTGTGTGTCCAAAGGACGCACTTTGCTGCCAACCTACATGGCCTTTCGATAGTTTTCGCTTTCACATAGTTTGGGAGGCAACAACGGCAAGGCTAACAGGCCAATCAAGCACATTGTACATTGGTTCAAAACTTATTGTACCCGATGCCGATGTATAAAAGTGCTTTCTTAACCAAACTATAAGAGTGCATAGGTTGAATAAAAATGTATAAATACATGCAAACATACATATATCATGGCTAATAGTCGAAAAAAATTATTTATTTGCTCGCGAAATTAGAAACTCCACATAAAAATATTATAAATGGAAATATATTCCAAAATATTGGAGCAACTTCGAAATTTTGAAAAAAAAATTAATACATATTTCGAAAATGCTTGCATAAAAAAAATTTTAAGTGTAATTTTTGTGTTTAGTGTGCCAAAGTCCTTGAAGGAATCAGTTTGCCTACTAACTAGACGAACGTTGTTTTTCGAACATCATTTAATAAAAATTTTCACTATGCTAACATGCAAAGGGAAAGCAACACAGCCGTGGCCTTAATGGCAATACATGTTTGAGTAAAGAAACAAAAACAAACAACCAAGAACGTTGCAGTCGGGCTCACCCGACTGCGATATACTCTGTTTTCTTGATGAGATCTTGACACTTTGTCTGACTATGGTATATACCAACATGTATGCCAAGTTTGGATGCTCTAGTTTCAAAACTGTGGAAAAAACCGCGTTCATACAGACGGACGGACGGACATTTCACAAGCCCCATATACTCTTTTTTTCCATTTTGGAAAACAGAGTATAAAAATGCCACGAGAGAGCAATTAACCCTTTTAAAGAACTCAAGAACACCTCGCCCGTGGTCTTGAAGAATTTTCTTCGAATAGATGCTGCAACGTATTGTTATTAAGCTTAGTAGGTCATAAGATTCAACGAAAAGACACTTCAATGAGAGTTTCCGGAGTTTATTTTCGAGGCTCTATAGATTCGGACAATATAGATGGTGGAGCTTCAAAGTCTGAACTGCGTCTGGACGACTTGGAGCAATCAATATAGAAAATTTTCTATTTTTTGTGAATAAAACGACGAAAACAAAAATTGTTGACGAACATAGCTATCCTTATTTGAACTTTCGTCGAACACAACATATTCGACGAACAAATTCGCCTGTGGATACACTACTTAAGATTTACTTTGCAAACCAACTGAATGAAAGCATCCTTGCTGCGATTTTAATGCCCATTAGTGCATTTTTAAACTGATCTTGATTCTGATGTTATAGGTTAGACCAGCCGAACCATCAGCAACAAAAACAAGTAAGAACGTTGCAGTCGAATGCACCCGACTGCGATATACTCTTTTTTTCGCCTCTTTGTAGAGTCAGAAGTGGGCGTGGCAATTGTATTTTTGCTCAAATCTTTCAAGTTTTGCCATCAATTTAAGTTTGGTTGGGCCCGTACTACAGAAACAAACATTGCTCGATTGCAAGGGCGGGGGTAGGCGTGGCAAAATTATTTTTATCCAATCTATTTAATAGGGCAATAAAATTCAACCTGCAAAATTTAGGGACTCTAGCTAAAGGGATGTGGGAGATACACACTTTGTTATTTTTGGAGGCGGGGGGAGGGCCTGTTCAATTTTTTTTTATTCAGATCAATCAAGGATGTGATAAGTAGCCCTTGTGCTTAATTTGGTTACTCTAGCTATAAAACTGTGGGAGATATAAGTTTTTGGGGTTTGTGGGGAAAGGGGTGGGGGTGGGGGGAGATCTTGACACTTTGTCTGCCTATGGTATATACCAACATGTATACCAAGTTTGGTTGCTCTAGCTTCAAAACTGTGGAAAAAAACTGCGTTCATACGGACGGACGGACGGACGGACGGACATTTCACAAACCCAATATACTCTTTTTTCTTTTTTTTTTTTCAAAAAAATTAAAAAAAGAGTATAAAAAGAGAACAGAACGCACTATCAACGTTTGCTAATTGATTAACACCTGAAAGTCACTTCATTATGAAATCCCCGCCGGACATTTCGACGAGCTTCTTTGTTTCCGTCGCCGTCGTCATCTGCGTTTGCCACTTATAGAAATTAGTCAGACGTACCCAACCTTCTTATTTGCCACCATCTCACCCCCACTTTCCCACCTATCACCTAGCTTGTCAGTTATTTGGTGCTGGCCACAAATCAAGGCAAAACTTGCGTATCACCTCGGGCTTTGGGTGGTGTCTGGGTGGTTTTGAGTCTGTTCTGCAGTGACGCTCTCTAAATGTGTCATTAAAAAATTAAAAGCAAATTCCTGCACGGATGATGGCGATGACGATAGAAGAGACGGCAGTAACGGCGACAACGATGACAACATTGTTGAAGGAACTGGATTTAAAGGTGGCGTAATGTTCTTTCAGCATCCTTGCTGCCCATAAAGTGGCCACAAAATGGGGCCACAGGACTCAAAACTTTGTACCACAATGCAACGCAGCAATTTAGCGAACAGTTTGCACAGGAATGTTCTGAAAAGTCTATCACGATCTCGCCTATCAAGGGTATTTTAAAACTATTCAGCGTTTCCCACATATGAACAATTTGATTAAATGCTTTGGGTCTTTTCCTTTTCTTATACTCTTGTTTTTAAAAACTGAAAAAAAAGTAAGAATGTTGCAGTCGGATACTCACGACTGCGATATACTCTTTTTTATCCTCTTTGCGGAATCTGGAGTGGGCGTGGCAACTATATTATTGGGCAAATATTTATCTTGACACTTTGTCTGCCTATGGTATACTATATCTTCGGCAAGTCGAAGATAACTTTTCTTCCTTATTTTATCTTAAGACTTGATTACTAACGCGTCAATAAATGCTCTCTTAACAATTCAGGCATTACCATTGGAAATATATTTTACATTTTACTGATGTTCTTTTCTTCCTCAGACTGACAAAGATAAAAGTTATATAAATAAATAAATAAATCTTTAGTTTATTATTTAAAAAAATATAAGACCGTTTATTTTCGCTGTTTAATTTGAATTAAAAAGCTCAATACAATGCTACCTTAATACAGAGACCGCTGCCAGCTGCTACTGCTAATGTCGCTGCTGCCGCTGCCGTTGTCGCTGCTGCCGCTGCTGCTGTTGTCGCCGCTACCGCTCCGCTGTCACTTTTGGGTGTATTGGTGTCCAATTTCCCCAGAAGTCGTTCACACGGTTGCGCACAGTATCTTGGTCCCACGATGGAAAAGTGCTGACCTAGCGCACGTGGCGGATGTGCTGCATGCGCTGCGGGCATATTTGGTTTTGACCAAGTGCATTCTAAGTGCGTCTGCACGGTACCTCATACGAATTCCGAAAATTTTTACATGAATTACAAAAAACAAAGAAAAAACAAGAAAGAACGTTGCAGTCGGGCTCACTCGACTGCGATATACTCTGTTTTCTGTACGTATATTAAATTAAATTCTTTTAAAGGCTACTTATACTTATATGCTACGAACTATAAAATTCTTTCTGCTAAGTGCAGAACGCTGCAAACGCCCAAAGCAGAGCTTGTCAAAATGATCGCTCGTTTAATGGGGCGGAGGTGGGATTGGCAAAATTTTTTTTCTCCAATCTATCGAAGAGTACAAATGGAGTCATACTGCAAAATTTGGGGTTTCTAGCTATAAGGGTGTAGGAGATACAGGTTTAGCCCATTTACGGGGGCGGTAGTGGGCGTGGCATATTTTTTTTTTGGCAGGTCGGTCAAGGATGTGGTCAGTAGTCTTTATGTCAAATTTGGTTACTCTAGCTATAAAACTGTGGAAGATGTAGGTTTTTGCGGTTTGTGGGGGAAGGGGTGGGGGTGGGGAGGAGATCTTGACACTTTGTCTGACTATGGTATATACCAACATGTATGCCAAGTTTGGATGCTCTAGCTTCAAAACTGTGGAAAAAAACTGCGTGCATACAGACGGACGGGCGGACATTTCACAAGCCCAATATACTCTTTTTTTCCATTTTGGAAAACAGAGTATAACAAGTAAGAATGCTCTAGTCGAGTGTGCCCGACTACGAGAGTCCCTGTTCCCAACTTACATTTCAAGCAGTTCGGCGGCAACACAAGCAAGCAGCGCACTTAACTTGTCTAGTGCCTGTAAAACTTTTGTTTCTGCCTGCTGAGACGGGGGTAATAGATTCTTTCATAACTTTTGTGTTTGTTATCCGTTCTTATTGAAATTTAAGCTCATAATCAACATTGATACAACATATATGTGTACCAAAAATCAAAGCTTTATCTTTAAAATTGTGGCTGTGGGCGTCTTTTTCGATTTGCGGTGGTGCGGAGGGGTGCATTCGAAATTTGAAATAAACTTGATCTGCATATGGTATACAGGAACCTGCATGCCACGTTTGGTGTCTCTAGTCTCCTAGATCCGGCAGACAGACGGACATGGCTAGTTCGTCTCGGCTGTTGATTCTGATCAAGAATATATATAGTTTATATATTATGTTTATAGTCGGAAATGTCTCTTTCTGTCTGTTATACACATTTGCAGTACTTTATAACTCCTATTTTTTTCCATTTTTAATGGGAACAGGGAGTAAAAAGAAAAAAGAGTATATTGGGCTTGTGAAATGTCCGTCTGTCCGTTCGTTTGTCCATATGAACGCAGGTTTTTTCCACAATTTTGAAGCTAGAGCAACCAAACTTGGTATGCATGTTGGTATATACCATAGGCAGATCTCCCCCCCCCCACCACCACCACCCTCTGGTGTATATTCCACAGTTTTGCAGTAAGTGTAACCAAATTAAGCATAATTGCTACAAATAAGCAAAGTCTGTATCTCTCACGCCCCTTTAGCTAGAATCACCAAATTTAGCAGGTTGAATTCTTTTGCCTATTAAATAGATTAGATAAAAATAATTTCGCTGAATCTTGCGGAAACCAAAATAAATTTTTTTTATTAAAAATATTTCTTATATTAACCAGTAAATACTTCGTCACAAAATTAGATATAAGAAGTTATGTGGCTTGAATATGCATCGTCCTTAGTCTTTAATCTCTCGTAGAGGTGTTTTATTTAATCTACTACACAGTGTGGGTATAGGATTGTAGTTATGTCTATGGAACTCAACTCCTTAGCTGTACATAATCATCGCCTTCCCGCCCTTGAACAACTTAATTTGCCTATGTATGTGTGTGTGTATGTGAATCTGTTGGGCGGGGCCAATTAGGAGGCGCGAAAGGAGAAGTAAAAAAAAAAGGGTGACAAAACGCCATATGAATAATTGAAAATCTTGTGATTCTCCTTAGAAAATTGCACAGAAGGTGCAAATAATGAAATTCTTGACGTGTTGGCTGCTGTGGCCAATTGGCAAGTGGCATGTAGCATGCAGCAAGCGGCAAAGTAAAGCAAATGGTGCTACCTTCGCTTTGAATACCAAATAAATAAATGAAATTAATACTACAGCAAAAGTCAGTTGCCAATTTAGGAAAAGACAGCAGGTTGCAGGATCTAGTCCCAAATGTGTGAATCCAGGGGACGCTAGAATTTTTTACTTGTTGTTACATATATCCGCTGAAGGACGTTCCGTTTTTAGCCACAATTTGAAATATTTCTCTAGCATATTTTACAGACAGCTAAAGTTGTGTGGCCAGGTTTGCTATGTGGGGAAGGTGTAACGTGCCTGGTCGGTCCTTATCTGGACACACACATTGCAATGCAAAAAGTAACTCTGCCAACACTTAGATCCCATCTCCCATCTTTAGCTCCTGGCTTCTTCCGAATCTGCCCAGTTGGGAGTCAAGCATTCGCTTTGTTTTCCTGCGAATGTGTGAAAAGAGATTGTGATGGACAACAAATGAAATGTTGCTTGTTCCACTGCTGCTCACTCCCTCATGCTTTGTTGACCTTGTTGTCCTTTAGGTCTGTGTGCTGACCAGGAGCAGCAACAGCAGCAGCGGTCGAAACTCCAGCGCGTACACAATCGAGCGTAATAATGAAGCAGATTTTAGATGCCTCAACAGCCGTTGGTCTTAAGGGGGTGTCTTTTGGTTAAGGGAGGTAGTCATTGGATCGTGGCTATTAGACAATAGGGAGTTTGTATTGTTGGCGTTTCTTGTCACTCTTTGGAACTACTCGTACAATGGCTCGTAACGAGTTAGTCCTGGGGACACTCAGTATATGTGATTTCAAGTTAAAATTCTCAGCCCACCGCTCATCCCTCCGCCCACCACTTATTGACCTTCCTTTTGCATCCTGTGCTGAATTTTTTGGTTTTTATTGTGTTCCCTGCTGTTCGTTTCGCCATGTATTGTTTGTTTGTTTGCTTGCCTCTTTATTTGTTGGCTTATTTGCTCATCCTTCATCATTTACAATCACATATGTCTGCTGCAGTGGCAATGGTAGGAGCAAAAGGATGTAGTGGAATGGCTGAGGATAAGGACAAGGATGAGAGTGTGGATGTGAAAATGTTTGGTCGTCGGTTCACACTGTGTGAAATTCCTTATTTCTACTTCATTTGGCATTTTATGTCAGGGACACTCAACAAATTTACTCGACTTGACCATTATAGAAAATATTTGCGTGTTTGTCTGTTACCCGCTATCGTTCCCTACCGCCTCCAGCCCACCGACTACCGCAACATCCAACAAACAAGCAAGCATACGATTTACATATATCACATTCTAACATATCCATATATGTAGTATGTCATGAACAACTTCACAATTTGACTTTAGTTCCTACCGACTTTGTCACTATCAGAACTCAACCAGAAATTCAGCAATTCAAGTTATTGTTATACTCTTGCAAAGGTTATTATAATTTTGTCACGAAATGTTTAACGCATTGAAGGATAAGTCTCAGAAAGAAAACAAGTAAGAATGCTCTAGTTGAGTGTGCCCGACTACGAGACTCCCTGCTCCCTCTTTGCATTTCAAGCAGTTCAGCGGCAACTCAAGCAAGCAGTGCACTTAACTCGTAAACTGCTTGTCAAACTCTTGTTGCTGCCAGCTGAGACCGGCGTAATAGATTCCTATAACTTTGGTGTTATTTATCCAATCGTGTTGAAATTTCCACAACTGATCAACATTGATACAACATATATGTGTACCAAAAATCAAAGCTTTATCTTTAAAATTGTGGCTGTGGGACATGGCTAGTTCGTCTCGGCTGTTGATCCTGATCAAGAACATATATAGAGTTTATATAGCGGAAATGCCTCCTTCTGTCTGTTACACACATTTGCAGTACTTTATAACTCTCTTTTTCCTATTTTTAATGGGAACAGGGAGTAACAAGCGATCGCGAAACTTGCATTTTTGTGACGAAGTTTTGTGTTCATTTTTGGCCAAATAAAGAACGCTTTTAAAATACTTTTTCGATGAAAGCTCAGCAGTGTGGTTTGTACTATGTGTTGGTAGAGATTTGTTGTAAAATTAAGATGTGTTGTCCGAAATATTGTGTAAGTTTGTAACATGTCTCAAAGCAAAATTCTGTAAGCAAATTTAGACTTTGGATAGAGTTTTAAAGATTAGTTTAAGTTTATATAAAATTCTGCTACCAGATCTTCATAGGATCATTAATTATCTTTTCAAACCAGTTACATTTTTATCCCTGTTCGTCCCCGTTGTCTTGAAAATCCATTTTTAGAAAACAGCCAGAATGAGCGCAAATTCAATTTATTTGCTTGATAGCTAGATGACTTTGTATCAAACTTGAACATAGAAATATTAAGTAATGATGAGTTTGGTTGAGCTATCTTGAGAAATACAAAAGTTTTTTTACAGAAACTCATATTTTTGAATTTTAACAGATTGTTCCTATGCCAGCTGGCATTAGATTTCGTCATCCAATTTCAATAAAATTTGGTGGGAATGACAGAATTATACTAAAACTTATAATATGTGAGTTTGGTTGAGATAGATTTACAAACAAAAGAGTTGTTCATTCAAAATCAAATTTTTGTGGGCGGTAAAATGTAGTGCCACACCCATTTTCTCAAAAACACGGGCGTGGCAAATTTTTTTTTAGTCGGATCAATCAAGGAAGTGATTAGTAGCTCGTATGTCAAACTTGGTTACTATTGTTGTAAAACTATGGAAGTCTTTATTTCCGTTTTGAAAAACTGAGTATAAGAAGTAGAAACTCTAGTCGAGTGTGCCCGATTACGAGACTCCCTGCTCCCAACTTGCATTTCAAGCAGTTCAGCGGCAACACAAGCAAGCAGTGCACTTAACGTGTCCAGTTCCTGTCAAACTGTTGTTTCTGCCTGCTGAGACGGGGGTAATAGATTCTTCCATAACTTTGGTGTTATTTATCCGACAGTGATGAAATTTACGTAGCTGATCAACATTGATACAACATATATGTGTACCAAAAATCAAGGCTTTATTTTAAAAATTGTGGCTGTGGGAATTTTTTTTCGATTTGCGGGGGTGCGGGGGGTTTATCCGAAATTTGAAATAAACTTGATCTGCGTATGGTATACAGCATGCCAAGTTTGGTGTCTCTAGCTGTTGTAGTCTCCGAGATCTGTGTGTTCATACGAACAGACAGACGGACATTGCTAGTTCGTCTTGGCGGTTGATGCTGATCATGAATATATATAGTTTTTATACTCTGTTTTCCAAAATGGAAAAAAAGAGTATATTGGGTTTGTGAAATGTCCGTCTGTCCGTCCGTCTGTCCGTCTGTCCGTATGAACGCAGTTTTTTTCCACAGTTTTGAAGCTAGAGCAACCAAACTTGGTAAACATGTTGGTATATACCATAGGCAGACAAAGTGTCAAGATTTTCCCCCCATCCCCACCCCTTTCCCCACAAACCGCAAAAATCTATATCTTCTGCAGTTTTGCAGCTAGAGTCACCAAATTTGGCATGAAGACTACTGATGACATTCTCGACCGATCTGTAAAAAAAAATGCCACGCCCACTACCGCCCCTGCAAATGAGAAAAATCTGTCTCTCTTACACCCTTATAGCTAGAAACCCCAAATTTTGCAGTGTGAATACTTTTGATCTCATCGAAAGTTTGGAGAAAAAAATTTTGACACGCCCACCCCCGCCCCAGTAAACAGAAAACAGAGTACATCGCAGTCGGGTGAGCCTGACTGCAACGTTCTAACTTGTTTTTTTTTTAAATGCCTGTTACATACATTTGCAGTACTTTTTAACTGCCTTTTCCCCATTTTTAATTGGATCAGTTAGTAAAAAGTGGAGGCTCGTCGTTGATTACCATAAACTAAATAGCGAACCCATCACCAAAATTTTCTCTTGCCTACCCTTGCAAAAGGATTCTACCAAATAGAAATAGACTTAAAAGATGTACACAAGACGGCATTTTCAACTACTAGTGGCTATTATGAGCTTCGTCGTATTTCTTTTGGACTACGGGACGCCCCCTCTACGTTTAAAAGGCTAATGAACAATATTCTCAGTCCCTATATAGGACAATTTCGCATAGTATCCATGGATGCAATCCTTATATTTTAAAAAAATATAGAAGAACACGTCAATCATCTAAGCTGTATATTCAGCTGCCTATCGAATCTAACTTAAAACTCCACTCAGGCAAATGTGAGTTTGTCAGAGAGGAGATCGAATTCCTTGGCTATACTGTACATATGAAAAAAACTAGATTTTCGATTTTTCAAAAAGGTGCACTCAGTGAATTGTCCATATTTTCAAAACCAGATTTCGGAGTCTTAAAAAGGTAGCTTTTTTGAATACGTTATATTATGTCCTTAAATCCACCAGCACATCAGTTTTCAAAATTCTTGTTCGCTTAGAAAATTTTGTTCTTTCTATGAGTCTAAAGCTCAATTCATTTTATTGTTCCCATGACAGCTATATCGAATTTGTCAACATGCGTGAAAAGTTCTTAAACTAAGACAATGTGAGTTTGGTTAAGCTATTTTCCTATGGCGGCTATATATTATAGCAGTCCAATCTGGCCGATTCTGACATATGTACTGCTTGCAGAAAGAGTAAGCACCTGTGCTGTGCAGACAGAGAGACAGAGAGACAGACAGACGTACATGACGGACATGACTCGGCTGGTATTGGTGATCACGACAATTTTTTTTTTTCTGAGACTTCTCACTTGATTATAATACCCTCTGCAAGGGTATAATGAGAACATGCATTTATTGTGCGACACGCCCTCTTTGGCGGCGGCTGCGACCTACTCACTCGAATCTTGACAATTAAAACTCAGGAAAATCTCCCACTGATTTTGAAAATTAAGTCAAAATTTAAAAAAGTGTGATCGTTTTCGAGGTAGTCCGAAAATACTGTTTTTCTAATAAAACAAGTAAGAATACTCTAGTCGAGTGTGCCCGACTACGAGACTCCCTGATCCCAACTTGCATTTCAAGCAGTTCAGCGGCAACACAAGCAAGCAGTGCACTTAACTCGTAAACTGCTTGTCAAACTGTTGTTGCTGCCAGCTGAGACGGGCGTAACACAAGCAAGCAGTGCACTTAACTCGTAAACTGCTTGTCAATGTTGTTGCTGCGAGCTGAGACGGGCGTAATAGATTCTTCTATAACTTTGGTGCTATTTATCCGATCGTGTTGAAATTAACACATCCGAAAGACATTGATTAAACATACATGTGAACCAAAAATTAAAGCTTTATCTTTAAAATTGTGGCTGTGGGAGTCTTTTGCGATTTGCGGGGGTGCGGGGGGGTGCATCCGAAATTTGAAATAAACTTGATCTGCGTATGGTATACAGGAACCTGCATGCCAAGTTTGGTGTCTCTAGCTCTTATAGTCTCTGAGATCGACGCGTTCATACAGACGGACAGACGGACAGACAGACAGACAGACAGACAGACAGACAGACAGACGGACATGGCTAGTTCGTCTCGGCTGTTGATCCTGATCAAGAATATACATAGTTTAAATAGTCGGAAATGCCTCCTTCTGTCTGTTACACACATTTGCAGTACTTTATAACTCCCTTTTTCCCATTTTTAATGGGAACAGGGAGTAAAAAATGAAAATATCTCCAGACTGGGTTTCTCTATATTTCGTATATAGGCTTGAAATTTGTATGGTTGTGCAAAGTATTCGCTTCATTTAACCCTTAGCTTCAAAAAACAGATACATTAAGTAAATGGGTCGTTTACCTGTACTTCAATGAAAAATTTGCTTCCAATATGTTTCAGTGCCAAATCGTTTTCAACTTTACCTAACAATTGGGTTCACTTCAGGTATTAAAACAAATATAGCAACATTTAATTAAAAGTTATTAGCTGAATGGTCAATTTACAGGTTTTGAAACGTACTATAAGGATCGTTGTAAAGTACAGGTATCAAACTTGTTACACCTTTATTTGAATATATGGTTCGTAGGACAAGGCAGAACAATTTCTTAGAGCCTGATGTGAAAGTTACGTTCTTCAGAGACCGCCACCTGGCCTTCTCTAAATACTATACGAAAGAAGAAAATGTCTGCTTTTGCCACGATGTTGAAGGATTATTCTAAGAATTCGGGTGAATCCAATGCTCCTTCACAATGGCGATTGCTTATCGACAGTAATAAACTTAGTTTAAAAGCTGGGCGTGTCCAAATTTTTTCTTTGTCAGATAAATCAAGGATGTGATAAGTAGCCTTTGTGCCAAATTTGGTTACTCTAGCTATAAAACTGTGGAAGATATAGGTTTTTGCGGTTTGTGGGGAAAGGGGTAGGGCTGGGGGGGAGATCTTGCCACTTTGTCTGCCTATGGTATATACCAACATGTATACCAAGTTTGGTTGCTCTATCTTCAAAACTGTGGAACAAATTGCGTTCATACGGACAGACGGCATATCACAAATCCAATATACTCTTTATTCTTTTTTTTTCCAAAAAATTACAAATGTGTGTTCGACGAACTCGTTTGACAAACAAATTCGCCCGTGGATACACTGCTTAAGTGCCGTTTTTTTTTTAGAAGAGGAACTTTTCTTGGGCTTCTGCCATTCAGTTTATTCTTTATTAGGTGTCTGCGCACTGTTGATAAGT
The DNA here is from genome assembly GCA_949708635.1 of Hirtodrosophila cameraria. Classification (NCBI taxonomy): domain Eukaryota; kingdom Metazoa; phylum Arthropoda; class Insecta; order Diptera; family Drosophilidae; genus Hirtodrosophila; species Hirtodrosophila cameraria. The sequence goes on along the minus strand of OX453090.1, from coordinate 26,727,172 downwards.
CAACATCACGGTTAAGTTGTTAAACAATTTTACTTGATGGCAATTGCGGCTCTTTTTACTCCCTGTTCCCATTAATAATGGGAAAAAGGGAGTTATAAAGTACTGCAAATGTGTGAAACAGACAGAAGGAGGCATTTCCGACTATATAAACTATATATTCTTGATCAGCATCAACAGCCGAGACGAACTAGCCATGTCCGTCTGTCTGTCTGTCCGTCTGTCTGTATGAACACACACATCTCGGAGACAATAGGAGCTAGAGACACCAAACTTGGCATGCAGGTTCCTGTATACCATACGCAGATCAAGTTTATTTCAAATTTCGGATGCACCCCCCCGCACCCCCGCAAATCGCAAAAGACTCTCACAGCCACAATTTTAAAGATAAAGCTTTGATTTTTGGTACACATATATGTTGTATCAATGTTGATCAGATGTGGATAAATAGCACCAAAGTTATAGAAGAATCTATTACGCCCGTCTCAGCTGGCAGCAACAAGAGTTTGACAAGCAGTTTACGAGTTAAGTGCACTGCTTGCTTGAGTTGCCGCTGAACTGCTTGAAATGCAAAGTGGGAGCAGGGAGTCTCGTAGTCGGGCACACTCAACTAGAGCATTCTTACTTGTTTTACCATTCGTGATATTTGCCTGGACGTATTCGAGTTGCTTTTTGGTTTCCGACCACGATTTTCTGGCCAAATCTCTAATTTTTATCATTAGATATTATTTTGGCCGACCAATCTACCAGTTTTTGAATTTCGGTATGGGTGTCACCCTTTTCCAGCAAATTTTTAATAAAATCACGATATTCCTGTTTGCGATGATCTAATTTGCACACTGTAAACTCCAAGATAAAGATCCAAGATATAACGAACGCAATAATTCTTATACCCTTGCAGATGGTATTATAATTTTGTTACGAAATGTATAATGCATTGAAGGGAGACGTCTCAGAAAAAAAATTTGTATATTCGTGATGAGCATCAACAGCCGAGTCATGTCCGTCTGTCTGTCTGTCTGTTTATATGCGTTTGTTTGTTCGGGAGCTATCTTGATAAAATTTGGCACAGATGCTTCTTCTTATTGCAGGTAGTACCTATAGTTGAATTGGCCAGATTGGACCACTATAACATATAGCTGCCATAGGAATGATCGGTTGAAAAATTAGTTTTTGTATGCAAAACCTTTTGTGTTTTTTAAAATAACTCAACCAAACTCACTAAGCCTAAGTTTAAAAACAGTTTATACATGATGATAAAATTTTATCAGAATCGGACGACAATATCTTATAGCTGCCATAGGAACGATCAGTTGAAAAATTAGTTTGTTATAATAGTGTTAAAATAGTCTTTACATGATGACAATATTTAATCGAAATCCGATTTCTTTATCTTATAGCTGCTATAGGAACAATCAGTTGAAAAATAAATTTTCTAATGCAAATCTTTTCTTGTTTTTGCTCATTGGGGTTGTCAAATTATTAAAGTTGTTGAACCAATTACCAAATTTTTTAGAGTTTAAGGCTTTCACCATTAAGAACAATTCGAAAGTAGAGTTTCCGTGGTTTTTAAAAGCACGTTTCACATTTTATGACTAAATTACAAACCTATCTGCGACGGTATTAAAACAAAATCGATAGCTTGTGCTGCTGCCGGTTATAAGATGGGCCATCCAACATCAGACATCGGACATCAGACATCGGACATTGGACATCAGCGAGTATCTGGGGTATCCTCTGAGCCCGTTCACCGATCCAATTCCCGTTAAAATAGTATCAGTTGTATCAGTATCCATTGCTTTACCGTGTGCTGTTATGTCTGGCTCTGTGTATGTCTGGTTGTGGGTATGTCTGTCTGTCAGTCTGTGTCTGTGTGTGTGTGTAATATGAGCAAATGAATTTTTAGTAAAAGCGCCACATGTTCCCAATAGAAGTAAAAATACAAATGGAAATGGGTAGACCATGTCACAGCCACTCCATTTCCTTTTCCCTACCTCAACATGTATCTCTACCCCTTCTCCATTTCTATTTCCTTTTCTGGTCCTGTCCTCAATCATACTCCCGCATTCAGCCGCTGCACTGACGAGCCATTAGTGAATGACTTTTTATGGGCTCCACCCAACGGCAGGTGGTGCCACTGCCGGTACCACCATTTGCAGCGACCGGCTGGGATATCGCTGCCTTTTAATGTTGCCTCAAAGCGTTTTGTGCTCATTTATCTTATGTACATTTTTAACCCAGTCGAGGCCCAGCTCATGGCTAATACAGGAATAGAAACAGGAAAAGAGACTGACACAGAAATAGCAAACAGGCACGAAAACAGTTATCACTGTAGAATTCTTCTAATTCAATCTACACGTCAAATTTATCTCTTTCATTGCAATCCGACGATTCGTTCAAAAGAATAAAACATTTTGAATTTTTTTGTTTAATTCCCAAAATGGGATGAAACGACAGTTTGTTTATGTGTTGGTATCAAAGCGTCGAGGTAGTTTTCTGCAACTTTGTGGACTTTTTGCTCCCTGTTCCCATTAAAAATTGGAAAAAGGGAGTATTAAAGTATTGCAAATGTATGAAACAGGCAGAAGGCAGCATTTCCGACTATATAAACTATATATGTTCTTGATAAGCATCAACAGCCGCCTAGATCAAGCCATTTCCGTTCGTCTCTCCGTTTGTATGAACGCGTCAATCTCAGAGACTATAAGAGCTAGAGACACCAAACTTGGCATGCAGGTTCCTGTATACCATCCGCAGATATAGTTTATTTCAAATTTCGGATCCACCACCCTCCCCCCCAATCAAAAAAAAAAACCAAGCAAATCGAAGAATCGTAAATTTCATTACGATTGGATAAAAAGCACCAAAGTTATGGGAGAATCTATTACCCCGTCTCAGCAGGCAGAAACAATAGTATGACACTGGGCCAGTCAAATGCGCTGCTTGTTTGTTTTGCCTGAAATGCAAGTTGGGAGCAGGTAGTCTCGTAGTCGGGCACACTCGACTTTAGCATTCTTACTTGTTATACTCTTTTTTAATTTTTTTTGAAAAAAAAAATATGAAAAAAGGGTATATTGGGTTTGTGAAATGTCCATCTGTCCGTATGAACGCAGGTTTTTTCCACAATTTTGAAGCTAGAGCAACCAAACTTGGTGTACATGTTGGTTTATACCATAGGCAGACAAAGTGTCAAGATCTCCCCCCCACCCCTTCCCAACAAACCGCAAAAACCTATATCTTCCACAGTTTTATAGCTAGAGTAACCAAATTTAGCACAAGAGCTACTTATCACCTCCTTGATTTATCAGACTAAAAAAAAAATTTTCCAGGCCCACTCCCTCCCCCACAAATAAGCAAAGTTTGTATCTCCCACACCCCTATAGTAAGAGTCCCCAAATTTTGCAGGTTGAATTCTATTGCCCTATTAAATAGATGGTGTAAAAATAATTTTGCCACGCCCACCCACGCCTTTACAATCGAGCAATGTTTGGTTCTCCCAAACCTGTAGAACTGGCCCAACCAAACTTAAATTGATGGTTTGATTGATTTGAGCAAAAATACAATTGCCACGCCCACTTCTGACTCCGCAAAGAGTTTATAAAAGAGTATATCGCAGTCGGGTGCATCCGACTGCAACATTCTTACTTGTTTTGTACTAATTTTTTTAAATTATTTTCAAAAATCAAAGAAAAACAAGTAAGAATACGAAATTTGAAACAAACTTAATCTGCGTATTACGCTCTTATAGTCTCTGAGATCTGTGCGTTCATACAGACAGACGGACAGACAGACGGACATGGCTAGTTCGTCTCGGCTGTTGATCCTGATCAAGAATATATATAGTTTATATAGTCGGAAATGCCTCCTTCTGTCTGTTACACACATTTGCAGTACTTTTTAACCCCCTTTTCCCCATTTTTAATGGGAACAGGGAGTAAAGAGTATATTGGGTATGTGAAATATCCGTCTGTTCGTCTGTCTGTCTGTATGAACGCAGTTTTTTTTCCACAGTTTTGAGGCTAGTGCGTAGAGAGGCTAGAGTATATCGAAGTCGGATGTATCCGACTGCAACGTTCTTACTTATTTTAAATATCTTTGTGCTTGCGCAAATTCCACCAAGTGGTTTTTCCGGGCGGCAGCCTTCGATTTGTTCATTCATTCCAAGCGATTTGCATTCTTAAAACAAACTTGTGCCTTTCTCCATCCCCTAATTCCTTTTCCCCTTCCCATCTTACAAAAAAGCTGCTACAGGAAATGAAAAGTCATTTACAATATTGTCATTATACCCTTGCACATGGTATTATAATTTTGTCACGAAACGTGAAACGCATTGAAGGAGACGTCTCAAAAAAAAATAATTTTTATATTCGTCATCAGCATCAACAGCCGAGTCATGTCCGTCTGTCTGTCTGTCTGTTTATATGCGTTTGTTTGTTCTGGAGCTATCTTGATAAAACGTGGCACATATGCTTCTTCTTATTGCAGGTAGTACCTATAGTTGAATTGGCCACATTGGACCACTATAACATATAGCTGCCATAGGAACAATCGGTTGCAAAATAAGTTTTTGTATGAAAAACTTTTGTGTTTTTCAAAATATCTCCACCAAACTCATTATGTCTAAAGTAAAGCACGTTCCACACATGTTGATCAAATCTTATCAAAATTGTATAGGAACAATCAGTTGAAAAATAGGATTTCTAATGCGAATCTTTTCTGCAAGGGTATATATCATCGACACGCAGAAGATAACATTTCTTTCTTGCTTTTTTTGTTCGATTTATTTAATGACAATTGTTTTAAATATAACTTTAATGGGGATATTATTCTCTAGTCTTTCAGAATTTAAAAGGACTTAAATAGGTGTGTCGTTTTTGATCTTTCGAGTTAGGCGTGGTATTTTTTGGTGTAACCAGTTACTGAAACGAGTCCAGCGCGACCAACGGTGACGAATCCTGGTACCCGTGGGCTCTTCAGATTCGTTCTGGTGATCATTGGAATTCTTCGAATTTGTAAACGTTTTGGAGTCAACCAGGTTAAAATGTTGTGCCGAAGGCTGCATATCATTTTGTACCGGCATCTGATTGGACGCTGCCGCATCATTATTTGATTCATCGAACTGTTGCCTAGTTCCAGCCAGTTGTTCACTATGCTCAGAAGCTTCGGCGAGCATGCATTCCTGTCCAGCCACTGCGCGGAAAGTTTCTGCAGAAAATATATGAATGTGTACACTTGGCTGCTCCTTAACCAAAATGCTTCCATCATCCTGCACCTGTACCTTATAACTTGGACGACCCATGATCATGGCCACCTCTACACCTGCTTCTGGTATAAATTGTATACGCTGTAGCGATGTTATTAAGCTATTCATCAGTTCCAAGTCATTAATACGCTGCTGCAACATCATTTCCCCAGTGGCCTGGTCAGTCGGCATTAGTTGTCCAAGAAATTGCCAGTCAAAGATCGAAGGTAAAAGTCCCCATTTCACTAACGAATCGGGTACTTGAATTACAAATTTTCGAGCCTTCCACACTGAGCGCAGCTGATCTATCTCAACCGTCCCATATAGTTTACAGTCTTCCTGTTGCATATCGGTAAGCAAAGACATTTCATTGTCCATGACTGGAGTAAAGAAATGAGAGATATTATTATATTATATTGAGAAAAGAAAGCGAGAGGGAAATCTTAGAAAAAAAGGACTAGTTGGCTTTAAATCAGCGCTGCACAGCCGCCTATACCACTGGTATAGGATTTTTCTCTGCCGAGTCACGCACAGTATAAATATAAACATTTTGTGTGGCTTCGGCACGCGTCTTCGGCTGTTATTTACGCTTCGGAGTGCTTTTTTTTTGTCGATTCCGCGAAGCGCGACGAGCGGAGTTCGATAAAAAAAAAAAAGTAAAACTCTAGTCGAGTGTGCCCGACTACGAGACTCCCTGCTCAACTTGCATCTCAAGCAGTTCAGCGGCAACACAAGCAAGCAGCGCACTTAACGTGTCCAGTTCCTGTCAAACTGTTGTTTCTGCCTGCTGAGACGGGGGTAATAGATTCTTCCATAACTTTGGTGTTATTTATCCGATCGTGATGAAATTTGAAATAAACTTGATCTGCGTATGGTATATAGGAACCTGCATGACAAGTTTGGTGTGTCTAGCTCTTATAGTACCCGCGATTTGTGTGTTCATGCGAACAGACAGACGGACATAGCTAGTTCGTCTCGGCTGTTGATGCTGATCAAGAATATATATAGTTTATATTGTCGGAAATGTCTCCTTCTGCCTGTTACATACATTTGCAGTACTTTATAACTCCCTTTTTTCCCATTTTTAACGGGAACAGGGAGATAAAAATTTGCATTTTAAGCTCTACTGCATTTTAGGTGCTACATAGTGTAATTTTTGTTTAAAAAAAAATTTGTTTCACTACGTGCTAACGCGCACATAAATATAAGTTGCTTTTCTTTTTGCGCAGTGCATGCAAGCAGAACAGCGCACCAATACAGTCACATTTTTGTCGCTCTCTTTATCTATGCTTTAATGTCATATATATGGAACTATTTTTACTAGAATGCTGAGTTTTGGAAGTGATTAAGGGAGAGGCGAAGAAAGAGTGAGAGAGAAAGGGAGAGTTAGCGCGAAAATCAGAATTTTTGTCATAAAATAAAGCCGAAATAGTTTCAAATAGCTTTTCAAAAAAATGAATTACTCGTTTTATCTTGCATGACTTTTTTTGCCGATTGTGAGATTTCAGAAAAATCAAAAATTCTTAACTTGAATTAAAAATTTTTTTTTTTTTTTTGGATAGGCCACTTCGAATATTAATTCGATTGGTGCAACTGAAATCATCTCAATGAATGTAGCTTCTGGCCTAAGTAGTTAGTTAACGTTTCGATTGCAACTGCTGACAGACTCAATTGTGTTTATTGTATTTAAATTAACTTATTTATTGTTGTGGCCAGAGGCAAAGGACCAACGCGTTGTGACTGGCCAAAAAAAAAAAAAAACAAAAGGTGACCCCAGCGAGCCGCGGGGTGCCAAACAAAAGTTGACAATGAAAGTAATAAAAACTGAAATTTGTCGCTGCTTGTAAATGGAATTGTTTAAAGGTGATAGCGACAACTACAACGACAGCAGCAAAAGCAACTGAAAGAGAAACAGAAACAACGACAAGGACAACAACCAGAACGGCAACAGCAACTGAGCAACGGCAAACAAATAAACAAATTATGATTCTGATGAAGGGAGGGGCCAGGTGGCAGGTAGCGGTAGGCAGAGCTGTTTGCCCGGCAGAGAATCCGCAACGGATACGCAATTTTTTTGCCAGACCAGCGAGCAGGAGTCTCAGGAAGAAGTCAACGCCGCAACAATAAGCCAAACCCGAGCACACAGCTGCAATTGAGACAAGGGTTGGGGCTTGCGGGTAAGGATTTGGGGTTGACTTTGAGTTTGGAATTGGGAATGGGATTGGGTTGGGTGGCTGACTGGCTGGCTGGTAAAACGTCTGGGGATTGCAGATGACGGCGGTTCATGGCGATTTAATCTTTGCAGACATTTTTATTCAAATTTATTTTAATATTTTCTTTCTGCTGCGGATGCGGACGCACAATGCACAGGAATTATGACAACGACAACCAGAACGAGTGTGTGGGAAAAGAAAAGCAGAAAAGGGGGTGACTCTATGGAGCGAGAAGGACGTTAAGGGTTAAGCGTGCACCTTATATGGCATTCTAGACAATTCACCTTTAAACTCGATTATAGCCTTCCCTTGCCCATTGTCCTCTTCTAGCTATATTTTCTTAATAACAACAAAAAGTACTTTCACTTACCGTTATAAGCCTTGTTGATTGAAATTAAAATATGCAATAAGTCGCACAGAAAAAAACTTAAAATTTTGATAGAAACTTTTTAAAAAAAATAATTCTTTAATCCAACTCCATAAATTTGTAAATCAATCTGGTGCGAGTCAGGCCTTGGTTTTTTCAGAAACTGCCAAGGTTTATCGATATTGGTCAGTACTGGCTCTTTATGTTGGGAAAAAATGTTTTGATTTACAACTAATGTGAGTCTCGCTCGAGACCCACTTAATGTTTAATTCAAATTTGATGTAAGCTAATTCAAGGCTAAGTTGATTTAAACTGATTTTATTGTCATACTTGTAAAAATAGTCAGATACATACTTAGTATATGTTAAACTTGGTTTTTTCACACTCTGTCAAAAATGTGTAAAAGGGAGTTATAAGTACCCAATAGGACTTGAAAGAAAATGTTCATTTTATAAAGCACTTTTTGATAATGTGTATTTAAAGTGTTTTTAAAACAAAATTCGCTTGAAGCATCGGAAAAGCCCTTATATCTATGTTTTATTGAGCATATCATCGGAACGTTGCTGCTAATTGAAAGCACTTTTCGAAGTCATCGGGCATTCGCTGCTAATGTAAGGCAGTTTACGATGACTTTTTGTTCGGCAAGCTGAATTCTCATTCTCTTTTACAATAAGAATTCAGAAAACTCAAAAGCAAAAACAAAAATTTTAACTAAAGTTTGTAGTTTATTGGTGTATTTTTTTGGTGGTTTGGATGGTAGAGCAATTGTCTTACAAACGGTAGAAGAAGGTTCAAATCCCAGCAACCTTTTAAAAACATTTTTTGAAATACCGTCGTAATGTGTTCAGTTTGGTAGCGAACGCCCGAACACATTGGACTATCAATACAAAATGAATGCCTTCTGATGTGTTCAGTTCCGAAATTGGAATCGAACCAAAAGTACATTCTGTAGACATCATGTATTCTATGTCTCGCCTGTGTATAAAATCGTATGGAGAAACCGATATTTCTGAAGTCATTTTCACTGTCTGTCATTGTTTGTATGTAGGTGCGAGCTCACAGACTACGAGTACAAGAGCTAGGGACACCACATTTGGCATACACCAAACTATACCATACGCATATCAACTTTATTTCATTGATCTAACAACAGTCTTGAAGTTTTAATACTAGCTTTTGAGTTTTACGAGAAGCACCTCTTAATTATTTATATGTAATCGCAATAAAAACAACTCACCCACAGATTATATTATGATAACGAGTTAACTCTGTTTTTATTAAAATAATTCAATATTTAATGGTTATATTCTATTTTCCGTAATTAAATTTGTATTAAATGAGCATTAAATTTTCGCCGCAATGCGCTCAACTGTGTGACAATTTCCAGTTCAAAGTTTTCAGGAGGTGTAAACAGCTGTGACATAAAAGATTTTGTAGGCTCGGCACACAGATTAAGGGCAAATTGTATAGTCTATTAGAATTGTGTTAAGGTCGAGCTACACACACTTGCAGTAGGCCAGAGTATCTGTAGTCTTTATCAAACAAAACTTCTAAAAAATTGGTAGAGGCCTATTTCTCAACTTCGATTTAACGTTCATAGAAAAGCAAAAACTTTTCGTTTTTCAACACTAACTCAAAATTTATGCTGCCTTATAGTCTATTCATATTGCCGCCCCAAGGCATTTGCCCCAGCTGATCCGAAAATTGTGTTTACATTACACAACACAACAAAACTGCCCTAAACTGACAGCCAAAACTGATTTTTGTCTAAGACACATTTTTATTATCACAAAATAGCTGAAATTTAAAAAATAATCAAAATTAACCTTTCCATTAACTTAAAAAAAAAAAACTAATTTTTAAAAAATTTTTAAATATTTATTTCGCTTTGGATGTTTGCCACTGTTTACAAAATGACATTGCGCTACTGAGAAGTTTCTTTTATTGTGTTTGTAGAGTCCGCAACTCCATTGTTTACTGTATTCTCTCTGTCTAAACGAGCCAAAACACAATTGTCTATGTCCAAGCAACTTCTCCATCGTCCATCAAAGCTCGTTCCACTGCCTCCGACCAAGCTTTCCTCTTCTTCTGTACACTCTTTCCATTATCCAATGATAAAAAATAAATCATCTATGTATATACATACTATAAAAGAGTGTCTTCACTGGCGATTGGCAATCGACGCAGGGCCCAAACCATAAGAGCTACATGGCTGAAATTTTCACAGTAGCTTAGGCCTGTGCCGAAAGTGAGCACTAATCCGGGATCTTAGAAAATTCGTTTGGGAAATGTGGAAAATTCTCGGAAAACCGTTGTATGCAACTTTTTTGTTTATCATCCGATCAGCTTCAAACACTTTTTTCAACGATCTATACAAAAAACAAGTAAGAATACTGTGAGACTCCCCGCTCCCAACTTTCACTTCAAGCAGTTCAGCGGCAACGCAAGCACACAGTGCACTTAACATGTCCAGTGCCTGTAAAACTGTTGTTTCTGCCTGCTGGGGGAAATAGATTCTTCCATAACTTTGGTGTTTGTTATCCGAAATTTATACAGCTGATCGAAATTGACATAACATATATGTGTACCAAAAATCAAAGCTTTATCTTTAAAATTGTGGTTGTGGGAGTTTTTTTGCGGCGGTGCGGGGGGGTGCATCAAAAATTGGAAATAAACTTCTGCGCATGATATACAGGAACCTGCATGCCCAGTTTGGTGTCTCTAGCTCTTATAGCCCCGAGATCTGTCTGTTCATGCGGACAGAGAGACGGACATGGTTAGATCGACTCGGCTGATGATGCTGAATATATTTAGTTTATATAGTCGGAAATGCCTTCTTCTGCCTGTTACATACATTTGCAGTACTATATAACTCCCTTTTTCTCATTTTTAATGGGAACAGGGAGTAATAATTTATGACTGCATACCAATTTCCGGAAAATTCACATTCCCGGGTGGAAAGTAGGTAAAAAAAAATATGATTTTATACGGTGCGTAGCTCCGCACGCCGGGAAATGCTAGTTAATAATAAAATATAATAAAGAGGAGTTTAGCTGGCTTGAGGTCACTGTTTAGTGAAAAACAATAGTTGTTTTTGTTTTTTCACCAATATATTTCGGTTAAACTTCGATAACCGTCTTCTGGGCATAGATTTTTACACGTCCGCTCTGTGTGGCGTGGAGTTGTCAAATGAAATAGGTCATATATTACTTGAGGGGCAAATACACAGCACAGACAGTCTGTGAAATCATGTGTTTGCACAGTTTAAACACATATGTTGACAAAATAATATCATAATCGGATCACTATAACTTGTAGCTGCTATAGGAACGATCGGTTGAAAATAAGTTTTCTTCTGCAAGGGTATACAAATATCTTCGGCACGCCGAAGATAACATTTCCTTCTTGTTTTTTTACACAGTTTGGACCCTGTTGCTGCTTTGTTGTTTGCCGTGGCAATAAAACGGAAAACAAAACGGGAAGCGTATTTGGAGATGAAACCATATTGAACAATAGATGGAGCTTTTTACTTGTGTGGCGGCTCACTGGCGCGCTCTATCGTTGAAGATATCGATGACTTTGAACACATCTTCCTTCTCTACGACGACAACAAGCTTATTTTGTAATCAGTTTTATGCAAATTACAAATAAAGAGAACATTCAAAACAATTCTTTGTGTTCTAAACCAATATATTTAGGCTACTCATCGGTAACCGTCTTCAGGGTAACACCAAATAGTAACACAGTAATCAAACTTATAATTATGTGTAGACTGTAGATTCCACAATTTTAAAGACACCGATCTGATTTTTGGTTCACATTTTTATTTTATCAGTGTTTGGATTATAAACACCAAAACTAGTGAAGCAGTTGTGCAGGCACTGCATACGTTGATTGAGTTGTCACTGAACTGTTGTCACTATATGTTCGCCTTCGACCCCGGCACCAGACCATTACCATGTCCTTCGTGGGGTCGGGGCACACCTCATGCAATTTCTGCAATAAAACATACGCTGAATTCTTCAAACTCATTTTCTCCGTGGTCTTTACTTTTCAGAGGCATGGATTTATCTCGTAAATTGCGATAAATTTAGTTAAAAATTCGTTTGACTCCAGAATATTTAATTTATTTTTCAATTTTATTGACAGTTAAAACTTAGCCGTCTAGTATGCTGATCGCATTTTCGATTTTTCGATACATATTTCGAAAGCATTTGCACAGACCGAGTCAAATATCCAAATTTTTTGATTTTCAATAGACAGTCTGTGAAAAGCAACAGACAGACTGTCTGTGTTGTGTATAGGCCCCTTAACTTTTGCAAATTGTTCGTTTGTTTTTATAATTCGATTTCAAATTATTTTCCGCCTGTCATTTATTTAGTGATGGAACAAGGAAAGCTGAAGGTTGCCAAATTTTTCCACTTTTTCATGGTTTTTGTTTTTTTCAACACTGACAGAAATTCCGCCCCAACTTTCGGGGCAAATCTCGGGCCGTCTCCATTTCAAACTCAACTGTTATTATTTTGTATGAGTTGGGGCGATAAAATAAAACGCAACTAGACATTTATGCTTGAGGCGTAGTTGGGGCGGCAATGTAAATAGACTATAGGTCAAGAGTTTGCAATTCCATTCACAACCGTTAGGCAATAACAAGTAAATGCAAATGGAACAGGCCTGATATATATATAAGATAAAACATGCATATTTAAGCAGCGATTAAAAGGAATCAGTTATGACTCTGACCGTTTTAAAAACATGCATACATATTTATTAAGCGAAGCGGCCATATGTGTTGCCATGTTTGGATTGGGAATTGCGAAGAACTAGGACAGCTGGACAACCGTGCAGTTTTGGGAAGCCGAGCAGCAGCTACACTGCTGGTCAGACATGTTGTCAACTTTGCAAAAAGCGGAAGTTAGAAATTTCACAGTGTGCTGCTGCCAGTGACTTCTGCCGGTGAAGCTGTTGCTATTGCTGTTGCTGGTTGGCAACATAGAATTCATTACGGCGGAAAATGTAAAAGGTATAAACAGCATCGCACAACATCCGAATATCCGCTCTATCCACATACAAACACATATGTACACATAGCTGTGTATGCATGTCCGGACTGGCAGAAGTGCACAGCAGCGAGACGAGAATGAGAGTAGAAAAAGCAATAGGAACGAGAACGTGAACAAGAACGAGCTCAGAACCGGAGACCCAGACCAAGTCTAATGGATTTGTCCTTGCGCCGGTTGTTGCCCAGTTCGACTTCAGTGCCCGCTTAATATGCTAAATGCTGAAACTTGTATGCATTTAATGCAAAATAGCCTGACGATGAGACTCCAGCGTACGAAGAGGTCAACGCACGAGTCTTTTGCTGTGTTATTTAGTTTACTTTTTGGTTGTATTGCACTGCGTATATTGTATTTTTCCGACGCTACATTTTTCAGTAGTTCCATTTTATGTTTTGCTAAGTTGTAGCATAGTACGTTTGTTGAAGCTGCAATCGGTCTTAGTGGGTTCTCATCTTTATGAATTTTCGGTAATCCGTATATTCTTGGTGTCATTATGTCACCAGTCAATATGATTTTGTTTGTGCAGGTAATTTATAATTCTGTTGTTCTTCTTGATTGTTTGCTATATTGAGTCCTTTCTCATTGTTCTGAAGTTTGATTTATCATTAAGTAGTTTTAGCATCTTGTCATGGTAGTCTGTTTGTACACAACCACTGTCTTATTGCCTTTGTCTGCTTGTGTGATAATGGATTTGTCTTGGTGTTCTTTAACCACGTTCTTTGTCAATTTTGCAATATTTAATATAAACTTTTCCTTTTGATCATTTTTACTCCCTGTTCCCATTAAAAAAGGGGAAAATGGAAATATAAAGTACTGCAAATGTATGTAGCAGGCAGAAGAAAGCATTTCCGACTAATTCAAGTCAATATATTGGTCGGTAGTTGTTCTTATATTGGTAATCGAGTTTTTGGTCTTGTTCTTGTTCTGCATCTTCTTCCTGATTTAATGTCCGTCCGTCCGTATGAGCGCAGTTTTTTCCACAGCTTTGAAGCTAGAGCAACCAAACTTGGTATACATGTTGCTATATACCATAGTCAGACAAAGTGTCAAGATCTCCCCCCCAACCCCACTCCTTCCCCCAACAAACCGCAAAAAAGTATATCTTCCACAGTTTTACAGCTAGAGTAAACAAATTTAGCACAAGGTCTACTAATCACTTCCTTTTGATTAATCTGACTAAAAAAATTTGGCCACTCCCATCTCCGCCCCCACAAATAAGCAAAGTCTGTTTCTCCCACACCCCTTTACCTAGTATCACCAAATTTTGCAGGTTGAATTCTGTTGCCCTATTAAATAGATTGTATAGCAATTTTGCCACGCCACCCCCGCCCTTGCAATCGAGCAAAGTTTGTTTCGTCCAAACCTGTAAAACGAGACCAACCAAATTTAATTTGATGGCAAAACTTGAAAGATTTGAGCAAAAATACAATTTATATTACACATATACATTTAAGTAGATATTTCAGTCGTCTTCTTTAATTTGCTAGTTTCTTTTGACACTTAAAAAAATTCTTAATATAAATTACTATTTGGTCTCCATAAGTCTACCGTATGTGTTGCATGTATCCCTTCATGTATCCCTTGATGTTTGTTACTGTTTGTTTTTTTTTAAATCCGGTACACTCTCCAGTATAAGTTGTGTGTGATGTTCGCCAAGTTTAGTTGAAATATCTGTTAACACAAAAAAGTTTTCGTTTAAAAACTTAATTTTTCATGCAAAAACGCATTTCTCAACTGATTTTTCGGATGGCAGCTATAAGATATAGAAGTTTGAATTTAAAAAAATTTTGGAAACCTGCTTAGAAAATGCCAAAACTCAGAATTGATAGATTTTTGTCGAAATATCTTGAAAAAACAATTTTTTTCGACCGATCGTTACTATGGCAGTTTTATTATACTCTTTTTTTAATTTTTTGAAAAAAAAGAAAAAAGAGTATATTGGGTTTGTGAAATGTCCGTCCGTCCTTCCGTCCGTCCTTCCGTCCGTCCGTCCGTATGAACGCAGTTTTTTCCACAGTTTTGAAGCTAGCAACCAAACTTGGTATACATGTTGGTAGACAGACAAAGTGTCAAGATCTCCCCCCACCCCCACCCCTTTCCCCAACAAACCGCAAAAACCTATATCCCCAGCTGACAACTCCACGCCACACAGAGCGGACGTGTAAAAATCTATGCCCTGAAGACGGTTATCGAAGATTACCGAAATATATTGGTGGAAAAAACAAAAACTTTTGTTTTTTTTTTTTTTTTTAACAAAACAGTGACCTCAAGCCAGCTAAACTACTCTATTTAAAACCACAGTTTTATAGCTAGAGTAATCAAATTAAGCAAGTCTGTATCTCCCCCACCCCTTTACCTAGAGACCCCGAAATTTTGCATGGTGAATTCTGTTGCCCTATTAAATAGATAGGATAAAAATAATTTTGCCACGCCTACCCCCGCCCTTGCAATCGAGCAATGTTTGTTTCTGTAGTACAAGCCCAACCAAACTTAAATCGATGGCAAAACTTGAAAGATTTGAGCAAAAATACAATTGCCACGCCCACTTCTGACTCTGCAAAGAGGCGAAAAAAAGAGTATATCGCAGTCGGGTGCATCCGACTGCAACGTTCTTACTTGTTTTATAGTGGTCCAATTAAAAACTTAGTTTTTCCGAAATTTTATTTCGGTCTATCTAATATCCGTGCAAAATTTGGAGTCTATAGCTCAAGACGTAGAGTTAATGCCAAAAAAAGGACTTATTCCCCTTAGTGCCGTGGTTATACATTTCAAATCATTACTTAAGTAATATCCTTAATACCAATTTGATATTTAGGTGCCTACCAGCGGAAAATTGCAGCCGAGCCAGTGTCAACAGGATTTCAAACGGAAACAAGAAAATTATAATAATAAGAATTTAAAGAAATTCGTCTAGCTATTATTAGTTAACTTATTGCAAGGATTGGGGAAACGCAGAAAATCACAATCAGACCAAAAAATTACCAAGATTTAGTAGATCAAAAACTAGATGCAAGCTAAAGAAATTTCACTGTAGATGGCAGTTTATGCTAGGGACAAAGCAACACGAAGTGTGCAAACGATGACGAGCATTATATACAGCATGAATGAAAGATTTGCTGTGAATGTCCGATCAGATCGAGGTATATACCGATCGAAAGCTATTATTTTAACTTAGACAAGTACATACAAAACTTTTTGTAACTCACCTGGTTCAATTTAAAACATTGAAGCTATTGGGGCCGTTAGGCTATTTGGACTTCTTTTTAAACGCACAAATGTGCTAATTCTGAATACACGTCAATTCTGAATACGTGACACCTCGTTCATCCCAATCTGAAAATTCGTTCAAAAGTTATGAACATTAAGAAATTAGCGTGCCTTTTCCAAATTGAAAAGGTTTTCAGTTTGTCCGTATGTGCGTCTGTTTCTTTGCATCAACGCGTTAAGGTAGCTATCTAGATTTTTGTGGGCTTGCTCCCCATCATAACCCAAGAAACGTTAGTTCTACCGCTCTTCTAAAAAACCGCTAGTTTAACGGGAAAACGCGTAAAGCCACTGGAATTGACACGCCCACAGTTTCCAAACCAAAGAAGCTACAGACACGATGTACATTTCATTGGAAAGGGTTTTTAAGAGCTTTTAAGCTTACCTTGACAGTTTTTTCTTAAAACACTCATTTGAAAAGCTACAGGTGAAGTAAAAATTTTTTTTGTCGTCAAAACATTCAATTAACTCAACTCGAAAAGGTTTAATTCAAAAAGGTGGATTTTTACCTATTTTAATTTCATCATTGCTAGCAGGAGTATTTGGCAAAATTCTGGAAAATGCATAGCGCAAAAAATAAATTAACAAAAGTTATTTTGATGCAACCTATCAAACAAGTAAGAATGCTCTAGGCGAGTGTGACCGACTACGAGACTCCCTGCTCTCAACTTGCATTTCAAGCAGTTCAGCGGCAACACAAGCAAGCAGTGCACTTAACTCGTAAAGTACCTGTCAAACTGTCGTTTCTGCCTGCTGAGACGGGGGTAATAAATTCTTCCGTAACTTTGTTGCTGTTTATCCGATCGTGTTGAAATTTTCACAGCAGATCAACATTGATGCAACATATATGTGTACTAAATCAAAGCTTTATCTTTAAAATTGTCGCTGTGGGAGTTTTTTGCGATTTGCGGGGGTGCGGAGAGTTGCATCTGAAATTTTAAATAAACTGGATCTGCGTACGGTATATAGAAACCTGCATGCCAAGTTTGGTGTCTCTAGCTCTTATAGTCTCCGAGATCTGTGTGTTCATACGGACAGACAGACGGACATGGCTAGTTCGTCTCGGCTGTTGATCCTGATCAAGAATATATATAGTTTATATAGTCGCAAATGCCTCCTTCTGCCTGTTACACACATTTGCAGTACTTTATAACTCTCTTTTTCCCATTTTTAATGGGAACATGGAGTAAAAATTGTTAATGATAATCGAGGAGAAGAATAAATAAATCGAACATTTTGTACCCATAATAAGCTAATTATTATTACAAATTATCGAGCATTGCTCGATTGCAAGGGCGGGAATGGGCGTTGCAAAATAATTTTTATCCAATCTATTTAATAGGGCAACAGAATTCAACCTGCAAAATTTGGGGACTCTAGCTAAAGGAGTGTGGGAGATACAAACTTTGCTTATTTGTGGGGGCGGGGGTGGGCGTGTCCAAATTTTTTTTAGTCAAATCAATCAAGGAAGTGATAAGTAGCCATTGTGCTAAATTTGGTTACTGTGGAAGATATAGGTTTTTGCGGTTTTTGTGGGAAGGGGTGGTGGTGGGGGGAGATCTTGACACTTTGTCTGCCTATGGTATATATCAACATGTATACCAAGTTTGGTTGCTCTAGCTTCAAAACTGTGGAAAAACCTGCGTTCATATGGACGGACAGACGGACGGACGGATGTAAAACTTGTCGCTGAAACCGAAAAAAAATATTAAAAAAATATGTTCACGAGCTCTTTTTCGAGATTAATGGAAATAGCTAGATTTTCGATTTTTTAAAAAGGTACACTCAGAGATTTTTCAACACCTTCGAAACCAGATTTCGGATTCTTATGAAACTTCCTCTGTTCGAAACGCTGTACAGTTCGTCGTGCCAGGAGTGCGTGTTAAATCAAGTTTAATAATGTATATATATATTTTGTATAAATGGTGCCAGGAGTGCGCATATTAAATATATATATAATTATGTAAATTAAATGCAAGGAGCACATAATAGGAAAATATTAATTTAATAGTTAGTTAGAATAAGCGTTATAGCAAGCAGGGATTTCGAGTGGACAGAAAGAGTTTCGTAGCTGCTAGCTCGCGATCGGCCACTCAAAAGCGCTCACCACACGAGAGAGCCATGGTGGCGAAGAGCGAAAGCTCGTGGTGAGTTTGGTGTTGTGCGGGAGCCGCAGCTAGGCTGCAAAAGCGAGAAGTAATAGGAGTTTGGCTGCCTAACACAACGGACGCGAGTATGGCTGTAGGTATCTGTTGTCGACTGACTAGAAGTAAAAGAGTAATCAAAAGTAACTGTATTACAAAGACCGCCGAGCAGCGCGGTATGTACATATATATATATGTATGTAATAATAAACAATTGTTACAAGAGTTTAGTATAATCTGATCGTATTAAAAGCAATATAAACCAAAAACTCTGCGCTTTAATCTTTTCATTGCTTTAGCTACTTACGATTTACATTATATTCGTGGCTCTAGCCCGAAGTGAGTAGGCGGTGTACGTTCATGGTTCTTGCCCGGCACGATTGCGCGGCAGATGCATGAGGCTCTGGCCTGACCTGAGCAACGGTTAGAAAGCCCGAATATTCCCGCAATCGACGCGACGGGCTTAATGCGAATGACATAATAAGAGCGGTTTGAAAATTGTTTTGGGTATTGTTGCTAACCCCTAGAGCCTGTAGCGATTAACAAATATTTCTTGTAAGCAGACTTTGGCCCGTCTGAGATTTGTACCTCGGCCAAGTAACTACTTTACATGTGGTGCCCGAGCAGGGACTCTAGGGGCGTAACGGGGCGTGGTATATAAAACTCCACCATAAATAATAATTTAGATATCATTTATGTTATTTGTTTTCCGGTGCGACGAAATGTTGGTGTGCAGTGTAGTTTCGTTTTGGTTCGGCGCATGTAGAACGCGCAAAGAAAGGAAACGAAAAGTGTATAACAGGAAAAATTCGGGTGTCGCGAACGGCTCGCGCCAAATAAGCGCCGACGCATGAAAAACGAAAAATAAATAAGATCGACTGAATTGTTCGCATCGCGACTGCGTTGTTAGAGAGTAAGAATATTTATACACTAGCATTTCCCGGCGTGCGGTGCTACACCCCGTATAAAATCATATTCGCACGAAAATTTAACTTCTCTCCTACAACTTGAACCAACAGTTTTCTACCCAATAGGGTAAATTTTCCGGAAAATAGGTATGCAGTTTTTAACGAACTTTCATATTGATCTTTGAAAATGAGTTTGAAGCAAATCGCATAAGAACTCAACTTTAGCCTTTTTACCACACACTTTCCACCCAGTGGGGTGAATTTTCCGGAAAATTGGTCTGCAGCTTTAAATAAATTTTCATATAGATCTTTGAAAATGAGTTTGAAGCAAATCGCATAAGCTTTCGCCCATACAACCTCGACTACCCATTTTCCACCCAGAGGGGTGAATTTTCCGGAAAATTGGTATGCAGTCATAAATTATTTTTTATGTAGATCATTGAAATTAAGATTGAAGCTGTTGGGATGATAAACAAAAAAAGTTGCATACAACGGTTTTCCGCGAATTTTCCACATATCCCGACCGAATTTTCCAAGACCTTAGTGCTCACTTTCGGATCCGTTACGGATCCGTTTCTGATCTGATTTTGTGAATAAAAAAAAATTAATTTAGCCAGTTGTTTTTTTAAGTGTGAATTGTAACAATTTTTCTGCGAACTTTAACAATTTTCCTGCTAACATTACATTATTTAACAATTTTTTTATTATAAACATTTTATAACAGTGGGGCACAGCTACAAAAATGCTGCCGATGTATGTGTAAGACTACACTGTGTTTGTATTGGTGACTCTCATTTGTTGCGTGACAATGCGATTTCACTGATAGAAATTAGTTTGTATAATTCACAGTACAAAATTGAAACCACTTAAAAAAAAAATTAAATAAATAAATAAAATAAAAATAAAATATGATAAAAACAAGAAAAAAAGTGCAAAATGAAGCTACTAACATCTAGTCAATATTTTCAAGATTAATATTTAGTGAGCAGCACTTAACTATAACTAAATTTTCAAGTTGCCTATTAGACAACGAGTTTCTATATCTTTTTTTCTATAAATTTAAAAATAGAAAAGGTTGATTCGCACAAATAGGTCGACCCAAACATTGAGATCATTATTAAAATCATAATCTAATAAAAATATCTTATAATAAAATATAAGTGTAATATATGAATAAGAGGAAAGTTTTTCTTAGTGCTGGTTTCTGCGCGTACACGAACGATGTGTAGCTTGCTACTTCGGGCGCTACAAAAAGAACGAAGCGAATGGTTGTCGCTTCGCTTCGCTTCGCTCACATACGTGTGCGCGCGTCTTTTTTTTTGTTGCGCTCGGGAGCTATGGGGCTGTGCACCACTGTTTTATAAATATCAAATAAACTCAAGTTATAATTTGACTTCCGCTGTGATTCGAACGCGCGCCTCAATGTACAACGGTGGAAGTGTTAGACGTCTGGACTACCGGCCTCTTCAAATTTGCGACAGAAAGGGATGCGGATCCGTTTTAGAAGAAAAAACGGACTGATCCGCAACGGATCCGTAACGGACTCGTTTGCTTTATTGGGACATTATGAAAATTCTACTGTGAGCGCTGATTGGTTTAACAGTATATAGTAGATATTTTGTTTATTAATATTTTTTCACAAGTCTTTTTAAATAATTTTAGCTAACTTACTAATTAACTAGTTATAGCTAGACGAATTTTTTAAAATAATGATACAGTTTTCTTTGTTCTCCTTAAAATCCTGTCGTGTGCGTAGTGGAAAAACTTATTTCCAACGTCTTCCACAGTTGACTGTGGCTGGCTAAGCTACAAATTTTCGCTGGCAGGCACCTAAAAATCAATCTGCTATTAAGGGTGTTACTTTTTAAATGATTTTAAATGTTTTACCCCGGATAGCTGCCATTATTATTAAATTTTTGGCCACTTCCTTGTTCTTGGTGGCCAGCCATGTTATACCAACTCGTCCGTAAATACGGTTCGCAGGTATTTTCTTATATATCCGTGTGCACTCGTGGAACTGAACGTTGAAAAATAATGGATCATAATATTAAAGTTTTCTTCGTCCTTAATTTTGTCTTCGAGTCCATACAGTTCGTCAAGCTCTGTAAATGGCTCCAGCACCAATAATTGCGAGAATACTGTTGCTGCTGATATGCTGTTCCGTTTTGTTAACTCGCTTCTAAGAGTAAGTACCTCTTCAGATAGGCGAGCCACTGCGTTTTTTACCTGCACTATTTCTGCCTTAACGCCTCGGCAGCTGAAATATATTTATTTAAAAAACTTTATTTATTATTTATATTCATATACGGACATTTTGATTTCCGCGAAGTCACTTGTTCGGAGTCGGAGGAGTCGCTGGATACAATCAATCGGCTTCTTTTAGACATTTTATTTTATTTATTTAATTTAGTTTAATGTCGACTAATAACAATCGACACAGAAAAAGTTAAAATTTACAAAAATGAAATAAAATTATTCTTAAGATTTTATTAAAATTATTATTAAAATTTTAAAAATGTTAAATTAAAAAAAGCATAAAATAAAAAATTAAAAAATTTATCTGGGTAATAAGCCTCAAAAAAATTGATCCAACATTAGTTGCCTGGATTGGGGAAAACCCAGAAAAAACCCAATCAGATCAAGAAGTTAGTATGTTAGAAATACACTAAAGATACAAACAAATAAATACAGGCAAAAACAATACAAAAAATAAAAATAAAAAATGAAATACAAGACCTACAAGTTGGATAGGTGAGAAAGGAGTGAAGTTCTAAGTGTAGGAATAGATGTAGCATTACTTATAACATGAAAAAGATTGTTATAATCAGAACATAAAATACGAAAAGGGTTATGAATAGCGAAGTTAGTACTGCAGGTTTGAAGAGAAAGAGGGAGAAAGTTTCTTGTACTTCTAATAGGAATAGCAAAACTAATTTGGGTGATTAATTCAGAAGAATCAATTTCGCCGTTAATTAGTTTATGTAAAAATACTATACCAAGCATGGTTCTACGATCAGAAAGAGAGGGGAGATTTATTAGTAAGAGTCTACTACGGTAAGGAGGCATGCGAATGTTAGGATTCCAATTAAAGCCCCGGAGGGCAATGATGAGCGTTTGTTAAATTTCAATGATCCTGCTTGTGTGTTTCCATTACTAAGATAATAAAACCAGTTGAGAATTACTAAGAAAACTAAGTAAAACAAGTAAGATCGTTGCAGTCGGGCTCACCCGACTGCGATATACTCAGCTTTCTGTACGTTTATTAAATTAAATTCTTTTAAAAACTACTTATATAAGTTAACACGGGTGTTTATCGATAAATGGGGAATGGGTGGAAAGGAACCTAAACTGTGCTGCACTGGTTGATATACTTTTTTCAACACGTATAGGTGTGTGTGTATACTTGGATAAGTTAACACGTGCTCACCGCTTGATTTGTTAAGTTAAAAAAATATCAAATAAGAATGGCAGAGGAATCATTATATGCTTAGTTTAGTTTTTAAGTGGATCCTCGAAGATACAGTCGAAAGACCTACGTTGAATAAAAAACTACATTAATATTATTTGGGATCTTGTTTACTGGCGCCCAACAGTACCGATACCCGTTTTGTTTAAACCTCGGAATGCTAACGCCGCGAGAACAAATAATCTTTCGAGTGCAGATTTTTTTATAAATAAAACTACGCACAAAACAAAGTGAAAATTTTTACAAAAACAAAAGTGAAAAAAATAAACTAATTAATTAATCTACTACAAATTAAATAAATGCCAAAAAAATAAAACCCCAGCGAAAGCTGAGCGAGTTACGGCAGAAATAAAACAACAAACAAATGCCAAAAAAATAAAACCCCAGCAAAAGCTGAGTGAGTTACGGCAAAAAGAACAATCAACAACAACAAAAAGAACATATCAACAACAAAACAATTGTTTCATCGTTCCCAGCGACGCATTGGCTACCGACTGCTACAGAGGATCAAATTAAGAAATTTATATCACAGCAGTAACATAAACATGTAAGTGAAATGTTAATTTTGCAATAAAAATAGATAAATGCCTGTCCAGAATAACTTCGATAGAATATTTAGAGAAGAACTTGCTATTGCTTATAATTAAGTCCCTTGAAATTTAACGCCCTTTCGTGTCGGTTGTAAATTTTTGTTTTGCGTTTTTCATGCATAGAGGACAGATTGCATCGGACAACGATAGCGAAGACGACTTAATACCCTCTTTTTTAGAAACAAGAAAAGTTAGAATAATGACTGAACGGCAAATAGTAGATTTGAGAAATCAGATGCAGGAGTGCCTTACACAACAGGCAAGATTTTTTGAGCAGAAGATAGCAACAATAACAGATGAACTGAGTAGACTTAGGGTGGTGGCACCAGAAGTCGAGATATTTAAGGATGCCGAAATTCGGCAGGGTGAAAAGTGTGATGAGCCTTTGGACGTTGTAAAGTCCATTCCCGAATTTGATGGGAAACAGGAAAGCTATGTCTCTTGGAGACAAGCGGCGAGTAACGCCTACAAAGTTTTCGAGCCCTACAACGGGAGCTCTCGCCATTATCAGGCTATCGCAATAATTCGTAACAAAATCAGAGGACCAGCAGATGCAGTGTTGGCATCTTTAATACTGCTCTGAATTTTAAGGCGATTATTGCAAGATTGGACTTCACATTCGCTGATAAAACACCGGTGCATGTGATTCAACAGGAACTTTGTATATTAAGACAGGGCGATATGCCCCTATTAAAATACTATGATGACGTTGAAAGAAAGTTGACTTTACTGACGAACAAGACCTTAATGACGCACGACCCCGCCGCAGCGGCAGTCAACGAAAAATACAGAAACGATGCGCTTCACACGTTTATTTCAGGATTAAAGAAAAATCTTAGATGGGCTGTTTTTCCAGCTCAACCTCGCCATTTGCCAACCGCCTTGGCATTGGCACAAGAGGCCGAATAAAGTAATGATAGGAGTATTTTCGCGGCAAGTTTTGCTAAACATACCGAGGAAAAATCACAAAAACCCGGTAGTCAACGGGCCCAAGGCTGGCGACAGAACCAGCAGTAAGATTATGACAATAATTACCAACAGA
This sequence comes from Hirtodrosophila cameraria, assembly GCA_949708635.1. NCBI lineage: Eukaryota > Metazoa > Arthropoda > Insecta > Diptera > Drosophilidae > Hirtodrosophila > Hirtodrosophila cameraria. The sequence continues at coordinate 26,702,879 of OX453090.1, read as the reverse complement.
AAAATCCTCATTTCCAAAATGGAAATTTTAAGGCAAATAGTTCGAGACAACGCTCTCAGGCTCAGAAGCCACAGGGGCAAGTTCCCGAGCCGATGGACGTAGATACGTCATCGCGTTTCAGACAGCCAACGCAAGCACAAGCGTACAAAAAAAACACAAAACTATGGTGATCAGTCAATGAGAAGTAAGCAGACTATAAATCACATGCCCCAAGACACAAACAATGAGAACTATGAAATCCGATCGCAGGCAGAAGCTACAGCAGTCGATGACGACTTGTCCGAGGCAGAAAGCTGCAATTTTTTAGGGGTAACTCCCTGCTCCCGTACATAACGCGAACGGTAGCAGGGCAAGAAATTAAGCTTCTGATTGACAGTCGACAGCCCTTTTCAAGTTAAGTCAATACACGGGCATACAAAAATTGAACACAAATGTCCAATTCACTTGTTTAATGTTAAGACATACTTTTTTATTTTGGATAGTCTTAAGGATTTTGATGGCATAATTGGCTTAGACCTGCTAAAGCGGGTAAATGCAAAAATAGATTTTACAAAAAATTGCATTAAGCACGATCATGGTTCAGAACCGATTAAATTCGCTAGATGCCAAAACGTAAATTTTATTCAAATTAATGACGCCGATGTTCCCATCGCCGTCAGAAAATCCTTTGACAATATGATCGACCAAACGGTTAAGGCATTTGCGGACGTAAATGAGTCCCTACCATATAACATAAATACCGTCGCCACTATCCAAACGGACGGCGAGCCGGTGTACTCAAAAATGTATCCATATCCAATGGGCGTGTCTGATTTTGTCAACGCAGAAATTTAACAACTTCTAGCGAATGGTATAATAAGACCGTCCAAAAACTCCTCTTATAATAACCCATTGTGGGTCGTCGACAAAAAGGGTGTCGACGAAGCGGGACATAAGCTTAAGCGCTTGGCTATCGATTTTCGCAAATTGAACCAAAAAACAACGGATGACAAATATCCGATCCCATCTATTTCAAAAATACTATTAAATATGGGTGAGGCTCAGTATTTCACAACACTTGACCTCAAATCAGGATTCCACCAAATAGAATTGGCAGAAAGAGACAGGGTAAAGACCGCATTTTCAGTTAACAACGGGAAGTACGAATTCTGCAGGCTTCCCTTTGGTCTAAAGAATGCGCCTAGTATATTTCAGCGGGCAATTGATGACGTCGTCCGGGACCAAATTGGGGAAACTTGTTACGTCAATGTGGATGACGTAATAAGTTTCTCCAAAAACAAAGAAGACCATGTCAAACACATTGACTGGGTTTTAAGAAGCCTTCGAGATGCGGGAATGAGGGTCTCTCAGGAGAAATCCAAGTTCTTCAAAAAGAGCGTGGAATACTTGGGATTCACCTTGGGCAGAGGTGGTATAAAAACTGCACCTGAAAAAGTTCAGGCAATAAAAGATTTCCAACCCCCCACAACCCTGTTCAGTCCTAGATCGTTTCTGGGATTGGCTAGTTATTATCGCTGCTTTATCAAAGGGTTTGCAGCCCTCGCCAGGCCCCTAACGGACGCTTTAAAAGGCGAAAACGGAAAAGTAAGCGCAAATCATACAAGGAAAATTAAGCTTGAATTGAACCAAGAGCAACTGGGAGCCTTTGAAAAATTAAAGAATGTGCTAGCCTCAGAGGATGTAATGTTAGTCTACCCTGATTTTAGCAAACGGTTTGACTTAACTACGGACGCCTCCGCGCACGGCTTAGGTGCCGTGTTGTCTCAAGACGGACGCCCCATTACGCTCATATCACGCACATTGCGTGATAATGAAAGAAATTTCGCATCTAATGAACGAGAGCTCTTAGCAATAGTAGGGGCTCTAAAAAACCTGCGTAACTACCTCTACGGAGTGCGAAATTTAAACATCTACACTGACCACCCACCTCTAACATTTGCGGTATCGGATAAGAACCCGAATGCCAAACTAAAACGTTGGAACGCCTTTGTAGAAGAACATAATGCGAACATAATTTACAAACCCGGTAAAGAGAATCACGTAGTCGACGCCTTGTCGCGTCAGAACGTTAACGCGTTGCAAGACTCACCAGAGTCCGATAGAGCCACCATTCACAGTGAGCAATCTCTGACTTACACAATTGAATCAATCGATAAACCGGTAAACTGCTTTAAAAACCAAATAATCCTTGAAGAGTCAGAAACAGCGTCAGTCCGAAACTTTATAGTCTTTAAAACGAAAACCAGACATGCTATTCAGTTTTCGGATAGGAATACACTTTTGCATACTCTACAGGAGGCCGTACAAACCAACGTAGTAAATGCTATTCAGTGTGAACTGCCAATATTAGCTTTCATCCAGCATGGACTTGTGGAGGCATTTCCCGCGACAGTATTCCGACATTGCAAATATAGGGTCATAGATGTATTGGACAAAAATGAACAAAAGGAAATAGCAACCTTAGAACACAATAGGGTCCACAGGGCAGCCCAAGAAAATGTTAAACAGATAATGGGGGATTACTTCCCAAAAATGAGTCATATTGTCGAAGAAATTGTTGCAAATTGCAGGGCTTGCGCCGTGTCAAAATATGACAGACATCCTCAGCGACACGTGCTAAGCGAAACACCGGTCCCATCATATGTTGGCGAAATCCTACATGTAGACATATTTTCCACCGATCGAAAACTTTTCCTTACGTGCTTAGATAAATTTTCTAAGTTCGCGGTGGTCCAGCCTATCAGTTCACGGGCAATAGTCCACGTGAAAATGGCCATACTACAACTCATAGATTTTTTTCCGAAAATAAGTCTCATTTATTGCGACAACGAAAAGTCGCTTAATTCAGAGACAATAAAGTCGATGTTGAACAACCTCTATATTAGAATCGCCAACTCTCCACCAATGCATAGTACATCAAACGGCCAAGTTGAGCGATTCCACAGCACACTTTCGGAAATAGCGAGGGCCTTGAAAGAGGAAAAGGGGTGGGATGAGACCCCTGATACAATAATAATGGCTACCATAGGATATAATAGGTCAGTAAATTCTGTTAGTGATAAAATACCAATCGAGATCGTACACTCAAATTGTACGGCTCTCGAAATGGGTATTAAGCAAAAAATAAAAAGAGTTCAGGAAAAAACGCTGGAACGAACCAACAAGAACAGGTCATTCAAAACTTATTATGAAATCGGGGAAAAAGTTTAAGAAAGGTCAAACAAGAGACTCGGGAATAAACTGTCTCCTCTATATACTGAAGGAATTATAGAGGCAGACTTAGGAACGACCGCTCTCATAAAAGGGAGGGTGGTCCATAAAAACAACTTAGAATAGACACCCTACTCAATATAAAAATTTTTTATTTTTTCCAATCTTATTTCGGATAGGTTATAAAAGTAAAAAAAAAAAAAAAAAAAATATATAAAAAAATAAATCGTTACGTTTGTAGGTTAGGATATTTGCTGTTAGTGACCCTGACAACGTATACCTGGACAGCAACGACAGTAGAACGTACGGATTACACCTACGCTAATCATATACCCATAGTGGACGGGGACGTGACCATTTGGGACGAACATGGGTACTTAGGACACACGAACAACATAACATCTTACGAGACGTACGCCGACGAGACCAGGAGGACGCTAGACTTTTTTCCAAAAGACCATATGAAAAAAATATTAAGTACTGACCTCAGACATATGCAGATGCTAATAGCTACATTAAGAGTTCATCATAGACACGCTCGGAGCATTAACCTGCTGGGAACGGCATTAAAGGTAGTAGCTGGCACTCCGGACTTCGACGACTGGGAACAGATTAAGTTTCGGCAAGAACGATTAATTGAATCAGAAAATGGACAAATAGAGCTTAACACAAAATTCCAAAAACGACTAAATTACAAAACAAAATCCCTAAATGAAATTCGCAAAACAGACGATACAGACAACGAACACTTGTACGAAACCATTTTGGCAAAAAATAGAATGGCTATTGCAAATTTGGAAGATCTAATACAATCAGTAACATTAGCAAAAATTAACTTAATCAGCCCCCTTATTCTGGATAGCGTAGATATCAATGAACTGGCAAATGAACATCTCACAAATATTAGCATAGCAGATATCTTAGGAGTTTCCAGTATTAAGGCTTTTCAAAATTCTGATATATTACATTTTTTAATCAAATATCCTGGACCTAAGTTAATTTGCAAAATAATTATTGTTTACCCAATTCAGCATAAGAATATAATTCTAGACTTAGAAAACAGTAGCACGGTAGCCGATTGCGGCACTCAAACCTTCGCTTTGGGTGAATGCGACGAGGCGGTAAGCACTACGTTCTGTAAGAGGCGACAGATCACGACTTGTGCTCAGCAGTTGGTCTCTGGTGCTGTCGCTCACTGCGCTACTCCACCTGGACACCAAGAACCTGTGACGCTTGTGGATGAAGGCATCCTGATTATCAACGACGCAACCTTCAAGGTAGAAGATACCAAAGGTATTAGCCAACTGATCACCGGAACATACCTGGCAACTTATGACGACCGCATCTTACTGAACGGCACACTGTACGTCAACAGCAGTCGCGTCCTAACGAAAAAACCTGCGGTGTCGGCCTCAGCTCAAATCAATGTGACTAGCCATCGTCAACATCTGAGCCTTCCCTTTCTTCACGAGCTCAGCCTAAAAAATCTTCGGCATATCAGCGATCTAAAATCCGACCTACTATCAAGACCACTGTTGAGTAGCTGCCTTACACTTGCCCTTGTCATAGCCGGCTATTTGATCATCTGTAAAATTCGCCGTCACCTGCAAAATGGGCAAAATGAACAAATGGCATCACTGCATGAAACCGAGGACGGCTTCCACTTAACGCCGGGAGGAGTTAACACGGGTGTTTATCGATAAATGGGGAATGGGTGAAAAGGAACCTAAACTGTGCTGCACTGGTTGATATACTTTTTTCAACACGTATAGGTATGTGTGTATACTTGGATAAGTTAACACGTGCTCGCCGCTTGATTTGTTAAGTTAAATAAATATCAAATAAGAATGGCAGAGGAATCATTCTATGCTTATCTTGCTTGGTATCTTGTTTACTTATATATATGCTACGAACTATAAAATTTAAAAACGCCGCTCGAATTTGCAACCGATTAAATAAATTTAACCGGTCCCCAGGGAACACCACGAGGAGGCCATGACATTAGCAATGGGGTCCTAGATAACTCATAGAACCTTCGAATCGACTTGAGATGACCTTACTTTAACAGTAAATCATCTCCAAGTTCCCCACTAATAATTACCTTAAGTCTTAATAAGAAAGAATACAAAAACAAAAGTGATTAAAACATAAAATATAATAAATTTATTAATCGATTAAATAAGATACAAAAATAAAATTCTTTATGTTAAATAAATATAAATATAAACAAATACGTAATACATAATATAATAAAGCTAATAAAATAAACAATAATATCTAATAAATAATAAAAAATAATATCTAATAACCATATCCACCTACTCCTCATCGAGCCTCACTGAAATTCTACTATGGTAACTATATACCGTCTCATATGTGCGCGCGTCTGCCTTTCTTGTAGAAATATTTGCGAAAGCGCAGTCAATATGAGTATCAGCCTTGGTTGTTGATGTGTTTAGATCTAAAAGAGATCTAAAATTAACTGAACCTAGAAAATTGTAAATCCTACTGCAACTACTAGATAGAGTTAGTGGGCATAAATTAAAGTCTCCTAAAATACTTGACTGACTATTTAAAAATGTGAAACTATTAAATAAATTCTCGAATTCTGCTTGAAATTTGAAAATTGGATAAGCAGGACTCCTATATAAGACTGTAAGCATAGTTTTAAAGTTGATTGCGCCTTTGTCGCAGTCCTTTAAAACTTACTTTTTATTTTCTGCCGAGCCCTATTAAAAATGAAACGCGTCCAGATTTAAATTTGTTAAGACTGCGTTCTTTATTGGGTTTTTATGTGCTTTAATACCTTAAATGTATGTGGATTCTATATTATGAATAACAAGGATAGAATTATTAGTGTTACAATATTTTTCCTTTTTTAACATATGATTTCTAAAATTACATGTGGAATATATCCTATGCTAAGTTTTTATTGGCTTATCGTCATCACACATGTGTGTACATTTGTTACAGTTCACATGTGCGGCGTCACATCTGGTGGGATAATTTGATCTTGTTGTTTATTGCCTTGCTCAAGCAAGGATGTACTATTTTTACCAACGGTTTGGGATTCATCTCAAGTGTCCCGCTTACTCGAAGATATACACGTGTGTGTGTTTTAAAGATAGGCCGCGAGGACTGCAGTTTAGTTTTCTAAACATTTTGCGGGGGGCATTATGACATTTTATTTTTCTGGTGATGACTTCCCAAACTCAATTTTAATTTTCTTTTTTTCTGTCTTACATTTCATAATTACATATAAAATACCTATTGCTATTATTGCAATCATAATCAGTGTTAGTGATGTATGACCACTTACATTGTGAAAATTTATGCCTCTTAATTTTATAGTTTCTAATTTTTTGTTCTTCTACTAATTTTTTTATTTTACTTATTTCATATGAATTGTATATTGACTTTGTAACAATAGTTTTCACATTTTCTAGTTTTATATTATTTGCTAACGTTAGTAGAGGTGTGACTGGTTCCATGATGACATCTTGTGTTGTTATTTCGTGTCCAGCAGTAAGTAGGTGTTTACCGTTGCGAGTAGTGCATCCTTGTCGAAGTTTAAGTACTCCTTGGCCGGGGAGTTTCATTACTTGACACTGATGATTACCACATGTCCATTCTAGCACTTTTTCTCTTCTAATTCTGATTCCAACGGGCACTGTTGTTAATTTAAGCTCCTTTATAGTTTCATTTGAATCTTTTCTCCAAAGAATTCTTAGATATTCTTGGTCTTCGTTATGTACTTTTATTTGCCTGTACATTTTTTCCTCATCCGCAGCTATGACATATCTCCAGTTCCGCCGTTTCATTATGATCTCCAATATTGTTTTTTGGATGTGAGGTCCGGTAAGTTGGATGTCATTTAAACTCCTTCCATTTGTTGTTTTTGATGATGAGTCGAATACAACGCGAAGTTTGGTTGTTATGCTTTCTTCTTTAATTACTGCTTGGTGCGGTATGTTATATTTTCCCGCTCCAATATCCTTTACCTCTTCCATGTGATTTTTACTTTCATATTCTTCCATGAATGATGTATATTGTTGTTTAAAATGATCGTTTTTTAACCAGGCCTTTTCTTGATTTAAATATCGAGCTATTGCTCTTTTGCTTGATTCTCCCAGAGCAGTGTCTTCTAAAAATGTAATTTTTACTATGAATCTGCCGTCAACATCGACTTGAGTTGTATTTTTGAATATTTCCATACATTTCTCATTATCTGTAACGGTTGTATTTTCTGGAACTTCCTCTAATTTCCAGAATTTCTCCAAATTTGCTGTCGAGTGGATTCGCTTGTTTCCAGGTATGTTTACTATTCCTGTAAGTATCCATCCTATCTTAGTACATTGTGCGAGCACGTTGTCCTTCTGTTTCATTCCTTTGCCTTTGGTCATAATTTTAATGAGTAGGGGTCCTCCAATTTAAATGCCAATTCTGCACTTCACATTAAATGTTGGATCGGCTAGCACTTCATTTTTCCAACTTTCCTTATTATATTCAAATGAATTGGCTGGTTGTGGGCGTACTATCTTGGAAAGTACCACTGCTTCCGTTTGAAATCTTTCGTTGCTGGGAAATCGAGGTCGAATTTTCAGCTGCAGTTCTCTCTTTGACACGCCTACTGGACTACTGCCAAGTCCATATATTTCCGTCTCCTTTTTTATTCTTGGTAACCTTAGCGTTTGTGCAGCTTCTTCGGATATTACTGTTATTTGTGATCCTTGATCCACCAGTGCACGACATAAGATCCATTCTCCCCGTTATAGCCTGTACTTCAATTTGTGCTGTTGCTAAGAGAGTGGTTTGCGCTGTTTCCGTTGTTAATGACGTTTTTGATTCAGTTTCCAAATGAAGAAGTTCATGATGCCTGCCTTTACATTTCCTGCACCTCTCCTTGCAATAATGACTTGGCGCAAATTTATAATTTAAACAATTAAAACAAAGTTTTTCTGCTCGTATAAATTCCCATTTGTCGTTCAATCCTAGACTTGCAAATTTTCTGCAATTAGTTATCTTGTGGCCTGGTATATTACAGTGCATACACTCGTTGTCGATGGTTGTACTCAAGATTCTTGGATTTTCTTTGTATTGTCTTGGTTTCATGGCTTTAATTGCTTGCAGGTGTTTTTCCAAAAATAGTATTACATCTTTAAGGATCTGTATATCTTTTGTTTTATTCGATGTATGTTGATATTGTTGCAAGCCTTGACGATCGAATTTTTTCAGTATTATTCCTGCCATAAATACATCGGTGTCGTTTAAATTTATTTCCATTCCTCTAATTGCATGAATACTTTTTTGAATGGTATCTAACATATGTTGAACATTTTTTTCGGATTCGCTGTTCATTGTTGGTAATTCCAAGATTTGGTTAAAATGTTTCATAAAGAGCTCTCTTCGATTTTCATACCTATTTTTTTGGATATCGAGAGCCATTTCATAATTTTCCTCGTTAATTATCAAATGTTTTATCAAATGAGCTGCATCTCCTTTAACAGATTCTTTCAAGCGTATAAGTTTTTCTCGTTTGGAAATACTGTTATTGCCAGCTACCATTTCCTTGAACATATCAAAGAAATTTGACCATGTTGACATGTCCCCATAAAACGGTGGTATTTCTATCTGCTTGAGGTTTACGTTTTGTTCTTTTGGCTTGTTTTCTACAAGCCATCTTATTTTTTCCCGCTTCATTATCTTAAGCTCTTCGTATCTTGCCTGTATCGATGGTGCATCTAGATCATTTTTTTCCAGGTCCTTGTAGACGTCTGTTAGTTGATTAAAATCTTCCATAATTTCGTCAATATCCATTTGGTGAGACCATTGATTCTGGCCGGTATTTCTTAGTGACTTGTTGAGTGATGTTGCAGCTACGTTAAACTTCAACATTTTTTTCTCTTGCAAGTCAACGGTTTGCTGCATTGATGCGTTCATATTTAATTTTGCTGCCTTTTTATTTAATTCTGTAAGAATTTTATTTTTTAATGATTGGGTTTTCGCGTAGCCTTCCTTTTCAAAATAATCTCCTGTAAATGAGCCTTCGTATTTCACCATCTCTTGATGTTGTGTTTTAAACAATTCCCATTGGTTTTGAACCTCAGTCATAAGTTGCAGACTATGACTGCTCACATGGCTTAGTTCATCATCCCATTTTTTCATTTGAGCAAAAGTGACATTTTGACTTGCTGCCAAGGCATTTAGTTGGTCTCGTGTAAGTACCATTTTAATAATGAGAATTGAATATAATTTTACTTTTTATATATATTGATTTTTTGTTTTTCTTTTAATAATACAATCAGTTGCTTCTTATATTCTCCTGTAGAGATTTCTATAAGTCTGTGAAGTTCTTTCACTTCTTTCCTTTTCCTGTTCTTTGTTCCTCCTCTTTTTCCTCTTTTCTTTGGTTCTTGTGGAGGTTCCTCTGGTTTCCTTTTTGGCCTGCCTGGCCTTGTACTCCTCAATTGTTATCGGCTTCGGTCCTGCGCCTTCTTCAAGAGCTTTTTGGAATTCTGCTGCTTTTTCTAATAATCGTTCGAATTTGCTTGAGAATTGATCGTCCTCCATTGATTTTTGGTTAGATCCTCGTCTCCTGCGTAGCTAGTTCACCGTTTTTTTTTTTTATTTTTTAGACCCGCTTTATTCCGTATAGCGTGCCTCTTTGGTTGTTTCCAACCGTGGTAGATCGTCGTCTCCAGCGTCGCTAGTCACTCGTATTTTTGTGGGAGCTGCTTTATTCCGTCCCTTTGGTTGTTTCCAGCCGTGGTAGATCGTCGTACACATACACATACACATACACATACACATACACATACACAGACACAGACACATACACATACACATACACATACACATACACATACACATACACATACACATACACATACACATACACATACACATACACATACACATACACATACACATACACATACACATACACATACACATACACATACACATACACATACACATACACATACACATACACATACACATACACATACACATACACATACACATACACATACACATACACATACACATACACATACACATACACATACACATACACATACACATACACATACACATACACATACACATACACATACACATACACATACACATACACATACACATACACATACACATACACATACACATACACATACACATACACATACACATACACATACACATACACATACACATACACATACACATACACATACACATACACATACACATACACATACACATACACATACACATACACATACACATACACATACACATACACATACACATACACATACACATACACATACACATACACATACACATACACATACACATACACATACACATACACATACACATACACATACACATACACATACACATACACATACACATACACATACACATACACATACACATACACATACACATACACATACACATACACATACACATACACATACACATACACATACACATACACATACACATACACATACACATACACATACACATACACATACACATACACATACACATACACATACACATACACATACACATACACATACACATACACATACACATACACATACACATACACATACACATACACATACACATACACATACACATACACATACACATACACATACACATACACATACACATACACATACACATACACATACACATACACATACACATACACATACACATACACATACACATACACATACACATACACATACACATACACATACACATACACATACACATACACATACACATACACATACACATACACATACACATACACATACACATACACATACACATACACATACACATACACATACACATACACATACACATACACATACACATACACATACACATACACATACACATACACATACACATACACATACACATACACATACACATACACATACACATACACATACACATACACATACACATACACATACACATACACATACACATACACATACACATACACATACACATACACATACACATACACATACACATACACATACACATACACATACACATACACATACACATACACATACACATACACATACACATACACATACACATACACATACACATACACATACACATACACATACACATACACATACACATACACATACACATACACATACACATACACATACACATACACATACACATACACATACACATACACATACACATACACATACACATACACATACACATACACATACACATACACATACACATACACATACACATACACATACACATACACATACACATACACATACACATACACATACACATACACATACACATACACATACACATACACATACACATACACATACACATACACATACACATACACATACACATACACATACACATACACATACACATACACATACACATACACATACACATACACATACACATACACATACACATACACATACACATACACATACACATACACATACACATACACATACACATACACATACACATACACATACACATACACATACACATACACATACACATACACATACACATACACATACACATACACATACACATACACATACACATACACATACACATACACATACACATACACATACACATACACATACACATACACATACACATACACATACACATACACATACACATACACATACACATACACATACACATACACATACACATACACATACACATACAGACACGCAGTGAGTGAGAGTTTTCGAAAGTGGATGTTCCTTACATGGTGCTCCTGTAAAGTGGCAGACAGTGCTGTTCGCGGTGGGTGACGCACACCAAGTTAAGGTTGCATGGCTCGGTGAAGACGCCTGGCAGGTTTGGCGCCAGCGAGCGGCGGTGAAGCTGCGGTGCTGGGGCTGATTTTTGGCGTTTTTGCCTGGCACACTGGCGGAGGACTCGCATCTGCAATGGATGGGAGGCGCTGAGTTGTTGCGGTGGCAGATGCACCAATGGCTCACCTGGAGAACGGCGCCTGCGCGCAAGCTTTGCCCAGCGCAGGCGACACAAGATTCGCTGGAATGTGCAGGTGGTTCGGGGCGCTTTGAGCGCTTTAGAAGTCACGAATATGGCGACGAGTTGATTAAAATATTTTGGCTCAATGCACGCGAGCAGGATAGAAAATTCAACTACACCAGCATTAGCTGGTTGGTCTTGCAGGGCGGCCAACTCTCCTCAAACGACGTGATGAACGGAAAAAAGCTCAATGCTTTGAAACCATTGCGAGCTTTTATGCTGCGCGCAAAAGCAGGCAACACTATCGGTGTGTGTAACACACATCCAAGAGGTCGCGGTGTGTGTAACACACATCCAAGAGGTCGGTGCATCTTTTGGGCGCTTTTTGTTGGCAGTTATTTTCAAAAGGCGAACGGAATATTAGCTACTGCAGGCTCTACGGCAAATGGTACACAAGGTCAAGGATCCGACCAAGCCAACCCCAGCCGCTATGCGGTGTACCAAAAAAAAAAGGGGCTCTGGTGACCGAGTTGGAGCGGTTAAACTCCCAACGGTTAATTGGAAACTTCTGGCCACTGTTGGAGCCCTAGAAGCAGCAGTAGCTTATACCTAGCGCGGCTTATAATCACGTAGCGAGTCACTGCTGGTTGCAGGAGGCGACGAAAGTGACATCAAGGCCGAGCCCAGTAAAGCCTTGATTACGACATACTGGACGCCACCTTCGGAAAATAGATGTTTTGGGCTGACAGCGCGCAGTATTCCTGTACTTCAGTAGGCCGGGTGATACCGAGCTGAAATGGCTGCAGGGTTAATGCTGCCGCTGCCCCCGTCCCGTTAAAACCTTGGCAGGTCTCCAAGTACGCTCAACGGTTGTCGCCATTTAGTTGGCGGTACAGGCTCGGATGCCAGATTCCCGACCAACGCCGATCCGGCTCTGAACACAATTACCCATGAAGTATTGTGTCAACCCTCGCATGGCCTCACTGCATGCAAAGATAACCATGGGGTCAAGTAGGCGACTGTACAACAACCAATGACAACGACTTGAAGCCGGGACCCAACTATATACGATGAGTTTAAACACAAACAAAAACAAAACCCCCCCTCCCCTATCCCAAAATTGCAGTCAACAGATTGCAAGTGAAGAAACTGCGCTGTTGGTCTTTGGCAAGGGCAGTAAGATGGCGAGATCGCCACCACAAACGACGACGAATACCGGCAGAAGCGCGCTCTGTAAGCTGGGTGAAGAGATCGCTACGCTCGTGGAAATGCTGGCAGACGGCAAAAGAAGGAGCATTCACCAAGCTATGAGGGACTCGATCGAGAGCATAAAGACGTTGTTTGAGCTGTCGGCTATTCAGCTCCACGACGAAAAGGCGAAGGAGGTGATACGATCGCACCAAGCGTCGCAAACGTCACCGTTATTCGGCAAGGCTAAAGACCCGAAACGGCGCCAAGAACTAGGCATTCATACGCCAAACACGAAAAGACGACATAAGGACTATAAGGGTAATAAAGGCGAGCACGATGGAGGAAGCCCCCAGAAAATTGGAGACGCCCGGGGCAACAAGGAGATAACCAAGCCAACGGACCAAAAAGTGCAAAAGCACATGGAAAAGAAGCCAGAAGTAGCATGGCAAATGGTAAAGCCGCGCAAGAAAGCGCCTCCTAAGAGACGCAGCAGACCGGATGCCCTACTGGTCAAATGCAAAGACCCAGCCGCTTACGCTGAAGTGCTAAAAACGGTGCAGAGTGATAGGTCTCTACAGGAGTACAGAGAGTCGGTTAGTGGCATCAGACGTACAGCAGCAGGAGAAATTCTTCTACAGATGGGCAAGCCTGGGGACGAGTCAACTTCAAAGCTCCTAAAAGCGGTGCAAGATAGGCTTGGCAAACTCGCAGATGTCAAGTCGATAGCCGACAAGATAACCTTGGAGATTCGAGAGATATCCGAGTTTACCACAAGTGAAGAAGTGCAAAATGCAGTATTCGCAACAATTGATGGAGACATTCCGGCGGACGCAATTCCCAAACTGCGTAAGGCATATCGTGGCACTCAGGCGGCGAGCTTAGTCCTGCCCAAGGAGATGGCAGATAAACTAATTAAGGTGGGCGAATTAAGAATCGGATGGTCGGTTTGCAAAATCCGCGAGAAGAACGAGCCGAGGAGGTGCTATAAGTGCCTTGCATTCGGCCACATAGCTGCCAGGTGTAGAAGCGGTCATGATGCGTCGGGCCAATGCTACAACTGCGGAGGCACTCAGCATGCCTCAAAAGAATGTAAGAAGCAGTCGAAATGCATACTATGTGCGAGAGAAGGCCTGAAAGACACGGCACACAACACCCTAAGCAGGGCTTGCCCTCTGTATGCGAAGGCGGTCAAAAATAGCAGAAAAGATTAGGTTTATCCAAATAAATCTAAATCACTGCAGAGCGGCCCAGGATCTACTCACGCAAACTGTACGAGACCTTGGGATTGATGTGGCTATCATTAACGAGCCCTATCGACAAATGCACGATGGCATCTGGTTCCAGAACCAGGATGGAGCGGCGATATGGGCATGTGGGAATCCACCTGTCCAAATGACCGAGCGAAGTGCGTCTCCGGGCTATGTCAGAGTAAAGTGTGGAGGGATTTACTGGTACAGCTGCTACATAGCCCCAAGCATACAGCCCGATGTTTTCGCAGCAACAATGGATGGCATAGCGGACGATGCGCGCAGCTACACTCCAGTTGTAATTGCAGGAGACTTCAACGCATGGTCGGTAGACTGCGGAAGCGCTAGGACGAATGCGCGCGGAAATCTGCTGCTGGAAGCACTGTCATGCGTAAATATATCCTTGGTGAATACTGGCAGCAAACACACCTACTCTAAGGGAGGCAGAGGATCTGTCATAGACCTAACCTTCGCTAGCCCACGCCTAGCAAGGCACATGACGTGGGAGGTCTCGGACATATACACGCACAGCGACCACCTAGCCATTATTGGACAAATTGGAGCCCAACCAAGAATGCTCGCCGTACAGCAATCTCACACTGGCTGGAAAGCGGATACGTTAAATGAGGATGCACTATTGACCATGCTGGATCTCACTCAGATCAGCGGAGATGCTGAGCAGTACGCCAACAGCATGCAGAGGTGCGATGCTGCGGAAAAAGATAGGTGGTAACCGTCACAAGCCAGTACATTGGTGGAACCAAGACATCGTGGAGGCGCGACAAAACTGCTTTGCAGCAAGGCGGCAGTATCAGCGTGTCATGAAGCATGCCAGACGAAGGCCTTCGGACCTACAAGCCATGCAGCATGCAAAAACTCTGCAAGAGGATTTCCGGGCCAAGCGTAAGATACTGACCAAAAATATCAAACGGAGCAAAACGTTGTGCTGGAAAAAGCTATGTGAGGAAGCGGACGGACAGCCCTTTGGACTGGCATATAAGCTAGTGATGGGAAAGCTAGCAAGAAGTCCCATGCCCACAAGCCCTGAACAACTCGGAGTAATTGTTTACACACTGTTCCCAACCCAGGCAGACAGCCAGCAATGTACGCGGTCCGCAGATTCATCGCTACCGCAGCTAACGGATGCTGCGGAGGTACTTTGAGCCATAGCCCGCGTAAAAGCCGACAAAGCGCCTGGACCAGACGGTATCCCAACCAAAGCGGTAAAAGCTATAGTTGGAGCGCACCCGAACATCATTGCAGAGGTGTTCAACCAATGTATGCGGCAACGAATCTTCCCAACCAGATGGAAACTACAGAGGCTCGTCCTTCTACCGAAAAGTGGGAAACGGCAAGAAGACCCCTCGGCTTATAGACCACTATGCATGCTTGATGTGGTTGGCAAGCTGTTCGAGCGCATCCTATGCAACCGCCTGGAAACCGAGCTCAATGAGCGCAGGGGCCTTTCCGACCTACAATTCGGTTTTCGCAAGCAACGCAGCACTGTTCGAGCCATTAATATGGTGGCGAGCATAGCCCGGGAGGCGACTGCAGGATCGAGATGGCGGGGTGACACTAAAGAATACTGCCTGGTAACGACGCTGGACGTAAAAAATGCGTTTAACTCCGCAAGATGGCCAAAGATAATTCAAGCTCTAATCCGAATCGGCATTTCGGAATACCTGGTCAAACTGGTGTCTAGTTACTTCGAGAATCGTGTCCTCGTATACGACACCGCGTTGGGGAGAAGAACGTACGCAATCACGGGAGGCGTACCGCAGGGCTCGGTACTGGGACCTGTGCTATGGAACGTCATGTATGACGGAATTCTTCGGATGACAACACCAACCGGAACGAGTATAGTGGGATTTGCCGACGACATCGCCATCGTCACAGTGGCAAAGCAACTAGCAGAAGTGGAGTTCAACACCAACGCGACCATCAGACAGGCTAATAGCTGGCTGGACACGAACGGATTAGCGTTAGCAGCACATAAAACTGAAGCGGTACTCATCAGCAGCCGGAAGCGAGTGGAGACTGCCCGCATAATAGTTGGACAAAACACTATTACGTCGAAACACGCTATAAAGTACCTAGGAGTGATGATAGATCACAGGCTGAGCTTCAATGAACACCTGAGGTATGTGGGAGACAAGGCGAGCAAGGCAGCGAATGCATTATCTCGGATAATGGCTAACACCGGAGGGCCATGCCAACAAACCCGATGGATTATCAGTAGCGTAGTACGTTCGATAATCCTATACGCAGCACCGGTATGGGCACCAGCGATGAGACTACCGTCTTACAGCCGAGAATGCAGGTCCGCATACAGACGCTGTGCACTCCGAGTGCTATGCGCGTTCCGAACCGTGTCGGAGGAGGCAGCGCAGGTTCTTGCTGGAATGGCTCCGCTGGACTTGCTAGCAGATGAGACCACAAATCAGCGACCCGAGAACCTAAGACGACAGGCAACCCAGGAGAAGTGGCAGGAGAGGTGGAGAGCTACTACCAACGGCAGCTGGACAAGAATGTTGATCCCGGACTTACGGCCGTGGGTGAGTAGGAAGTACGGACAAACCGACTTTTACATTACTCAGTTACTGACGGGACACGGGTGCTTTAAATCCTATTTATATAGGTTTAAACACGAAACGGATCCGTTTTGCACGCACTGTGCGCGGTCCATTGAAGACGCTGAACACGTCTTTTTTGTCTGTCAAAGATTCTCTGCTGAACGGGAAGAGCTAAGTCTAAGTATTGGGAGACCATTTATAGTCACTGACTTATTAGACATCCTACTCAGCTCGCAAAACAATTGGCTTGCAGTAAGCAACATGTGTGCAGAGATCATCAAATCCTTGCGTCGCGCTGAAAGACAGCGCAATTCGAATTCAAACTCTAGACGAGATACTAGATGAGGCTTTTCAGGCCATCTCTCCCTTTGCGATGTGCTATTTAGTAGATTGTGCCGCGAGAGGGAAATGGAGAGTAGGGGTTAGGTTAAGTGCGTGAAAGTCCCACACTTTTCGGCTTTTAATGCTTCCCCCCCTATAACAGAAAAAAAAAAAAAAAAAACAACATACACATACACATACACATACACATACACATACACATACACATACACATACACATACACATACACATACACATACACATACACATACACATACACATACACATACACATACACATACACATACACATACACATACACATACACATACACATACACATACACATACACATACACATACACATACACATACACATACACATACACATACACATACACATACACATACACATACACATACACATACACATACACATACACATACACATACACATACACATACACATACACATACACATACACATACACATACACATACACATACACATACACATACACATACACATACACATACACATACACATACACATACACATACACATACACATACACATACACATACACATACACATACACATACACATACACATACACATACACATACACATACACATACACATACACATACACATACACATACACATACACATACACATACACATACACATACACATACACATACACATACACATACACATACACATACACATACACATACACATACACATACACATACACATACACATACACATACACATACACATACACATACACATACACATACACATACACATACACATACACATACACATACACATACACATACACATACACATACACATACACATACACATACACATACACATACACATACACATACACATACACATACACATACACATACACATACACATACACATACACATACACATACACATACACATACACATACACATACACATACACATACACATACACATACACATACACATACACATACACATACACATACACATACACATACACATACACATACACATACACATACACATACACATACACATACACATACACATACACATACACATACACATACACATACACATACACATACACATACACATACACATACACATACACATACACATACACATACACATACACATACACATACACATACACATACACATACACATACACATACACATACACATACACATACACATACACATACACATACACATACACATACACATACACATACACATACACATACACATACACATACACATACACATACACATACACATACACATACACATACACATACACATACACATACACATACACATACACATACACATACACATACACATACACATACACATACACATACACATACACATACACATACACATACACATACACATACACATACACATACACATACACATACACATACACATACACATACACATACACATACACATACACATACACATACACATACACATACACATACACATACACATACACATACACATACACATACACATACACATACACATACACATACACATACACATACACATACACATACACATACACATACACATACACATACACATACACATACACATACACATACACATACACATACACATACACATACACATACACATACACATACACATACACATACACATACACATACACATACACATACACATACACATACACATACACATACACATACACATACACATACACATACACATACACATACACATACACATACACATACACATACACATACACATACACATACACATACACATACACATACACATACACATACACATACACATACACATACACATACACATACACATACACATACACATACACATACACATACACATACACATACACATACACATACACATACACATACACATACACATACACATACACATACACATACACATACACATACACATACACATACACATACACATACACATACACATACACATACACATACACATACACATACACATACACATACACATACACATACACATACACATACACATACACATACACATACACATACACATACACATACACATACACATACACATACACATACACATACACATACACATACACATACACATACACATACACATACACATACACATACACATACACATACACATACACATACACATACACATACACATACACATACACATACACATACACATACACATACACATACACATACACATACACATACACATACACATACACATACACATACACATACACATACACATACACATACACATACACATACACATACACATACACATACACATACACATACACATACACATACACATACACATACACATACACATACACATACACATACACATACACATACACATACACATACACATACACATACACATACACATACACATACACATACACATACACATACACATACACATACACATACACATACACATACACATACACATACACATACACATACACATACACATACACATACACATACACATACACATACACATACACATACACATACACATACACATACACATACACATACACATACACATACACATACACATACACATACACATACACATACACATACACATACACATACACATACACATACACATACACATACACATACACATACACATACACATACACATACACATACACATACACATACACATACACATACACATACACATACACATACACATACACATACACATACACATACACATACACATACACATACACATACACATACACATACACATACACATACACATACACATACACATACACATACACATACACATACACATACACATACACATACACATACACATACACATACACATACACATACACATACACATACACATACACATACACATACACATACACATACACATACACATACACATACACATACACATACACATACACATCGTCTACCAGCGTCGCTAGTCACTTGTATTTTTTGTGAACAGTGAGACACGCTTTATGCCGTAAAGCGTGTCTGTCTTACTGTTCTCCCACGTTATCCAGCGTCGTTTTTCTCGCGCTGTACCTCCCGCGTCGTCCAACGCTGATTTATCCCTCGTCGTCCAGCGTTGATATCTCCCGCGCAGTTATCTCTTATGTTGTCCAACGCTGATTTATCCCTCGTCGATATTTCCCTCGTTGTCCAACGTTGAGTCTCCCGCGCTGTTCTTCTCACGTCGTCTGCCAGTTGTTTTCGTAGTTTTAAAACACACGGGTTATTTTTTAATCCCAAGCTATGACTATAACCGTGGAAGCCGTTTTAATGGTTTCTCAACCGGTTTTGGCAGCCTTCGTGAGCAATCCGGCTCGAAGGACCAAAATGTAAGCATAGTTTTAAAGTTGATTGCGCCTTTGTCGCAGTCCTTTAAAACTTACTTTTTATTTTCTGCCGAGCCCGATTAAAAATGAAACGCGTCCAGATTTAAATTTGTTAAGACTGCGTTCTTTATTGGGTTTTTATGTGCTTTTATACCTTAAATGTATGTGGATTCTATATTATGAATAACAAGGATAGAATTATTAGTGTTACAATATTTGTCCTTTTTACTCCCTGTTCCCATTAAAAATGGGAAAAAGGGAGTTATAAAGTACTGCAAATGTGTGTAACAGGCAGAAGGAGACATTTCCGACTATATATACCATATATTCTTGATCAGGATCAACAGCCGTGACGATCTAGCCATGTCCGTCTGTCTGTCTGTCTGTCCGTCTGTCCGTCTGTCTGTCTGTCCGTCTGTCCGTCTGTATGAACGCGTCGATCTCAGAGACTATAAGAGCTAGAGACACCAAACTTGGCATGCAGGTTCCTGTATACCATACGCAGATCAAGTTTATTTCAAATTTCGGATGCACCCCCCCGCACCCCCGCAAATCGCAAAAGACTCCCACAGCCACAATTTTAAAGATAAAGCTTTAATTTTTGGTACACATGTATGCTTAATCAATGTCTTTCGGATGTGTAAATTTCAACACGATCGGATAAATAGCACCAAAGTTATGGAAAAACTTATTTCCCCTGTATCAGCAGGCAGAAACAACAGTTTGACATGCACTGTGCAAGTTGAGTACGCTGCTTGCTTGTGTTGCCGCTGAACTGCTTGAAATGCAAGTTGGGAGCAGGGAGTCTCGTAGTCGGGCACACTCGACTAGAGTATTCTTACTTGTTTAACATATGATTTCTATAATTACATGTGGAATATATCCTATGCTAAGTTTTTATTGGCTTATCGTCATCACACATGTGTGTACATTTGTTACAGTTCACATGTGCGGCGTCACATCTGGTGGGATAATTTGATCTTGTTGTTTATTGCCTTGCTCAAGCAAGGATGTACTAATTTTACCAACGGTTTGGGATTCATCTCAAGTGTCCCGCTTACTCAAAGATTGACATGTGTGTGTGTTTTAAAGATAGGCCGCGAGGGTTGCATGTTTAGTTTTCTAAACAAAGACTTAAACGCCTAGGTTCTTGTATTTAACCACAGCGTACTTCAAAACAGCTGAACCCGAAAAATGTTGACCAGTTGCAGAACAACTGATATGATCAAAAAGTGAATTCTTTATAAAGACAAGAATGCCTCTCTGGGGACGAGGTCCTCTATTTGAAAGGCAACCTTGGGACGAGGTCCTCTATTTGAAAGGCAATCTAGTCGCACGACTGTTGAAAAGTCAGGAATAACATATGTTTCATTTGAGTATGTGGAGGTCTCAACAAAGCATAGTATGGAAGATTGTAACATAAGTTGATCAGAGCAAATGTCACCAAAATGGCCGTGAAGGCTCTCAGTGTTATGGAAAATAACATTGCAGTCTGAGCTGTTGATCTAATGATCAAAGTGAGTCTTAAGCAGTTTTTTCAGATCGTAATAGATCTAACTGAATACTTACAGCAGAACCTGCGTGAGAGTTTGGGGGAATAAATTCCCCAACTATATAGAGCCCAGATGCACTTGTGCCTCGACTGCCAGCTACATAAAAAGCTGCTCGCTTCATAAAACGGGAAGGGTGAAACGCTATATGGTTATATGTAGCACCCTGACTTTTGTAAATAGTCATGGCCTCTGCTGCTACTACAGGAAACTACTCACGGTCAATATTAACTTTGTTGTTCGAATGGAACTGAAAACTTTTCACAGTTTTCTGGACTGGAGTCCAAGAAGGTTCTAATGGATGTGGACGCTTGGCTCGCGCATTAGTTCCTACAATTTCATCTAAAAATTGTATCCACAAAATTGAGGGTGTGGATGATCTGGAACCTATATCCACTAAAACACCGTTTGCACCGTTTACAAGACCATCTGCAGTATCGATATTGGCAGTTACCATTTACTTTGCAGTGGTTTTGAGAACAAGTCTGTAAGGCATCCCCTGTGTTTGATTTGGCTGAAAATCTTGTACTGCCCGAAGAATACTATTTTTTTGTGCATTATTTAAATGTGCTGCCTTTACAAAATCTTTAGCATAAGAAAAATGGGGGGAGTTAGGATTGAGTTTAGCCTACGGTCGTTATGAGCTATGACTTGGGTATTTGTTGCGAAAAGATGAATTACATCTAGTGGCACCTCGATCGAAGTAGAGCTATGTCATCTGCAGACATCTGGCCAGATGCCATATTATTAAAAGCTATAGCAAAAGGCTGATCATTACGTTGTCGCATAATCGCAAGAGTCACCAATAGGGCATAGTTGCCGAAGATCGCCAAACACGATGACTAAAATGCCTCCTAAAGGAGCTTCTCTGTTATTAAAAATTAGCTTGAGGCGCTAATCAATATACGATAGCATTTTGGCGCCTACCATTGATATTTCATCAATGATTAGAACTTTAAGATCAATTAAATTTGATCGACGGCTATTTAGCAAATCTGGGCTTACTTCTCTGAAAGCAGAGGCTGAGTGGTTAACAGGCAGAGAAAACATTGTATGCAGGGTCGAACCCTTAATTCCAAAAGCAGCTTTACCAGTTGAAGCACATAAAATAACTTTTGCCGCAGTTGGATTACATCCTGGCTTGTTGTTATAAAACGAAGTTAATGACTGGTAAAGTGCTGAAATAAGTCGACTTTTTCCCCCAACAACAAATTCATGAAAGATGTTCATCATATTGGCATTATGTACAACGTGGGTGAGGAAAATCTTTTGTTTCAGATTTAGTGATCTAATTAAATCTGACAAATTTTCAAAAGAAATAAGGGGAGGAAGTGTAAGCATCCGAAGTTGGTTATTGCTCTCTTCTTGATCATTTGTATCATTCAAATAAACATTCAAAACATTCAATTGAGAACTTATTTCTTGAATTCTAAACTCTTCATCTAAAACTACCTGATCATCTATCTGAATTTCACCATCAACTTGATTGGCCTCCATAAGCGCATCTTCTAGCATAGTAGGTCTTTCCCTAAACACATCGTACTTGTCACGATTACTGTTGATAAGCTCCTCATTTTCCCAATAAAATTCCTCACAATTTCTTTCAACTAACTCTTCCTGCTCCTGCCTCCAATGATGATACAACATTATTAATTCCCTTAAATTATTTTCTCTATCCTTGTTAAGGCTAAAATTTCTATACCTAATAATACGAGGCTTGGTTCTCTCTCTAACAAAACCACTACCATCCTGAAGTACAAACGAATGTAACCCTATTTTCTAGGTCATTAGGCCGCTGTATATAATGATCTAGTAGTCCAACTATGAAAATGTCATGCGAATCTTGAGGCATGGTTTGAAGTTGTTGCCTGGACTTAAGCTTTCTAACTCGATGTTGGGGTAGCGCTGTATTGATGTAAACATCAGCATTGCTGGGTTCAGACATATGCAATCCCATACAACAGTAGACGGATTCCTGAGCACATATCTCAGTGCCGGAAATAAATATGCTGCAGTTTTTGTTTGATTGAATAATTCTGATGCTGTTTAATTTCTTCAACAGCATCACGCATTATTTTTGAAATCTGCAGCATGCATAGGGATCTAAAATGAACTGAATGTCAATATTTGCCCTCTGCATGGCCAGTAAATGTTTGTTAAAAGCATTTACTTTAATGGCATCAAATGTTCTTTTAAGAAAAATTTGTGGTTTCTTTAAACCAGACCTAATTGCCAGTAAGTATTCATCGAATGTAAGGTTTATTTGCTCGTGAGATAAAAACTCATCGAAAGAGTCAAATGTGGGCAATGTATCACGAGTAAACGGAAAATTTAAAAAGTTCTGAATTTTTTCGAAGTTTTTCCGATAAGGAGAATTATTTGGAACATCTTCCGAAGAAGGAAACAAAATTTGAGTTTGGGGCATTGATTGGTATGGAATACCAAAGCGGCAAATTCGATTTCCTCTAACCTCACGCAAGCATGAATGCCCATGATTATGCTTTTGGTATTCAATGTACGGACTTAAATCAACATCTGCTACATTTGTAGTGATAAATTGATCAATAAAGTCAATCACTGGTGGAATAGTTCTGGCCGTACTCTCCTCGTCTTTGAAATCAAATTTCGGAGCATCCTTTAGCCAAAGCATACCATGAATGTGAGGTGAACCTCTTTGTTGAAATTCAACTCGCCAATAATATTTTACAACTGGATGACTACCAAAAATACCCCCCTCTTTCTTCATAAGTTGCAAAACCTGCCTATATCTAAAACCGAAATATCTAGCACAAGTAATAGGATCTGTTCTAATTAATCTAGCTTTATCATTAAATTGTAACCCTATTTACTTTCTTCTGTGATTTCTACCTTATCTACGTTTTTCTTCAGCAAAACTAACAAGTCTGTCCACCTAGTCTCAGCAGCTGACAATGTTTTAAAAAAGGTAGGCGAATCAAATTGTCTGATCATTGCCACCACCTTTTTTTTCTCATCTTCCCAATGAACTGGACATGATCGAATCCCTTTAAGCACTCGATAGCCTTCATCATGAAGAATTAAATTGTCCATATGGTCCTCATTAAGGGCATTACCTGCCGTAATAGAACGAGGAGCACTATGTTTGCGCAGGTGAATAAAAGTATTGCTTCTAATAAAAATCATTTCTAATTTTTTATAATTATAGAAAATCTTGTCGGTTCTATAACCACGCCTATCATAATTCCTCAACTCTGACCAAACTATAGTCGTATAACTAAGAGAGCATTTCCTTTTGTTGCCTGCAAACATGGTGGGAAAGGACAACTCTTCAGCATCCTCATCCCCAATCATGTCCAGGGGTTGCTGGCCTTCGCCTGTAGCCATTTGAATTCTTTGCATGTTAACATGTGCTACATGTATTTCATCTAGCAAAGTTTCTTGTCCCCCTGGATTTAGCTGCTCTAACTCTGTATCTGGTTGGGCATCCTGATGAGTATTGGCCTGACTAATCTGATTAAACAATGCCCTTTCTTGATCTGTTGCAAAGAAAGGTACATTTTCGGGAGCAGAAGAAAGAGAAGTCATTCTTTCTTCATTAATGGTAATGTTATGACGCTGGTAAAGCTCAGTTGTTACCAAAAAGCGCATAGCATTAATTATTTTTAAGTGTCGAATGGTTTCAGCCATGAAATCATGGTTATATTCCAATCTACGTTTGAGGTGGAGCTGAACAACCTCGGCTTGGTAAAAAGCCCTTGGGAGAGAGGTGACAACATTGGCGACGGGAATTGGGACATTAACTACTACTCGTTTTATTGACTTTGGACGCTCATGCCCTAATGATCAGATAACCATAAAGGGAATTCTTGGGGAAATAAGCCTTTCTTCCAGTGGTGTAAGACCTTTCAAACACTCTGGAAGAATTGGAAAATGTAAACCATTTTCAATGGAGGCTTTTGGCAGTCCACCTAAATTAATGGTGCGACTACAGGACTTGCAAAATTTATAAATATTACTTTCTGATGGGAACTCAGTAGAAAGACTCAAAATTTTTACACTGAGCTCATTTCTTAGTTCAATAAACTGACGAGAAATTTTATCAACGTGATGTGGAAACCAAAGCCCTTTGCAGCAATGCCAAAGTTGATCAGGGCCATGTTTTAATATCCTATTGATCAAAACTATCTCAGAGTCAAGCCACAGAAGTGCTGGCGGGGTATTTTCCTGCTCTAATTCATTGGCTTGCTCCTCTACTAAACCTGCCTCTCTTGCTAATCTTCTATAATTTTGTCTACGTGTTGCCCTACGTGAATTGTTAGCTGATCTCTCTCGTTGCCTAATTTCTTCAATTTGTCTACGTTCTGCTCTACGTGAATTATCCGCTGCCAACTCTCGTTGTCTTATTTCTAAATTCGTCCGTCTAAGTGTATGTTCTACTGTATTCTGCTGCTGTTCGGCTTCTCTAATTTCTTCATTTTGTCTACGAGTTGCCCTACGTGAAGTATCCGCTGCCAACTCTCGTTGTCTTATTTCTAAATTCGTCCGTCTAAGTGTATGTTCTACTGTATTCTGCTGCTGTTCGGCTTCTCTAATTTCTTCATTTTGTCTACGAGTTGCCCTACGTGAAGTATCTGCTGTTTGCTCTCGTTGTCTGATTTCTACATTTGTGAACCAGTGAATCATCGCGAAAGCCCAAGTGATTTAATTGACTAAACAAAGGATTAAAAGGATTACCGCAGCCAAGGCAGGAGTCATCGGCCAGCAAGACACGCGCTCCGGCATCGTAAAAACTGGAAAACACAAGCTCAGGCCGCCTCTTTCGGTTTTTCCTTGCCCGTGCCAAGTTCAACGGCGCGACCACGTGCGCCCGCGATTCGTCAGCAGCAAGTGCGACCAGGGCACCGACCCATCTGAAAGCGGGTCTAGAGAAGGAGTGGGGGTAAGCTGGCCCTATGGCTTTTAAAAATGCAAAAAGACTTGTTTGTGACGGTGGCCGAGCCGAGAGTCGAGCATTAAATAAATAAAAATATAAAATTAAAATGATCCCCGTTGTGTCTAGTTCGTGTAGTGTGTACATTGTTCCATTTTTTTCAGTGTTCCGTCCTTTTTTCTCCTTGGCCTTTCCCAGGCGTCGTGCTGTCTCCCCCCCCCCCCCCCCCCCCCATTGTCCCACACACCCTGCCCAGCCCGAATCCTTCCGAGCGTGTTCCGAGCGTTTTTTCTGCACGTTCGGTGGGATTTCGGTCTGGCGGGTCGCCAGGGAATTCTAGGGAATGTGCTGCGACTCCGCTGCATTTTCTGGCCTTTCCCAGGCGTCGTGCTCTCTGCCCCCTTCTTGTCCTCCACACCCTGCCCGACCCGGATCCTTCCGAGCGTGTTCCGAGCGTTTTCTCTGCGCGCTCGGTGGGATTTCGGTATGGCGAGTCGCCAAGAGAGTCCAGGGAATGTGCTGCATGTCCGCTGCATTCCCTGACGTCGTCCCTTTTCCCCTTTGTCCCCCCACCTCTGGGATCATCAAAGATGTCGCTCCCTTTGCCTCCTTAAATCTCGGGGTCTCGGTAATTTATAAATTTTTCTGTAAGTCTACCCTGGGGACGACTCAGCGCAACCTCAGCCTTAGAACTAATTTACAGATGGCGCCCGAGCAGGGACCCCTTCCAAAATCTCCCAAAACTCCCATTGTCTGCTGAACAGATCGGGAAAATTATAATATATGTATATTTCTTTGTTTATTATATTGTTATATAATGTCATGATTATACATGAGTATCGGTGGGCAAATCGATAAGAAATTGTTACGTATTTCTATCTCATATGCATGGGGAAAGTCCGTCTTAGACACGTGGATGTAAAGTATCCGTTACGCCCAAGTAGCGAAACCAGTACAGTCCGCTAAACGTTAACCCACGCCAAACCAAAGTACCGCTATTTTTCTCTCTCCTCGCCAATCAGAATGTTGTAATTTGGAGTACAGTAGGCGCTGGTTTTTCCCACTAACTTTTGTAAATTAGCGCGCGAAACATCAGTTACAACGACATAGCAACAGGAAAGCAACGGCTGAGCCCGACAGAGCATAAGTATAGCATCGGCAGAGCAACGGCATAGCCACAGCAGAGCATCAGCAGAGTCGGGCATAGCCTTGTCGGGGCTCTCCTGTCACGTCCGTCCGTTCCTGCTTCTTCCGCCTACTACTAGCCTGTGTGCCGGTGCACTTCTGCTTCCTTGCCGCCTGGCACCACCGCGGATCACTGACCTGGTCTGCCTCTACGAAATCGCCAAGTTCAGTGTTCACCTCGGGGTAGTCCACCCGTCTGTCCTGCTGCGTGTTCTCCTGTATCGTATCCTGTGAGTCCTGCTGTGTCTTCCTCAGTGTATTATCCTGTACGTCCCGATTTATGTTCTTCTGGGTGCTCTCCTGTGGGTCCTGCCGCGGCTCACTGACATGGTGTGGCTCTATGAAGTCGCCAAGTTCAGTGCTCCCTGCGGGGGAGTATCGTATCCTGTGTATGTATCGTATCCTGTGAGTCCTGCTGTGTGTTCCCCTATTCTCGCCCGATTGCCAGATTTTCCTGCGGTTTCCTGCTTGATTTAATTTTATTTCACGATGTCCTCCGTTTCTGATCGCTGTTCTCTGTTCGAAGGCCCATACCAGACTATTCCGATGTTTCCCGCTGGATTGTCCGAATAAGATTATTTTCTATGTTCTTTGTTCGAAAGCCTGTGCTTGAGTTACTTCCGATGTTTCCGGTTTGATTGTTCGAATAAGATTATTTTCTATGTTCTCCGTTCGAAAGCCTGCACTAGAGTAACTTCCGATGTTTTCCGTTTGATTGTTCGAATCAGATTAATTTCTATGTTCTCCGTTCGAAAGCCCGTGGTTGACTATTTTACGATGCTACGATGTTTCTGTTTGATTTATCTTCGTTTCCGTATCGCTGTTCTCCTATCAAAGGCCTGTACTCGACTAACTTATGATACGCCTAAGTCCTCCTTATATTGGCCTTGCCCACGTGGTTCTGTTGTATCGCGACTGCGCTGTGCTGCCCTGCGCGGCTCTGCGCGACTGCGCTGGCCACCGTCACAAACAAGTCTTTTTGCATTTTTAAAAGCCATAGGGCCAGCTTACCCCCACTCCTTCTCTAGATCCGCTTTGAGATGGGTCGGTGCCCTGGTCGCACTTGTTGCTGACGAATCGCGGGCGCACGTGGTCGCACCGTTGAACTTGGCACGGGCAAGGAAAAACCGAAAGAGGCGGCCTGAGCTTGTGTTTTCCAGTTTTTACGATGCCGGCGCGCGTGTCTTGCTGGCCGATGACTCCTGCCTTGGCTGCGGTAATCCTTTCAATCCTTTGTTATAGTCAATTAAATCACTTGGGTTTTCGCGTTGATTCACTGGTTCACTAGAGCGTCCGCTTGTCGACTTGATACTCCGCGCACTCACCAACTGACTGCCCCAGCATTTGACTCCAGTATCGGTGAAGACCTCTGCCTGGACCATACTTTCCTTGATCGCAGTCGGCGTCGCTGCTCTATGTCGTGCAGGTGTTAGCGCTGCACTCTTCGCACATGCACTACAGCCCAGCTGAAAGTCTTCTGCCCGGACCATACTTTTCTCGATCGTCGTCGGCGTCGCTGCTGTATGTCGTGCAGGTGTTAGCGCTGCACTCTTCACACGTAGTCTAGCGGCAGCAGCTTGCTCACTCCTTTTTGGTTGCGCTCTGCTGACTTTGGCTGGCTACGCTGTTCATAGCTTGCAGGTGTTGTCGCTTGGCCGTTTACTCTGCTGGGGCCTGATGTTGCTGTCTCGCTCGCCGTGGTGTATCTAGCAGTGTTGGCAACTTTTGTCGAGCAAAAAAAGCTGTTTTTAGTGGGAAGATCCAAAAAAAAAGCTAAAATTTCTTGAAAAAAATCTGATGTTTTTTGCCTCTTTTTAAGAGTCTTTATTTTATAAAAAATTTATTATATCATCTAATTCGTAATAATTATTATCTGCGTCATATGATTGCATTGTGCCAATCATACTTAAATATTTTTTTGGCACCTCATAATCATGGCAGCATTTCTGCAACCGACGCAAACCGTATCTGTAAATAAACAAATTTCTTAATTAACTTTTAAATATTAATTGTATGATATATTTTAAGCAGAGATAAGCATGTCAACATTCATCCTATTTCGTAGTTTTGTTTTTATTATGTTGACCCGACTGAACACTCTTTCCACTTCAGCGATCGACCACGGCAACGAAAGCAATGCCATTGCGAAAGTGGCCAGGTCCTCGAATTTGCTGTTTCCTCCCGAATCCTTATAGGCACACACTTCAACCCAAAACTTTGGGTGTCTTCAGTATTTTCCCACTGAATAAGGTGAATATTCGTATACTGCCGCTCAATACTTTCAATGTTCTTTGAATTAAAAAACTCCAGTATTGGAACGATACTCTTTTTGCTAACTCGTAAAATATTTTTGGAAGAAAATAAATCAACATTTTTCAGTATCTGAAAATTTTCCGGCAACCTATGGTTATAGTTAATAGGAAAAATATTTCGTCAATACATAAATACTTGTACTACACGCTATAACATACCTTATTTTTAATTGCTTTATTAGCTCTGTTAGAAAAGTAGCACATGTGTCTCGAATTGTTTCCTTTAAATAAGCGTCCTTAATTAGCTTTATTTGCTTTTCAAATTCATATCCCTGATGTAAGTCTTTGACGATATATTGTTCAAAGTCATCAATTTCCAGAATATTAATATTGGCGTCTTCAGGAATTATTTTGTTCTTTAGGAAACTAATGGCCAAAATAAGCTCATTTAGCAAGTCTGTGACGTTGGTGCTGTTACTTTGAAAAGATTTGTTTACTCTTTGCATTTCGCAGAGTATTGGTTTTAATAACACCAAATACATGTAATTTGTATTTTCGAACATATCGGCTAATAATTGGGCCTTAAGACATTTCTCGTCCTGCGCTGCCATACTAAAATGTAGTTTTAGCTCATGCCACTGATCCAAAATTCGAGTGACCGCCAATTCTATTGAAAGCCATCTAGGGTCAGATACTTTTGGAATTTTTAGCGGAGTCTTTAAAAATATAAAAAGCATTAGTTAGATCGAATCTTAACAGGATTTTAATACACATAAACAAATGAAAGTTAGGATTGACGGTGACAATTTAATACGGTGACAAACGAAGACGTTGCAAGCCTACACATATTTAACGACACGAGTTACAGAACACATTTATACATATATGTACTCTGTACGCCACAAACCTTATCATCATTAATGCACATATAAATTTATTTATATTTAAGTTGCCTGATAGAGCTTTTAGAAAACCAATTGAGCTTTTCATAAACTAAAAATTCCAACTTATCCGGCAAACAATACTTACAAGCGTACTTGACGGCCAGCTGGACCGAGTGGTACACACATTTAATTAAAATTAGGGACGGAGCATCTTTTTTCAATTCAGTGTAAACACTTTTCTGAGATCCAACCATAACATTTGCATTGTCTGTACCGATTCCCATTAAATTTTGTATATCTAATTTATTTCGGCTCAGCTCATTTCTGATTCCATCTGCTATTGTCGATGCGTTACCATTTTCTAAGGAGACCATTCCCAAAAATGTGGACACAATACGCTCATGCTGGACCGAAAACTAGTTAATTGCGATTCCTACAACAATTGTGTACACACATAAATATCAAAAAATATACAAAACAAGTAAGAATGCTCTAGTCGAGTGTGCTCGACTACGAAAGTCCCTGTTCGCGGGTTAAACGTTGGCAGTAATTTTTCAGTGCTAAGTCTAAGATTATAGAGTAAAGGTCGCTCTTGGTAGATAGGCTACCGCGGGAAGTCAATTTGAAACTGGAGGTCGACAGGTATCCAGAGTTCGCATAAAAGCGACCGAGCACTCCCTCGGCCATGCATCCATCGGCATATGCAGTGATACCTTGGATTGGGGTGATTTGAAAGAGTTTTCTTCTCTTCGCCCGACTACAATTGGTCAGCACCCTGGCAGAGTCATTACCGTGCCAAGGGCCTGCTTCCAGCCGCCCTAACGTGAAGAGTTTAATCGCACTTCCGAACAGTGCGTACAGATATTCTCGTTGCACACCTGCTGGCTGACGGCCAATTACATACTAATCTAATAAAATGTTTAATACTTGAGTAAATTTACGTAATAAATAACAATAATAATAATAATAATATATACATGCATACATACATACCTACCTATTACTTAAACCTAATCTATATTACCCAGAACACTAACTGATATACCACTGTGGTAGCTATGCACTGTCTCAAACGTTATAGCGCCTATTCTATCATTGAGAATATTTGAAAACGCCCAATCAATGTGCGAATCACAATGGGTAGTGGACGTTTCCAAAGCTAGCAAACTTCTAAATCCTCTTCTCAATAGCTCATTATATATATTTCTACTTCTATCTAACTTCAAACACAAATTAAAATCTCCTAATATAATCGAGCTATCTCCTAAAAATGCATTTTGCTGAAATAAATACTCTAACTGAGTTTTAAATAATGATGTTGGGTAAGATGGACTTTTATAAACAATTAGAAATGATATTGATTTGTATGAAAAAGTAGCATACTCGAAAACCATTGAGCCAGAAATATTTCTACCGCTTACAGAATTGAAAACACTGGGAAATAATTCATCTTGAACCTAAATAATTATTCCCCTTTTAGATCGCACTGAATTGCCTCACAATCGAGACGAATAGCAATTGTCTATCCTGGAATATCAACATTTTCATTGGAATAAGTGGATGCTTCAACGAAACATAAGATAGACGACTGAAGCATAAGCCTGTCCGTTCGAATATCATATATATGACAGTGAAGGCTTTCAGTATTGTGAAAAAAAATGTTTAAGGCAGAACTGTTAACTAAATGACCATGATGTGTTCGAAGTAGTTTTTCAGTCCACAAAATATTGAGTTGATTTGAAGACGGATCAGTAGCACTGGGATTACTTGGGGGAGTGAAATGTATTATAATAAAGAGCCCCGAAGCAGTTGTTGCTCTACTGCAAGCTACGTACAGTTGTGCCCGTGTCTTAATGCCGGTAGTATGGACCCCCACTTTGGTGTACGTAGCTCCTTGACTTTTGTGAATAGTCATACCTTCAGCAACTACAACTGGAAACTGCTTACGGTCAATGGTACATTCCAAATTTTTATATTGAAATTTTCTAACAACTTTTTGAATTGGGGTCCATGAAGTCTCTACACTATGTGTATATTTTAAGCAGGCAATTAGTCCAACGCTCTCTTCTTCGAATTTCATCCATAGAATGTTTGGAGTTCTGGATGCATCTAAATCTATTTGCATTAATACGCCTGATGCACCATTGACTAATCCATCGCCAGTATCTATATTGATCGTAACCATATATTTGGCAGTGGTTTTTAAACAAATTGTTAAATCCAATCCCTGCGTCTCTGAAATTTTAGGACTACTAAAGGCATCCAGAATTCGTTGCCAACGTGCTGGGCCTGTTGGACAAGCTTTAATTGAATCTTCAGCGGTAGATGTAAACTCATCAGTCGTTATTCTACGTAATTTGGCTGTGTTGAAGTCGCGTACTTTGTCATTACTAGAGAAGAGATGAATTGCATCATCGGGCACATTAGATTCCTGACATATACGAGAGCGAAACAGACTAATATCATCGGCAGTCATAACACCCGATGCCATATTTTTTAAAGCAGAAGCAAAAGATTGGTCCTCTCGTTGACGCATAATTTCTGTGAGCTCAAAATACTTAAACTCATCCCACAGAATTCAGCCAAAAATGGTACGATATGGGTCAGTTGAGTTGGATTGGAATATCCAGCTTCCACCGACGGGTTGTAATTGGCGTAGATCACCGAAGACGATGACAGAAATACCACCAGAAGAAGAAGTATTTTTGAAAATTTGTTTTAGACGAGAGTTTATCTGGGAAAACATTCTATAGCTTACTAATGAGATTTCATCAATAATAATTAATTTAAGATCTAACAACCTAGAATGCAAAGTGTTAACCAAATCATTGCTTAAGGCTCTTAAATTTCCTGCAGCTTGATTAACTGGAAGTGAAAACATGGAATGCAGAGTTGAACCTCCGATTCCGAACGCAGCTTTCCCTGTTGGCGCACACAATAGTATTTTAGTAGAAGTTGGATCACTTTCCAACACCTGCACCGCCTCCAACAAATTCTGTATACACAGATTTGATTTTGGCATTGTGCAACACGTGAGTGAAGTAAATCTTCTGCTTTAAATTAAGAGAACCGACTATATCAGCAAAACTTTCTGGTGAAATAATAGCTGGAAGCTTAATAATACGAACATTATTATGCTCTGCATCGGGATTCTCATTTTCATCAATGTTGAAAACATTCATTTGAGGATTTATTTCTGGCAATCCTAAAACTCTATATGCATTATCTACCGCTCCTTCATGTTCAATATTCTTCTGATCTTCATTCGCCATGGCACTACTCAGTGCTTCCTGCAGCTCGCTATCATCTAAGCTGTCATATTTCCTACGATTATTTTCAACAAACGCCTGATTTTCACTGCAGCAATGCTCACAATTTCTCGTGACTAGTTCTAGCTCCTCATCTCTCCATGGCACATATAACATGACTAACTCTCTAAAGTAGTTGCTTCTATCTGCACTAATATTAAATCTTCTATATCTAATAATTCGAGGTGTATTCCTCTTTCTTACGAAGCCACTACTATCTCGCAGTCTGTGAACTAATGCTTCAGGTGTCTCGATTTCCACATCATTTGCGTCACTAGTATTTTGACGAGTACCACCTTTGCTAAAAGTATACAAAGCAGCAAAATCAGCAAGGCACAAACGTTCCAAAGAATCTGGACGCTAAAAATAATGATCTAAAAGACCTAGCTCGAAAACGTCTGTAGAGTCTGGGAGTTGTCTCTGAAGGTCTTGCCTAGATTTAAGCATTCTTACCCGCTGCTGTGGTAAAGAAGTATTTATGTAAACTTCGGCATTACTGGTTTCTGACAACCTCATGCCAAGACAGCAGTAGGCAGCTTCTTGTGCGGATATCTCAGTACCCGAAATAAATTTGTGCCCAATATGCTGTAGCTTTTGTTTTATAGTGACATTGTTGGCACTGATTTTTTTGATTGCATCACGCATTAGCTTTGAAATACCTCTCTGAGACTTGTTAATATAATTAACTACATAGCTGCAGCAAGCATAGGGGTCTAGAATGAATTGGATATCTATATTTGCTCGCTGCATTAACAAGAGGTGCTTATTATAAGCGTTAAGCTTAATAGCTGCGAATGATCGTTTTAAAAAAATTTTTGGCTTCTTTAAACTTGATCTGAGTGCATTGATATAGCAGTCATAGCTAAGGTTAAGTTGAGCATGTGTCAAGAAGTTATTGAAACCACATAGCAAGTCTATGGTTTCACGATCTAAAGTAGAGTTTAATAAACTCTGAATTTTGTCAAGACTCTTACGGTGAGCATCTACATTTGGAGTATCCTCCTCGAATGGAAACAAAATTTCTGTTTGGGGTATTGGAGGGTATGGAATACCGAATCTACAAATTTTGTTTCCCCTAACTTTACGCGTGCATGAATGTCCATGATTATGCATTTGATAATCCAAAAGATATGTATCTTTATCCACGTTATTTGTATCAGTTGTGATAAACTGATCAAACTTGACTGATCGTTCAAATTAAGTTTTGGGGCATCTTTCAGCCAAAAAAAATATAATGAACATGTGGTGAGACTCTTTGTTGAAACTCTACTTTCCAATAATACTTCATAACATAGTGACTACCGAAAACACCATTGTTATTTCTCTTCATTAGTTTCAACAGCTGCCTAAAGTGAAAATCAAAATATCTAGCGCATGTTATAGGATCTGCTCTAATAAGACGGGCTTTCTCATCAAATTAAAATTTGAAGCTAATTCTTCTGAAATTTCTACCTTATCTACACTTCTTGACAGCAAAACTAACAGCTCCGTTCAACTAGTCTCTGCTGCAGAGAAAGTTATAAAAAATGTTGGAAGACCAAACTGCCTAATCGTCGCCATCACTTTCTTCTTTTTTGCTTCCCAGTGAGCAGGAGACGTACGAATACCTTTCAAAACTCTATATCCTTCATCATGAAGTATTAAATTTTCTACATGCACATCATTAAGGGCATTTGCGGCTGAAATGTTGCGAGTTGCGCTGTGCTTACGTAAGCAAACAGATGTGTTGTTCCTAATGTTAATCATTTCTAACTTTTTAAAGTTAAGAAACAATTTATCAGCTCTACAACCTCTCCTGTCATAATTCCTGAGCTCTGATCTAACTATGGTTGTAAAACTTTCTTTGCACTCTCGTTTTTTGCCAGCAAAGATGGTTGGAAAGGCCAGCTCCTCAGAATATTGATCTTCGATCATATTTAATGGACGCTGACCCTCTCCAGGAGCTAAAACTATTCTTTGCATGGCAATATTTTCGATAGGGACATTTTCTAATAATGTTTCTTGGCCTCCTGGATTAACAGAATCCTGTTCATTGTTATTTAGCTCGTTTACTGGGACCTGAGTGGGTCTCTCAAGTAGTTGAGGAACAATGTCCCTATCGTCAGCTGATGCAACAAATGGAACGGTGTCAGATTGAAAGGAAGACAACCACTGTTCGTTAACAGAAATGTGGAGGTCTCTATATAGCTCTGTGGTAACTAAGAATCTTATTGCATCAACAACTTTGGAGGGCCTTATGGTTTCAACCATGAAATCATGGCTATATTCCATTCTACGTTTGAGGTGAATTTGAATAACCTCGGCTTCGTTGAACGCCCTTGGAAGTGACGTTATAACATTGGCAACGGGAATTGGCACATTAACCACTGCTCCTTTAATGGCACTTTGACGACCATAGCCTAGAGATTTAATTATCATGAAGGGAAGGCGAGGAGAAATAAGCCTTTCTTCTAATGGCGTTAAGCCTTTTAGGCAATCGGGAAGATCCGGAAATTCTAAGCCGTTTGTTATCGAAGCCTTTGGCATTTTTTTCGATTTAATGCTGCCACTGCATGTCTTACAAAAAGTGTATTTATTGTTTGATGAAGGGAACTCAGAGGATAATTATAAAATATTTAAGGCTTCTTTCACTTAAGTTACTTTCTATAAATTGACGAGAAATTTTGCCCACTTGATGGGGAAACCACAAGCCTTTGCAGCATATGCAAACCTGATCGGGTCCCTGATTGACGATTCTATTATAATCAGCTATGAATGTTTCTAGGCTTGTGTTACTAACTTGAGATTGCCTATCCTCTGGTAAGGTATTCGCACGTTCTTGACTCATTTGGGTAGCATTACGAATATTTTCTGCTAGCCTATTATCGGGATTGGCCCTATACTGACTAACTCGTTGAGTTAAATTTCTACGAGCAACAATTTCTGCCTGTCGTGCACGAATTCGAGCACTTCTTCTCCCAAGTGTATTGCGTTGTTGCTCATTAACTCTCCGAATTCTAATGGATCGAACTTGTGATCTTTGGCTACTATATATGAGCATCTCTATAGCGCGTCTTTCAACGTCTTGACGCTGGCTCGCACGACGTTCAGCAACCCGTTCCCTTTCGCCAGCTCGAAAAGTTGGATTTTGGCGGCGCCTCGATCGACGCAAAGTGTCAGCAGTCTGCTCTTCTTGCCGAACTGAAGAGTTAGCTCGGCGAACAGAACGCCGGAGAGTATCGTGCTCTTGCTCGATTTCTCGAAAAATTGGGTCATTTTGGCGCCTTAGTCGACGTGAAGAACTATTCGCAACCTGCTCCTCTTGTCTAACTGGAGAGTTAGTTCGGCGAGCAGAACGCCGAAGAGTATCGTGCCCTTGCTCGATTTCTCGAAAAATTGGGTCATTTTGGCGCCTCAGTCGACGCGAAGAACTATTAGCAGCCTGCTCGAGTTGTCTAACTGGGGAGTTAGCTCTTATACTGGCACGCCTAGCAGAATCTTGTTCTTGCTCGGAAATCCTTAATCTTCTATTGCTTCTACGAGCTTTACGCCGTTAACTGTTTCTTGTTTGCTCAACTTGGCTAAGTTCTGCATTTTCTCTACGCTCTCTTTAAGACTCTACATTATTTAATCTCTCCTGCTCAGCATATTCTGAACTGGACCAATTCAACAGATTTCTAGCTCTTCGTCTTTGAGACCTACTAGAGGCTGATGATCTGTTTAGCCTAGGCATTTTGATAATAAATAAAAATATATAATTGAATATTTATATAAATATATATATATATATATATATATTTGTATAATTTAGAAAAAATATATGTTATAATATTTATTTAAATTTAATTAAATAATAACAAAGGACATAATTTTAAATATATTTATATACACACAGATGTGCAAATGTAAATATATATAAATATAATATATAAAACAATAAAATATAAACTAAATAAATAAAATATGAATTGAATATGAAGTAGTCTTGAAAAAGACTATAAAAATAATGGCAA
Source organism: Hirtodrosophila cameraria (assembly GCA_949708635.1). NCBI lineage: Eukaryota > Metazoa > Arthropoda > Insecta > Diptera > Drosophilidae > Hirtodrosophila > Hirtodrosophila cameraria. The sequence continues at coordinate 26,663,697 of OX453090.1, read as the reverse complement.
AGAAAAAGAAAAATTAAAACTTGCGATTTTTTGTGTCCAAACAAAAATTAGTAGTAGAAAACACTTGTCACAACGCGCACACGTTGAACAAATTTAAACGCGAACAAAAACGATTAATGCTGATCAACAAATTAATTAAAGTGGGAGAAAGACGGAAGAATCTACTAGAACCTTCTAGAATCACGCATACATATAGTATGTATGTAGAAGGGTGTGTAAAAATGCAATGTTTGCAACAGCACACTAACACTGCACACATGCACGGCCAAAAAAGCCGCCAAAAATTTGATGTTAAATTCTGCCTTTCGTAAAATTCAATAAGAAACACGATGGAAATAGTTATTTTATATGCTTGGATCACTGTTGAAACTGAAACACTTCTAAACGTTAAAAATCTTTAAAATATTAAATGAAAAATCGCAAAACAATTAAATTAAAAATCGATTGACGGCGACGCACGTTAAACGTAAGAAAATCGCAACCAAAAGACTAAGATGGCTGAAGTTAATCGATACATCGATACGTATCGATATTTGATTGCAATATATCGACTAGACCCAATAAGATATTTTAGTACAGCAAGTTTATCTTAATTTATTTTATAATGCTTATAAAATAAATAAAGTGTTCACAAGCTAATGTGTAATTTAGTTGTAGTCGGCTAAAATCTTATTGGCTTAAAAAATCGCGCAATTTCTTGTTTAAATAGTTTCACCGATTTCTTGCTAAAAATTTTCGAAGTGCCGCCAACTTAACAAACTTAACTCACCGTTAACGTTTACAGCGCTGTTAACGGCAACATTGGCACTACTTATGTACTTTTGATTATATATATATATATTATATTTCCGTCATAAAAGTCAGCCTGTGATGCCGGTTTTGAAATTCTAGAATTTTCTTTATTTTTTGAGCCCAAATCCAGCTTTTTTGATCGCTGTTTCGTAGGGGGAGCTGTTTTGAAACATTACCAGAAAAAGCTAGCCATTGGCATATGCGTATTCATATGTTTATATGTTATATGTATGTATATAATCCTGTATGCATACATACATAAAAAACATACATATTTATATAACAATTTATAAGTACTTATACATATACACGCAATTTTGCATCTTGTGTATATGTACATATGTATATCCGCATACTACATACCTACATTCATACATTTTTACTTTGCGCTCGCTCGCACACTTGCGTTGGTACACATACATACTTAACAGAAAGTGCTCGCGCTCGCTTCCACACCTGCTGTGGCCAGGCAGTGCGAATTCTATTTTTGTATTCTTTAATAACTTCTTTATTTATTAACCGATTGTTTTGAAACTTGTAGCAACTGTTAACTACATAAAAGTTAAGGTACTTGTCAAATGACAAGACTGTATCTTTAAAATTACGGCTGTGGGAGTCTTTTGCAATTTGCGGGGGTGCGGGGGGGTGCATCCAAAATTTGAAATAAACTTGATCTGCGTATGGTATACAGGAACCTACATGCCAAGTTTGGTGTCTCTTGCTTTTGTAGTCTCCGAGATCTGTGTGTTCATACGGACAGACAGACAGACAGACGGACATGGCTAGTTCGTCTCGGCTGTTGATCCTGATCAAGAATATATATAGTTTATATAGTCGGAAATGCTTCCTTCTGCCTGTTACACACACTTGCAGTACTTTATAACTCCCTTTTTCCCATTTTTAATGGGAACAGGGAGTAAAAATATATGCATAATTAACATTCACATTTATCAGTATTAATTAAATGTTATAAATTTAAAAACTTACCAAGAATTTTGAGAACACTTGTGTCAGATGACTCGTCAATCAGAAGGCCATATTTTGCATCGCCAATATCCGAACGAAGCTCATCAAAAAAATTTGGCGCCAAAACATTTCTAATAATGTTTGAGCATTTTGTTCTGTGTAGCTTCACTGAACTCCCAAAGGTCTCACTAAATTGTTTGGCGCACAAACTGCTTATATGATCAATTGGCGAAATTGCCGAGTGTTGCGCTACAAATGAACAGAGCGCCGCCTCCTGAACCGCCGTTTTTGGTGTATATGCAGCAAACGGTATTTTATTTTTTTTGCTGAAATCCTCCCTCAGCATTTTGATGCTTTCTGGTGCCGGCATGGGCACGCAAATCACTTAGCTTAGCCGTAATACTGCATTTGCAATAACTGCAATTTACTCTTGTTGAATCAAACAAGTCTTTGCGCAGCCAGGCATTTTTGCTTATATTCTTTAGGCATTGTCTTGATAGTGACCACACACAAATGATAAATTTAAAAATTGTCAAAAATTAGGGATGGGAATCGAACTTTGAACTAGAGTTCTATCGAATAACTCGCAATAAGATCAATTGAACTATTTGAAAGAACTAAGTTCGTTATTCTTGTTCAGTTAGTTCCACTAATGAACTGTTTCGTTTTAATTCAACTTCAATGAACAACTCTATATACAAATAATCGCTGAAAAAATATGAACTGCTCAGTAGAAAAAATCGGAAAAAAAGCAAACTATTTAAAAAAAAAAAAAGCCAGAATTCCCGCTGCCCGCTGTTTGGAAAATTTTCCCGTAATCGGACTTCCAAAAAAGCCAGATTTGACGGGAAAAAACGGATTTGGCAACACTGATACGAACACAACCTTTCGTCGCTCAGCTACTGAGAGTCAGAGTCAGAGCAAAGCAAGCCCTGAGTCAGCACAAAAAGGTCTTTATTTTTATTTTGTGTTTGCCTATGTTGTTGCCTTTGATATTTCGTCACAGGCAAAGGAATGGAGAAAAGGAGGTTGAAAAATTCTTTCGGGAAATGTGGACAATTAGCGGAAAACCGTTATATGCAACTTTTTTATTTATCATCCGATCAGCTTCAAACTTATTTTCAAAAATCTACATAAAAAATAATTAATGACTGCATACCAATTTTCCGAAAAATTCAGCCCCTGGGCGGAAAATTGGGTGGTTAAGGTTGTATGAGCGAAAGTTGAGTTCTTATACGAATTGCTTCAAACTCATTTTCAAAGATCTATATGAAAATTCATTCAAAACTGCATACCAATTTTCCGGCAAATTCACATTCCTGGGTGGAAAGTGGGTGATAAAAAGGCCAAACTCATTTGCAAAGATCAATACGAAAATTCATTAAAAATTGCATTCAATTTCTCATTTGTTTTACGGGGCGTAACATCGCACGCCGGAAAATGCTAGTGTTAATATACAAATAAAATAAAAGACAAATATGTGTACACACCAAACAGAATTAATTTTCATGTATTTTATTCAACAATCCTTAAAAAATATAATAATAAAAACATAATACCATCTCCATGTCATATGTATGTATTTAACAACAAACAAATGAGGGATTAAGTTTAACAATTAATAATAAACTAATGTTCTCGGGACTTAAAGAGGTGCGTCTTTCATTTAAAATGAAATTAAGGGCCGAGAATGACCTCTCCACCGATACTTGTGTTGCTGGTGTGGCTAACACCACTTTTGCAACTTCAGTCAAGTGAGGTGACTTAAACTTCATGTCATTGTTATAATCTTTTATATTTGACGTTAATGGTAACCGACCATAAACTAAATTCAAATTTTCAATTTCCATTTAAAGTTTGGATAATTTATCCGAAACGTCTTCTCCTGGCACCTCTTGCACTGTCTGAATTCCATCTAGAAGGGTGGAGAAAAGTGATGACCCTTGAGAATCGAGGGAAATGACATCCGCTTCAGAGTTAACTGTAGCATTAATCTTAATAAATATAGAAAAATGATATATATTTAATAAAAATAATAATAAGTTAGTGCCTTACTTGATTTCAATTAAAATACCGACTAGCTATATTTTTTAAATTTTGTCTTGCCAACATTTTTTGCTGTTCGGTCAAAATCAAATTGATTCTTGGAACCAAGTAAATTGCTGACAATAAAGCTTCGTTTTCAAGCAACTTAGTTTCTCGCAATTGGAGTTAAGTTAATAACTGCTTGGATATCAAGTTTTGGCTGTTTTGACATTTCAGCATAAGTTCCATCCATTCTATGTAAAAATCGCTGTAAGCTAGTTTCTCCTGTTTCAGTTTAACAGTTGTATCATAAGCATCTTTAAATGCATTAAGATACAGCTCAACCCAGTCCCAGTCAACGTCTATAAAAAATACAGTTTCCATGGCAATAAAAAAGTTTAACTATCATGAAATATGTTGAGTTACACCTGGTAGTGACATCCAGAGTTGGAATGCTTTTCTTATGCTCGATCAAAGTACGTCTTCAATGAGAAAAATTATACTTATATTATATTATACAGACCTATAAAATAGACAAACCAATACCTATATTTTCCTGAACGCAGAGTTTTGCATGTTTGACGGCATGCATGTATTTTTTGGCTTATGTCGTCCTCCTTGTTGATGTCATACAAGCATAATTGCAATGTGTACGCTGCACATCTTACAAGCTGCACATTATTGAACGCCATGGTGTCCAACATGTCCATAACCTCATTGCCCTTATCGCCACCATTCAATAGATCCTGTATAGCATCATCATTAATAAGCTCAATAGCCTTCAGCATATTTCTGCCATTGTCGGATGTAATGCTAAGCACCAACATTTTTTACTCCCTGTTCCCATTAAAAATGGGAAAAAGGGAGTTATAAAGTACTGCAAATGTGTGTAACAGGCAGAAGGAAGCATTTCCGACTATATAAACTATATATATTCTTGATCAGCATCAACAGCCCTGACGATCTAGCCATGTCCGTCTGTCTGTCTGTCTGTCCGTCTGTCCGTATGAACACACAGATCTCGGAGACTACAAAAGCTAGAGACACCAAACTTTGCATGAAGGTTCCTGTTTACCATACGCAGATCAAGTTTATTTCAAATTTCGGATGCACCCCCCCGCACCCCCGCAAATCGCAAAAGACTCCCACAGCCACAATTTTAAAGATAGAGCTTTAATTTTTGGTACACATGTATGTTTAATCAATGTCTTTCGGATGTGTAAATTTCAACACGATCGGATAAATAGCACCAAAGTTATGGAAGAATCTATTTCCCCCGTCTCAGCAGGCAGAAACAACAGTTTGACATGCACTGTGCAAGTTGAGTAAGCTGCATGCTTGTGTTGACGCTGAACTGCTTGAAATGCAAGTTGGGTGCAGGGAGTCTCGTAGTCGGGCACACTCGACTAGAGTATTCTTACTTGTTTTAATATATGCTTTTTACGAAATTTTTAAGCAAATTTTGTTTGATTATTTTGTATACTCTTAGCTGAAAATTTGATCAACTTCAATGTCGTAATCTGCGATAATCTCCATAATTTTATTTTTAATATAAAGTCCGGTATGCGACTCAAACAGTTGGACCATTCCAAGATTTTTAACAATGATTTCCGTATTTGCAAACGCAGACTTCATAATTTGCAGATTAATTCCCAATATTGATTTGTCCATTCTGGTCGCTACATCTATTTTTAGCGATACAAGCTTCCGCTTAACCAAAGCCTTTATATCTTCTTTTATAGCGATCTCTTTGACGCGAACATGGTCCATAATGTTCCTGGATGTTATTTGAGACATTTGCAGAGCATTGTATATGGGACTTAAAATATCGCGAAACCCTTCGCCATCCAATAATACAAATGGCCTGCAATCGGTCGTGACCATTTTTACGAGAGATGCAATTATTGTTTTTTCATTGGTCTCGTAAGATATTTTGCGTTTTTTTCCAAATTAAAAATGTCCTCATGCTTTGCATTTAAATGCCGCTTTAATTTGGTAAAATGGTGGCCAGCTAGTTTAACACCACATACGTTGCATGCTGACTGATTTGTTGTTTTGTCAAATTTAAAAAAAAAATGCACTTCTCGATTCATTTTGAAATTAACTTTTTTTCACAATTAACTTTTTAACAACAGTAGACCGTTTGCTGAGTTTTAACAAAGTAAAAGGTCTCGAGCTAACACAGGACCCGAGCGAGCAAACAAAAACGGTCGTCGGTTGAGCAAAGAGCAAGCCCAAAAATATCGAAAACTGAGTGTTTTTTCGAGACTGTTTCGAATCTGTCAGTTGACGAGTGGTTTTTTTCTGACAACAAACACGAGTGAGACTAATTCTCTGCTCTGAGAATATGTATGTTTGCATTTACATATTTACAAACGTTCATAAATGTAGATATGTATGTACATATAGTGGATCATATTAATAATCGGTTTTTTCTTTTTTCAACTTCAAACGCGAACAAAATGTATGAAACTAACAAAAATAAAAAATTTAAAAATGGTAGGTTAAAGCTTGCAATATTACCCTTTCAAAGAGGTTCATGGAATTTAACAAATAATGTAAGTACATTCATTTGTATGTTTTACAAATTAAAGAAAAATTAAACAGAAACATAAAATTATAATAACAAAAAAATCAAGCTTTAAAAAAGTCTGTATCCCCATGACATTTTTCATTTTTAAAGCAATAGGTTCGATCTGGCAAACACTTATAAAACAACCCAGTTTCATCTGCATTAAATATATCCTTAGCTCCGTAATCTTTTATCAGATCACTCAACTTTTCCTTCCATTCAGAACATACACCTTCATTAACAGACGACCTTTCGCCGCACATTTCTTTAAATGCTATATTGTGCCGGTGTTTAAAACGATCAAGCCAACCACTGCTTGCCTTAAAGTCTGTTATGTTCATAGCTTTGGCAAAAAACAAAGCTTTTTCTTTTAATAACTCTCCCCCAATGGGAACATTACTTTGACGGCGTTGTGTAAACCACAAGAGTAGAGACTTTTCTGCATTCGGGTATTCAGCCTGTTTCTGACGTTTCAGTTTACTACAAGAGGATGTTTGCAGAATAAACTCTTTTTTGAGTAAAATTGATGTTACTGTTGAAGGAGCGATATTGAATTGTTTTGCCACCTTAAATTTGTTTTGTTCCATTATCAATGGCTGAAATATGCTTTGTTTTTGCGCAATTGATAACGTCTTATGCGTACGTTTTTGTGCCATTTTCACGGATCAATGTTACGCTTGGAAAAAACTCAGCAAACTAAGCGAAAAACGTGCGAGAAACACAAAGTTCAACATGCATAGCGACATAGAGGTGGCATAGCTGTCTGCAAAACCTAACGGTGATTAACCGACAAAAAATTTCGCATTGCATTACGAATTGTAAGAGGTTACGAAACCCAATTTCAATTCATAAGAGGTTCAATATTCTATGCGTTGCGAAAAATACTACGAATTAACGAGCGGACCAAAATGTATGGAATTTTTACAAATTAACGAATATTATTTAAGGGAACAGCATTTTTTACGAATTATTAAGATTCTCAATTTAGCGGGGGACGAATTTTCGGGATTCGACTGTATAATAATTGTAATCGAACCGGTCTCTGGTTATAAGTAATATATTTTTAATGTTTGATATTTATAGGGAAATAATAATGCTAACTATTTGAATGAATTATTCATAGATAATTTGGATATCGAAGCTGCTAATGAATCAGATATTGAACTCGAGGAAAATTCCGTGCATGCAAAGAAGCGGCGTAGCCGTCAGTATTTAACAATGTGATCATTTTGACACCGTACTATATGTACTTATATCCAAATACCTACTGGATCTCCATTTGGTAAAACGAAGAGATCGCGTTGGACCCACGAGGAGCGAGCAGAAATTACAAGTTTACTGGGAGATGTTAAACTGTTGGAAGCGTTGCCGTCATTGCTCGACTTAGCTTTTAATTGATTCTTTAATTTTATCAATTTACTTACCACTTTAATAAGAATTGTCACTTTCACTTACAGAATATTGTTTGAATAATAGTTGCAACTTTATAATTGTTTGATTTGTCACTTTTTATTTGAAATTTGCACTAGTAAAAAAAAAGATGCTTAAAGAATTTGAATTATGAGTTACTAAAGTTTTCATTGCCCTCACATTGTGATTACCCAAAATATATTATTCGAATTGTTACAACAACATGAAAAACAAGTAAGAGTGCTCTAGTCGAGTGTGCTCGACTACGAAACTCCCTGTACGCGGGTTAAACGCTGGCAGCAATTTATCAGCGGTGCTCAGTCTAAGATTATAAATTTAATTTGAAACTGGAGGTCGACAGGTATCCAGAGTTCGCATAAAAGCGACCGAGCACTCCCTCGGCCATGCATCCATCGGCATATGCAGTGACACCTTGGATTGGGGTGATTTGAAAGAGTTTTCTTCTCTTCGCCCGACTACAATTGGTCAGCACCCTCGGCAGAGTCATTACCGTGCCAAGGGCCTGCTTCCGTGCCAAGGGCGTGCTTCCAGCCGCCCTAACGTGGAGAGCACTTCCGAACAGTGCGTACAGATATTCTCCTTGCCACCTGCTGGCTGACGGCCATTTACATACTAATCTAATAAAATGTTTAATACTTAAGTAAATTTACGTAATAAATAATAATAATAATAATATATACATGCATTCATACATACCTACCTATTACTCAAACCTAATCTATATTGCCCAGGACACTAACTGATATACCACTGTGGTAGCTATACACCGTCTCAAACGTTACAGCGCTTATTCTATCATTGGGAATATTTGAAAACGCCCAATCAATGTGCGAATCACAATGAGTATTGGACGTTTCCAAAGCTAGCAAACTTCTAAATCGTCTCCTCAATAGCTCATTATATATATTTCTACTTCTATCTAACTTCAAACACAAATTAAAATCTCCTAATATAATCGAGCTATCTCCTAAAAATGCATTTTGCCGAAATAAATCCTCTAACTGAGCTTTAAATACTGATGTTGGGTAAGGTGGACTTTTATAAACAATTAGAAATAATATTGATTTGTATGACAAAGTAGCATACTTGAAAACCGCTGAGCCAGAAATATTTCTACCGCTTACAGAATTGAAAACACTGGGAAATAATTCATCTTGAACCTAAATAATTATTCCCCTTTTAGATCGCGCTGAATTGCCTCACAATCGAGACGAATAGCAATTGTCTATCCTGGAATATCAACATTTTCATTGGAATAAGTGGATGCTTCAACGAAACATAAGATAGACGACTTAAGCATAAGCCTGTCCGTCCGAATATCATATATATGACAGTGAAGGCTTTCAGTATTTTGAAAAAAAATGTTTAAGGCAGAACTGTTAACTAAATGACCATGATGTGTTCGAAGTAGTTTTTCAGTCCACAAAATATTGAGTTGATTTGAAGACGGATCAGTAGCACTGGGATTACTTGGGGGAGTGAAATGTATTATAATAAAGAGCCCCGAAGCAGTTGTTGCTTTACTGCAAGCTACGTACAGTTGTGCCCGTGTCTTAATGCCGGTAGTATGGACCCCCACTTTGGTGTACGTAGCTCCTTGACTTTTGTGAATAGTCATACCTTCAGCAACTACAACTGGAAACTGCTTACGGTCAATGGTACATTCCAAATTTTTATATTGAAATTTTCTAACAACTTTTTGAATTGGGGTCCATGAAGTCTCTACACTATGTGTATTTCATTGATTCGGGGTGAACATGTGAGTAAAACACCGCCAACAGCCAAACACACCCAAAAATACACGCTCAACTAAATGATTAAAACTATGTGTATTTAATGTAACGTAATTGTAGCAGCGGTTGCACACTGTGCACGCACTTGTAATTCAATCTGAATTACCGCGGCGGGTTTATCTCCTATAAGGAGAAATACAAAATTATAAACTTAAATTTAAATTGTTCACTTAACTTACGCTTCGTTGCGTTCTACCCTTTCGTTCTCAATCTCGATTATAAGTCAATCGATCGTACAATAGTTCTCTTACAATTCAATAGTTCATTCGATACATCGATATTTCACGTTAAACAAGGTTGCCACCAGGCATCAAAAAATCTCAAATGTAAACAAAACAATATATCCGTTAAATATTTCAAATGTTAACTTAAACGTTTAAAATCGCTACAACATCCCCGCCACCGTGAATCCAACAGGGCTTGGATTCACTTAAAATCCAGTTTAGCCAAAACGCACGCTGGGCGACGAAAAACTCCGGCATTAGTCTTTACAGTGGCTGTGCGTACTTGTCCATCCTTTCCACTAATCACTTCAGTTAGTCTGCCCCTTTTCCAGGTGGATCGGTGAGCAGTGCCATCGCAGATGAGTACTAAATCTCCCACGGCTAGAGGCTTCACTTCTTGATACCATTTAGTACGACGACAAAGCTCCGGTAAATATTCGTTCAGCCATTTTCTCCAAAAGCAATGCGCAAGCTGCTGCACTGTTCTCCAGTTCTTCATTGTTGGTTGGTACGCTTCTTCTTCTGGGTGTGGTGTCTGACTGGAATTAGAAGTGCCTAATAGAAAATGGTTAGGGGTTAATGGTTCATCAGAGGGCGAATCTAAAGCTATATGCGTGAGCGGCCTTGCATTTACTATATTCTCCGCAGCACACATCAAACTATACAACACATCTTCCCTCAAACTTCGGCCCAAGATAGCATGGCCCATTGCTCTCTTGACGCTGCGCACGAGCCGTTCCCAACAGCCACCAGCATGTGGATTCATAGGGCAATTAAAAAGCCACTCAATTTCCTCGTTCGCCAACTCTGCTGCGATTTTAGTTTGGTCCATTTCGGCACGCTGACGCTTCAGCTCTCGATTCGCACCTACAAAATTGGTGCCGTTGTCCGAACGTATTCTTTTAGGTTTTCCACGCCGCGCCATGAAATTTCGGACGACTCTGATGCAGGTATCAGTACTCAGATCCCTTGCAATTTCCAAGTGAATAGCTCTCACCGTCAGGCAGGTAAAGATGCAAATCCAACGTTTTTCAGTCGATCTCCCTCTAGTAACCGAAAATGGTCCCATGTAATCGACGCCAGCGTAGGTGAACGGCCGTACATACGGTGTCAAACGATCAGTGGGTAACTGTCCCATTAATGGCTCACTTGGGCGAGCTCTGTTTGTTATACATGTGTGGCAGAGTCGGGATACTCGTCGTACTTGCTCACGGCAATGTGGTATCCAATACCGACGGCGAATTTCTGCGAGGATCGTATTTTCGTTCTGATGCAACCAGTCCTTATGATATTGCTCCACTATTAGTTTCGTCACGAAATGTCCTTGTGGCATAATTATGGGTCGCTTGGTGTCTTCATGTGCTGCGTTAGCCTTGTCAATCCTGTCGTTCATGCGAAGAAGACCATTTGAGTCAAGAATTGGACACAGTTTCCATATTTTACTGCTTTTCTTGATGGGACATTCACGTGCCAATGTCTCCATTTCTTCTGCGTACTCTGACATTTGCACGTTTCGACACACGACCAATCGTGCGTATTCAATTTCGTTCGCCTGCAGGTAAATAGTGCGTACTCGATTACTCACTCGCAAAATCCAGGCTATAATTCGGATCAGCTTCCTGAAAGATTGAAACCTTGATAATAGATCGTCCATATTTTGTTGAAAAACAAGTACAAATTTTGTTCGCAATTCTAGATCAGTGCTTTTGTCGTTTAAACCTTGATTTGGCCAGTCGTTTTCATCATTTAGCAAGATTTGCGCTCCCTGCAGCCAAGTAGATTGTTTATTTCGTCGATTAATTTTTGTTCCGAAGTCAGCTGGGTTATCTTTTCCAGGAATCCAAGACCACTCATCAACGCTGCTGGTTTCTAAAATTTCGTTAACTCGGTGTGCAACGTATGGCTTGTATCTCCTGTGATCGGATTTGATCCACGCCAGGACCGTACTTGAGTCAGACCACATTCTAATTTGCTTTGGAATGATATTATGTCCCTCCAATATATGCTTTCGGAGTCTGATCGCCATAACTGCCGCTTGCAGCTCTAATCTCGGAATAGACGACTGCTTCATCGGTGCGCACTTGGTCTTCCCCATGATGAAAGCCGTTTTCCATTGCCCTGCAGATTTCATGCGCCAGTATCCTACGGCCGCGTATGCCACTTCGCTTGCATCCGCAAACAAATGTAGCTCAACAGTGTCATCAAAAAGACTTGGACCATAGCACCGAGGTATCCGTACGTTCGAGATTTCATCCAATTTATGCAACCAATTTTTCCATACCAAATCGTCTTCGCGGTCAATGCATTCATCCCACCCAGTTTTTTTTTTTCGCCATATAGATTGAAGAAGTAGTTTGGCCATAATTGTATGCTCCGCCAAAATTCCAAACGGGTCGAATATGGACATTACAATTTTCAGAACTTCTCTTTTCGTTGGGGTCCTATCGGGAGTAAACAAGGATTTATTAATTTTCGCAAATGATAACGTGAACCCAAATTCATCAGTTAGCGTATGCCAATGCATGCCTAACACTTTTTGAAAATGTTTAGCGACGTCCTTATCCAAGTTAACGATTCCATCAGACTTGTTATCGGCGAATGTTTCATTACAAATTCCAGAATTAGAGATGAATTGTCTTAGCTCGAAACCTCCCTCCTTGTGTATCATAATTACTTGCTGAGTAATCCTAACTGCTTCTTCTTCGCTGGAAAAACAGTGGACGTAATCGTCCACGTAATGGTTGTTAATAATTGCTTCGGTTGCTTCCGGATATTTCCCTTTGAATTTTAGCGCGTTAAAATTCTTGACGTATTCCGCGGATGCAGGTGAGCACTTCGCTCCAAAAGTCATAACAGCCATTTCATATACCTTCATTTCTTCATCAGGGTTGGTTCGCCAGAGAAATCTTTGTGCACAACGATCTGCTTTACGTATCTCAACCTGATGAAACATCTCTCTGATGTCTGCGCATATTCCAAATCTTCTTTGCCGAAACTTCATCAGTATGTGTGTCAACAGTTGCACGTTATCAGGACCATTCATCAACGCCGAGTTCAATGAAATTCCGTCGATTTCTGCAGCCGCATCGAAAACAATTCGCAGCTTTCCGGGCTTGTTTGGATTAACGACTCCAAAGTGTGGCAGAAACCAATCCTTATCGGACTTGTTCTTTAGTGCATCTCCTGGCACCAGCTCCATGTATCATTTTCTTTCGTATCCAGCCATAATTCGACAGTATTCCTTATGATAATCTGTTTCGCGCTGAAATTTCCGTTCCAATGAAAGTTGCCTTTTGAACGCCATTTCTTTGCTCCCTGGCAAAACGATGTCGTCACGTCTCCAGAGCAGCCCTGTTTCATATCGTTTTCCAATACAGCTCGTTGTTTCTTGAAGCATCTTGTTCGATCGCTCTTCCTCTTTTCCCTTGTGGTCCACTGCAAACTTTTGCACGCCCATCTCAGAATCTACTATAAAATTCTCTATTAATTTATCAAAAATTAAATCATTTTCAGAGTTTATCAAGAAAATTCCATTCGTCTTCTGTATATTTTCGGTTGAACACTTTCCATAGCACACCCACCCAAGCTTGGTGGCGGCAACAATCGGACCATCATATACGATTGCTCGTGCTGAGTGTGGCACTCCTAAATGCGCGTTGTCCAAACCAATCAGGAGTTCGGGAACCGCGTTGGCATAACCTTGCACCGGTATCGTTTCCAAGTTTCGGTATTTTGAATGCAAGTCCGATACGTTAACAGATTGCTTCGGCAACTGGAGATTCTTTATTGTACGAACTCCCTTCAACGTATGTATTGTTCCATTTCGACCGTCCGATATACCAATGTCGAAACGGCTTGTACTCTCGGAAACCTTTCTGTTTCCGAACCACTGCAAGGTGAGATTCTCTTTGGGGCCTTTCAAGCCCAGTTCCTCCGCTAGTCTTTCGTTCATCAACGAAACCGCGGAACCGTCATCCAAAAATGCGTAGCAGGAAATGGTTTTTCCGTTCGCATGGAGATTAACCGGCAAAATTTTAAACAAAACTGTGGAGCCGGTTACTTGTGAAACTGTTCCTGTAAAGCTCTGTGCATTGTCAACTGCCGGTACTGCAACAGGCTTGTGTAATAACTTGTTGATTTTCTTGGCGCAGCCCACCGCTTCGCATTTGTGCTTAAATTTACATTCATTAACGCGGTGGCCAGCCCTCAAGCAGTTGAAGCACAGCTTGCTCTCTCTAACAGCCTTCCATTTCTTGTCGATGTCAAGTTTCGTGAACTGGTCGCATTTCTCCAAATTATGTCGACCACTGCAGACGACACAGCATCTCTCCTTGATATCAACTTCATTTGCATGGAAAAATCTCGACTTCTGTTTTTTGGACTTAGTTACCTCACATTCATCAACCAGACCGGCATCTTGTATGTCCTCAGCCATAATTTGAAGCCATTTACTAAAATCCTTGATATTTTCGTGAGCTCTGCAATTTCGACGGTAGCGAGCCCACTCCAAACGTTGTTGCGGTGGCAGTTTGGACACCAGCTCTTCCATCAACGTCGGATTTTCAAGGTATCTGTCACCCTCGGCTGCTTCTAGAAAGGACGTCAAATTTTGCACTTTATTTCGGTAATCTAAAAGTTCTACAAGCATTCCTTCCTTAATAGCCGGTGACTTACGCACACGAGCAATTTGACTTTTTATGAGTTTTTCTGGTCTTCCAAAGTTTTGTTTAAGCGCCTGCATGATATCGGGAACATTGCGACTGTGGATCAGCAAACATTCCACAATTTCACGTGCCTTGCCTTTCACTGCCTTTTGCAGTCGTATCAAATTCTGTCTCTCGCTGTAGCCATATTCACTGGTCGTCATCGCAAAAGTTTCCTTGAACATAGGCCATGTTTCTGGAGTTCCGTCGAATTCAGGCAAATCATAAAGTTTCGCGCCTGAATTGCACTGCCGAGCTTCACCTGAAAGCGCAGCTGTGTGTTCGTCCGTATTCATCGAAGAGCATGCACCGATCTCGTTCTCACATGCACGATTAGCATTGATTAGTTTCGGTGACAGTGATTCGATCAATATATTCGTCTTTTCCATCTGAATTTCATTCATGCGGACAATTTCCATTTGAAAAGCCTGCATTTGTGTCGTGTTTGTGTTTTGTTGCTGCTGCAAAAGTTGCAATTGTGTCATGTTTGTGTTTTGTTGCTGCTGCATAAGTTGCATAATTTCCAACAAAGTTTGAGAATTTCCGTTATTGCTGTCTGCATGCAGTGTATCCATATTTGGCGCAACAGCGGCACCCTGTAAGTGTTCATTTTCTGCCTGCTCGTTCGCTAAAGCTCTTGTTCTTCTTCGGCCCATCGTACCGAGAACCAAAAACGCACAAACCAAAAACTAACGGCACTTACCAGTTTTTTCCAGAACAATTTCACAACTGTATGAAATCGGCGTCAGTGCGCACACATACACAAGTATACATACGCGTCGAGCCGGCGTCACTCCAGAGTATATGTGACAGTCGTTCCTCCGTTTGTTTACTTGCACAATTCTAGTGCAAGCCTTGATCCTTTCCCTTCGGGGAACGCCAAGTAGAAACGAGATCAAAGATATCTCGTTCTCACCAGTTTCTTCCAGAACAATTTCACCACTGTATGAAATCGGCGTCAGTGCGCACACATACACAAGTATGTACATACGCGTCGACCCGGCGTCACTGCAGAGTATATGTGACAATCGTTCCTCCGTTTGCTTCTTTGCACAAATCTAGTGCAAGCCTTGATCCTTTCCCGTCGGGGAACGCCAAGGGAAGCGAGATAAAAGATATTTCATTGATTCGGGGTGAACATGTGAGTAAAACACCGCCAACAGCCAAACACACCCAAAAATACACGCTCAACTAAATGATTAAAACTATGTGTATTTAATGTAACGTAATTGTAGCAGCGGTTGCACACTGTGCACGCACTTGTAATTCAATCTGAATTACCGCGGCGGGTTTATCTCCTATAAGGAGAAATACAAAATTATAAACTTAAATTTAAATTGTTCACTTAACTTACGCTTCGTTGCGTTCTACCCTTTCGTTCTCAATCTCGATTATAAGTCAATCGATCGTACAATAGTTCTCTTACAATTCAATAGTTCATTCGATACATCGATATTTCACGTTAAACAAGGTTGCCACCAGGCATCAAAAAATCTCAAATGTAAACAAAACAATATATCCGTTAAATATTTCAAATGTTAACTTAAACGCTTAAAATCGCTACAACAATGTGTATATTTTAAGCAGGCAATTAGTCCAACGCTCTCTTCTTCGAATTTCATCCATAGAATGTTTGGAGTTCTGGATGCATCTAAATCTATTTGCATTACTACGCCTGATGCACCATTGACTAATCCATCGCCAGTATCTGTATTGATCGTAACCATATATTTGGCAGTGGTTTTCAAACAAATTGTTAAATCCAATCCCTTCGTGTCTGAAATTTGAAGACTACTAGGCGCATCCAGAATTTGTTGCCAAAGTGCTGGGCCTGCTGGACAAGCTTTAATCGAATCTTCAGCGGTAGATTTAAACTCATCAGTCGTTATTCTATATAATTTGGCTGTATTGAAGTAGCGTACTTTGTCTTTACTAGAGAAGAGATGAATTGCATCATCGGGCACATCAGATTCAGAAACAGACTAATATCATCGGCTGTCATAACACCCGATGCCATATTATTTAAAGCAGAAGCAAAAGATTGGTCCTCTCGTTGACGCATAATTTCTGTGAGCTCAAAATACTTAAACTCATCCCACAGAATTGAGCCAAAAATGGTACGATATGGGTTAGTTGAGTTGGATTGGAATATCCAGCTTCCACCGACGGGTTGTAATTGGCGTAGATCACCGAAGACGATGACAGAAATACCACCAGAAGAAGAAGTATTTTTGAAAATTTGTTTTAGACGAGAGTTTATCTTGGAGAACATTCTATAACTTACTAATGAGATGTCATCAATAACAATTAATTTAAGGTCTACCAACCTAGAGTGCAAAGTGTTAAGTGTTGCTTAAGGCTCTCAAATTTCCTGCAGCTTGATTAACTGGAAGTGAAAACATGGAATGCAAAGTTGAACCTCCGATTTCGAACGCAGCTTTCTCTATTGGCGCACACAATAGTATTTTAGTAGAAGTGGGATCACTTCCTGGTATTCTATTGTACATTGCGGATAGAGCTTGGTAGACTGACATTATAAATCGGCTCTTTCCAACACCTGCACCGCCTCCAACAAATTCTGTATACACAGATTTGATTTTGGGATTCTGCATCGGGATTCTCATTTTCATCAATGTTGAAAACATTCATTTGAGGATTTATTTCTGGCAATCCTAAAACTCTATTTGCATTATCTACCGCTTCTTCATGTTCTATATTCTCCTGATCTTCATTCGCCATGGCACTACTCAGTGCTTCCTGCATCTAAGCTGTCATATTTCCTACGATTATTTTCAACAAACTCCTGATTTTCACTGCAGCAATGCTCACAATTTCTCGTGACTAGTTCTAGCTCCTCATCTCTCCATGGCACTCTCTAAAGTAGTTGCTTCTATCTGCACTAATATTAAATTTTCTATATCTAATAATTCGAGGTGTATTCTTCTTTCTTACGAAGCCACTACTATATCGCAGTGTGTGAACTAATGCTTCAGGTGTCTTGATTTCCACATCATCTGCGTCACTAGTATTTTGACGAGTACCACCTTTGCTAAAAGTATACAAAGCAGCAAATTCAGCAAGGCACAAACTATCCAAAGAATCTGGACGCTAAACATAATGATCTAAAAGACCTAGCTCGAAAACGTCTGTAGAGTCTGGGAGTTGTCTCTGAAGACCTTGCCTAGATTTAAGCATTCTTACCCGCTGCTGTGGTAAAGAAGTATTTATGTAAACTTCGGCATTACTGGTTTCTGACAACCTCATGCCAAGACAGCAGTAGGCAGCTTCTTGTGCGGATATCTCAGTACCCGAAATAAATTTGTGCCCAATATGCTGTAGCTTTTGTTTTATAGTGACATTGTTGGCACTGATCTCTTTGACTACATCACGCATTAGCTTTGTAATACCTCTCTGAGACTTGTTAATATAATTAACTTCATAGCTGCAGCAAGCATAGGGGTCTAGAATGAATTGGATATCTATATTTGCTCGCTGCATTAACAGGAGGTGCTTATTATAAGCCTTAAGATTCATAGCTGCGAATGATCGTTTAAAAACAAATTTTGGTTTCTTTAAACTCGATCTGAGTGCATTGATATAGCAGTCATAGCTAAGGGTAATTTGAGCATGTGTCAAGAAGTTATTGAAACCACATAGCAAGTCTATGGTTTCACGATCTAAAGTAGAGTTTAATAAACTCTGAATTTTGTCAAGATTCTTACGGTGAGCATCTGCATTTGAAGCATCCTCCTCGAATGGAAACAAAATTTCTGTTTGGGGCATTGGAGGGTATGGAATACCGAATCTACAAATTTTGTTTCCCCTAACTTTACGCGTGCATGAATGTCCATGATTATGCATTTGATAATCCAAAAGATATGTATGTTTATCCACGTTTTTTGTATCAGTTGTGATAAACCGATCAATAAAAGACTTTATTCAAAAAACTTGACTGATCGTTCAAATTAAGTTTTGGGGCATCTTTCAGCCAAAACATGAAATGAACATGTGGTGAGACTCTTTGTTGAAACTCTACTTTCCAATAATACTTCATAACATAGTGACTACCGAAAACACCATTGTTCTTTCTCTTCATTAGTTTCAACAGCTGCCTAAAGTGAAAATCAAAATATCTAGCGCATGTTATAGGATCTGCTCTAATAAGACGGGCTTTCTCATCAAATTAAAATTTGAAGCTAATTCTTCTGAAATTTCTACCTTATCTACACTTCTTGACAGCAAAACTAACAGCTCCGTCCAACTAGTCTCTGCTGCAGAGAAAGTTTATTTTTTATTTATTTATTTAATTTAGTTTAATGTCGACTAATAACAATCGACAACAGAAAAAGTTAAAATTTAAAAAATTAAATAAAATTATTTTTAAAACTATAATTAAAATTATTATTAAAATTTAAAAAAATTTTAAATTAAAAAAGCATAAAATAAAAAATTAAAAATTATTTCTGGGTAATAAGCCTCAAAAAAATTGATCCAACATTAGTTGCCTGGATTGGGGAAAACCCAGAAAAAACCCAATCAGATCAAGAAGTTAGTATGTTAGAAATACACTAAAGATACAAACAAATAACTACAGGCAAAAATACAAAAAAAAAAAAATAAAATACAAAAATACAAAAATATGAAATACAAGACCTACAAATTAGATAGGTGAGAAAGGAGTGAAGTTCTAAGTGTAGGAATAGATGTAGCATTACTTATAACATGAAAGAGATTGTTATAATCAGAACATAAAATACGAAAAGGGTTATGAATAGCGTAGTTAGTACTGCAGGTTTGAAGAGAAAGAGGGAGAAAGTTTCTTGTACTTCTAATAGGAATAGCAAAACTAATTTGGGTGATTAATTCAGAAGAATCAATTTCGCCGTTAATTAATTTATGTAAAAATATTATACCAAGCATGGTTCTACGATCAGAAAGAGAGGGGAGATTTATTAGTAAGAGTCTACTACGGTAAGGAGGCATGCGAATGTTAGGATTCCAATTAAAGCCCCGGAGGGCAAAGAGAAGAAATTGTTTTTGTATAGACTCTATTCTGTCCTGATGAATCTTGTACTGGGGACACCATATACAAGATCCATATTCCAGAATTGGTCGAACAAGTGAGGTATAAAGAGTTTTAGTAACGTAGGGATCGTCAAATTCCTTTGACCAACGCTTTATGAAACCAAGGATTCCATAAAAGAATACCCAAATCAACAACCGACTCAATACGTTCAAGTGGTTTACCATTAAGAAAATAGTTATTAAAATATGGCATTCGTCTATAAAAGGACATTACGTTACACTTACTGCAATTAAGATTTAATAAATTTACTCGACACCAAGTTTGAAAACTATCAAGATCAGTTTGCAAATTCTGACCAGATTGAGAGTTATTAGCAGACAAACAGAGCTTTACATCGTCGGCGTACATTAGTACCCGAGAGTGATTTATTACAGAAGGCAAGTCATTAATAAAAAGAGTAAATAATAAAGGGCCGAGATGGCTTCCTTGTGGTACTCCAGAAGTAACTTGAACAGACTTAGAAGCTAAGCCTTTAAAATGAACTTTTTGGGTTCTTAAATTTAGATAACTAGAGATCCAAAGAATTCAGTTATTTGGTAATCCAAAAAGATTAAGCTTATGAATTAAAAGGGAATGATTAACGGAGTCAAAAGCTTTACTGAAATCAGTGTAAATGACATCTGTTTGCATTTTATTTTGAAAGCCCCTTATAACAAAAGAGGTGAATTCCAATAAGTTAGTGGTAGTAGATCTATATTTCACAAACCCATGCTGGCTGGGTGAAACAAAAATTTTAGGGATGGCGGACAACTTAGAGATACCTCTATAGTTTTGAACATTAGACTTGTTTCCTTTTTTGAGGAGAGGAATTATGAATGATTCTTTCCAAATCATTGGAAAAGTGCACAACTCCACGGAAAGATTAAATAAGTTATAAAGGGGTCTCAAAAGAGCTTCAGCACAGTACTTAAGTATACAGCCTGGTATTCCATCAGGCCCCGGTGAAAATACGGGTTTAATGGCTTTTAGATCGCTCAGTAGCGAACCTTCTGTGATCAAAGGTTCAAAAATGCAATTAGAGACATTTACATGATAAGGATAAGACAAATCTAAATGGTTAGTATAAGAACTATAAGTCGTTTGAAAAAAATCAGCAAGCAAATCGGCGATAGCCTGATTTGTGTCTGCAGTCATTTTTTCAAAATATACGGTTGATGGAAGTGCTGATGAATTACGCTTCGCATTAACGAAGGTATAAAACTGTTTAGGGTCCTGTTGAAACTGCAGCCTACATTTTCTAAGGTAATCCTTATAACACTGGCTATTCAGGGCTGAGAAGCTGGATCGAGCAATCAGAAATTGTGAGAAATCAAAAGAGGAGCCAGTTTCCTTGAATTTTTTATATAATCTTGACTTTCTATTTTTCAAGTATGTTAAATCCCGTGTAAACCAAACAGGTTTGTTAGACCTACGTGGATTACACATTGGGACACATATGTCAAGTAAAGAGTTTAAAGTTGCATACAAAATCGTAATTGCACAATCCATGTCTCTGCACCTATATAGCTGAGACCAATCAGTCTGCGATAAAAGCTGAGACAGTTTATGAAAATCGGTTTTCCGAAAAAGGCGAACTCGACCCGTAGGGTTGTTACAAGGACTTAACACCCGGGATGGCAAATCCATCAGCACCTCCAAAGTTGGATGATAAGGATCTTCAGGATAGGATATAGGTTCTGTACGGGAGATAGATAAGAAAGAGGGATCTAAAACAAAAATCAAATCAAGAAATCTGTTCAAAGAATTCGGGATATTATTGATTTGACACAATGACATCCCAAATAAATTGTCCAGAAAATCATTTTGACCCGTGGCAGTCAAAACATTAGTATTGGAACTAGAAATCCATGTAGTTCCAGTAATATTGAAATCACCAAGAACTACAAGAAAGTCGCGATCGGAAAGCATAGATATAACAGAACTAATAGCAGAAGAATGATCTAAATAAACAGAATTATCAGAAGAAGGAGGAATGTAAGAACAAGTAATAAACAGCGATACACCACAAATACACAATTTAATAGCAACAAATTCAATATCTATCGAATTATCGGTCACTACTAATTCAGAAGCTAAATCAGCGTTAACAGCGATAAGTACACCGCCACCTCGACGAAATGGGCGATCTTTTCGATAGATGGAGAATTTGTTTATAAAAATTTCAGAGTTAAGAATATCAGGCCTTAGCCAAGTTTCGGAAAAGGCAATGACATTAAAATTAAAGGAAAGACTATTTAAATAAAGATTAGTAAGTTTAGTACAAATACCGCTTACATTCTGATAGCCTAGTGAGAGGGAGGATTTTAGTTTTTTGTGCTATCAGAAACTACCTGAGGTTGAGTGTTAGTTCTACTACTACTACCAGGTAATGAAGGAAGTGCAACCGGGATCCGATTTTTCTTTTTTGCAGTATATTCTTTTATAATTAAGTGGTCAGGCCAAAACTCTTTGCAACAAATTTTATTGAAATGTTCGGCCGGAACACTTATTTTAAATGAAGAAATTTCCCGAATATATGAAAATTTGAATTTTTCCACCGTAATATTGGCTTGATATTTGGCCTGAATAAAGGCCTTGACATCATCAGATGTGGTACCAGGGGCAAGCCTAGAAACAAAAATTTGTTTTTTTGGTGGAACACCTACAAGAGTCTTATTATCAACCGCAGCAGTAACTTCAGGTGAAGCTACAGCCTCGATTGATGGACTATTTGATACCGCAGATATGTTAGCAGTCAAACTACTACACCCCGGATCAGAAATCTCTTCGGTTTCAGTATGAACAACATCCATGGGTAAGTCTTTGTTTTCGTTCATACTGACAGTGGTGTGAGGAGATGGGGATGAAAAATTTATTAATGATGGAGCGGATGGTATGGACAAATGTGTTGGGACAGAAAGTTCATTATAAAAAATGTTGGAAGACCAAACTGCCTAATCGTCGCCATCACTTTCTTCTTTTTTGCTTCCCAGTGAGCAGGAGACGTACCAATACCTTTCAAAACTCTATATCCTTCATCATGAAGTATTAAATTTTCTACATGCACATCATTAAGGGCATTTGCGGCTGAAATGTTGCGAGTTGTGCTGTGCTTACGTAAGCAAACAGATGTGTTGTTCCTAATGTTAATCATTTCTAACTTTTTAAAGTTAAGAAACAATTTATCAGCTCTTCAACCTCTCCTATCATAATTCCAGGGTTCTGATCTAACTATGGCTGTAAAACTTTCTTTGCACTCTCGTTTTTTGCCAGCAAAGATGGTTGGAAAGTCCAGCTTCTCAGAATATTGATCTTCGATCATATTTAATGGACGCTGACCTTCTCCAGGAGCTATAACTATTCTTTGCATGGCAATATTTTCGATAGGGACATTTTCTAATAATGTTTCTTGGCCTCCTGGATTAACAGAATCCTGTTCATTGTTATTTAGCTCGTTTACTGGGACCTAAGCGGATCTCTCAAGTAATTGAGAAACAATGTTCCTATCGTCAGCTGATGCAACAAATGGAACGGTATCAGATTTGTAAGGATGTTTCTTAGGCCGGGGTACAGTTCTCAGTTTTCCCAGGGCTTATTACAGAATATTTGTAAATTGCTGGGACAATATGGGATCAGAGGGAGTAACTCAAAGCCGTAAGGGGAGACCATTAACCATACGAGATTTTAATGGGTATCAAAGACTGGACTGGAGATACCTGGACTCAGTACTAGGATTCGCCGGATTGCCTCAACTTACAGTTAGCCTCAAGGACGTGGGCCGATCTAACGTGTAGTAGGGTATAAAACCACAGGTATAGCAATAACACCATATATACGGGTATAAGCCTCTGTACTACAGTGAACCTAAGAACACACGGACCGATTTAACGTGTAGTAGGGTATAAAACCACAGGTATAGGTATAACACCATATATACGGGTATAAACCACTGTACTACAATTAACCTAAGAACACACGGACCGATTTAACGTCTAGTATGGTATAAAACCACAGGTATAGGTATAACACCATATATACGGGTTTAAGCCACTGTTAACCTAAGAGCACACGGATCGACCACTGCGAATAATGAAACGGGCGGCCTTTTAACTTATACGGCGGATTGAATTATCTTGTTGGCCGTTTTGCAAGAACACACACACGTGGATCTCAGCGTTAGAGAAAATAGGTTAAACTCTTCGTGCAAGATACAAATTTTATTCTAATAACACGGCTGAACCCCCGCAGGTTGCCAACAGAAAAATAAAAGTAGTTGAAGTATAAATGTTTATTTATACCTGGTTCAATTCTTTTACTTGCTTAATTTACTGTCTCGACTGTCTCGAGCATGGGTTTTCAAACTCCCTAGAGCCTGTGGCCGACTTATGCTGCGGTCGGCGTCGATCGTCTACGTGGCAAATTTCTTTAACATAAACCACAGGCGCCAGGCGTCGCACCACAGTGGTTGGGCTTGTATGAAACCGCGGCCATAAATGCTAATAGTTGTTATATCGTTAAGAAATTTTCACCAAAATTCTAGAAAAATACTTTAATGATATTTTTAGTACATAAATTAAGGCTGGTACCAAATAAAAAGAACACTCATCATACGAGCTAACACAACGAACATTTATTCACGCAATCTTAGAAGAGACTGAACAAAAGAGGGGACAATAATCATAGAGATGAACCATCGCTTAGTGATGTGCAATGAGAACGATATAACTTGCATACTTTAACAGATATAATAAAAAAATTTGCCATATCGCAAGGCTATATCCTTTAGCTACCATAGAAAATATTGGACCAAATCTGAAACGCTTTGTTATTTTCGGTGTTAAGTTTTTTTTTTTTAAGTATTATTACATTTAAACAATATTTTGAGAGAAAATGAGCGTAATTTCCTATCCGCCCTCAAACATTAACCCGCTAGTTTGTATTAATTATATATAAATTATATGAAAATGACAAAAAATATAATAATAATAAGAAAATAAATTACAAATTATAACAAAAGAAAACAAAATAATTAAAATGAAATAATAACAAACTATTTTTAATTTAAATCTTCCAGTAGTTAATATGCTGATGTTGATAACACTGACTTTTTTGAACGTGGGAGCTTTCTTTGGCCAGTAATAAAAGGATCTGGCTTCAAAAGCAATCTATTTATTAAATCTGTATTTGTAGTAATCCGAGAAATTTTCCGTGTGTGCTGCCTTCTAAACATTTTAATGTCCTTATTTTTAGACTCTGCAGCTTCTTCAGATAATTCTCCAATCGGCACAAGTGCATAATTTATTACATCTTGAGCATGAACTAAAATTTTGTGTACTGATGGTGAAAGATAGTACCATGGATACAAGTTAATCAACTTTCTGGCAGTGTCAAGTGCAAATTCTTCCACACTGATTTTGTAGCCTGATGCCAAACACTGCAGCAATGTTGAACACCGGACTATAATGTCTTCATCAATACCTGTTGTTTCAGCTGCCAGTTTTGGATTGTTGAAAAACGCTCTGGCCGTGTTGCCATCATTTGAGGTGCCACTTCTTCCACTCTTGGGTTTGTCCACTATAAGTTCCATTCGAATGCGGAAATCATTCTGCATTTTGGATTTCCTTTTCGAAAGTACTTCTTTTCCTTCTGGAGTATTAATTCTCCAACTCTTCAGGTCGAGTCTGTACGAGACATGCAAAAAATATTCAAAAAAACGAATATAGGAGTGTAATGGAGATAATCCATACTCAAAGCGTGATTCATGAGCCTTCTTTTTCAAGCACTTTTCCAAGTCGTTCATCTCTGTTGGTTTCGCCTCACATATGTAGCACTTAGAAGATGACGTGTGACTTAAGGCACTACAAATTTTCCCATCAACCATAGTCAGCTGCAAATTGTGTTTAATTTGAATTTCTTTACCAGATAATTTACATGGCGTGGTATTTAATACGTCAAGTTTACCTTTAAAATATTTTTCTTCATCTTCGGCTAATTGAGCCGTTTCTTTTGCAAATTGCAATCTTAATGGTCTGCAGTAACGTGTAGATGCCGGTCGGGGATTTTTCCAAATTATTTATTCATTTTTTGGATCATTTTCCATGGTTTTCAGTTGTAATGGCACGTATGATGTCACAAAAAGACTGGAATCGTTCAAATCCTTGTTACGGACTTTCTTATTTTCTGAATTTCTTATATTCTGAATTTCCAGTGCTGCCGTCAAACCCCCATTTTCCAATTAAAATTAGGTTATCAGGCAAATAACTTCCAATACTTTCAAGAACATCATGCTGAAGTTTTACAATCCGACTCGCCGTTTGGTCAACCAAGCTCTGCAGCTCAACTTCAGCTTTTGATTCACTCTCACTGATTTCGTCAGGATACGTAAATTTTTTAGCCATTAGCAGTTGTTCGTAGCTTGGAAGAAGCTCGAAGGACGTCTTTAAATTCACATAGCTTCGAATAAGAAGATATTGATGCTTGCTCATGTTTGCCTCTATGAGAAGCGATAGGACCTCATCGATGTTAGCTTTGGTACACCTTGAATATGTTTGAAAGTTGCACGATCGTAAAACACAAGCTGCAGATTCATCGGCTTTTAAAAGATCAGCAATTCTTCGTCGCTTAGTTCTTTTTGATGACTCACTAAAGTCTACTTTCGGACGTCCACGTTCAACACTTTTGACCATTTCTTGAGACTTACTCGGAGTGCGTTTGATTAAAATTGTTTTCTTTTCGTTAAGCCAATTAGATTTGTATTGAAGAACTGATGCCTTTTTGCGTTTATATTGAATCCAAAATGCATTAATTTTTTTTGCAAATGTGTCCAATACATTTCGTTAGCTCGCTCATCTCGTGCATGTAGCCAATATTTTCAATATAGCTTTGCACATCATCGATCGCCTTCCGTAATTTTTCTGCATTGGTGCCGATTTCTGTACACCGACAATTGAATATACATACACATACATACATATAATGCATAAAGTGCTTGCTGTATGATCCCTGGAACTGAAAGGCAGCCTCATCTGTCCATAAAACATCGAACCAGAAGTCAAGAGGCTTCTTAATGTATTCCAATGCAAATTCAAGACGTTTTGACTGGTTTATTGGTGTGATGTCAATCAGTTTACGGACAACATAGGTATTAAAATCAGCTTCTTTAAGCCTGCGGCGCAGTGTGGAATCACTAATCTTTTTGCCAATTATCTTTTTCGACTCTGCAGCAATTTTAATAGGACTTGCACTTGGATTATTTATCACAACACCTAGTAGGTGCCTGCATTGTCTTTGGTCCAACACATGTTTTCGGCCTGTTCTTTTTAGATTTTTTAAATGTCCAACTGTATCGTTCTTTTTTACTAAATTGTACACCGTTTTCCGCGAAATCTGATACAATTCAGCTAATTCGACTGCAGTGGCACCTGTTTTAAATCTAGTAACAATTTCAGCACGGCGCTCAACGGTAAACTCCTTTGTTTTTGGCATTTTGGTAATTAATTTCAATAGTTAAATGATTAAATTAAATTATCTGTAAATTAATTCAGATAACTTGAACAACTAGAACCTGCACTTGTCTCTGCAAACCAAATACTAATGGCGAACTTGCATTGTGTATATAATTTTGACGCAAAGAAAACGTGTGTAAATACTTTTGACAACTGATAAGGATCAGTTCACATGCGTATATTTCTAGCACAAAAACAGTAATTTTTCAATTCTTCTTTCATCTGGCTTTGCGTAGGTCAGACTATGCAAAAACAAAAACTTTTTTTCATTACGTCTCGCCCCCCTCGCTGCACAAGCCGCCGAATGTGTAGCATGCATACAACTGTACCTTGTGTAAATACTTTTGACTAGGTTTGTATACAGTTTGACACGAAAGTGTTTTCACAATGGACAATTTTTATTAATTTTTACTTTCAGGCTTTAAACAACCGGCTATGGTTAAGATTTCAATATATTTTTTTTTTTAGGTTGTTACTTAACCAATTACCTTTTAAAATTAATTAACAAAAATTCAAAACTCATTCATGGCTTATAAGATATATTACAAAAACAAAAAAATGAATTAAATTCAAGTAACACGAAAGTGTTTGCACAAACGTTGATTCTAGTTTCTACATATTCCGTTATTCGCATTTACCGTTTTTTTCGGAATTTTGCGTACACAGATATGTTGCTGATGCAGTTTTTGACTAATTTCATCACTTTTCGTTTGAGTTAATGCAGCGTGAACACAGTTTTGAAATAGTTTAAAATGCCTGGAAAACGTTTATCATTTGATATGATACAGCTGGTATACTTCAACCATTCCGTTGGGAAAACGGTCCAGGAAATAGCAGAAATGTTCGCAATTTCGAGGCGAACTGTGTATAACATTTTAAGTCGCGCAGAAAATGAGGGAAGACTGCAGACGAAGCCCATGCGAGTGAAGACACATTGATAGGAGTCACCTAACAAAATTAAATTAAAAAAGAAATAACGCAATGAAAATGAAAATTTTAACTTAATAAGAACACAAAACACGAAAGAGGAACGCAAAGACACAGCACAACTACAATGCAAAACAGCTGTTTTGCAAGGCACATTTGACCTACAAGAAAAAAAGACGGTTTAGAATATTTTTGATTATGCACACATCTGCGAATATCTGCAATTAAGATTAACACTATATTAACCTAAAACATACACAAATACACTGAAATAAACATTCCAGGGGGCAGAGGAGAGCAACACAGTTAAAACTTTAAGTAAACATAAAAAAGACGCACACAAAAGGTACAAAAAACATAATAAACTAAAGAATTAATTTCATAATTACTATAACACAAGTAAGCTTGTATTAATATTGAAACTTAAAATAAATACCTTTAACTTCAAAATCCATTACAAATATTTTTAATTTGGAGACGTAATAAATGAACTGACCACTTCAAAGTTCGGATTTGTTGACTCAACTTCAATTCTATTTTTAGAAAGTACCGTTAGATTTCCAGAAAAATCTGGTTTACCATGAAGAAGCTTGGACATTTTAGAGGCGATTTGGTTACTTTTCGTAAATTTGTTATGTTTTCTTTTTATTTTTGGCCTATGGGCGCAACCACTGTGCGCACTGGCATCTGTTAATTTTATGGCACGCGTCTTTTCTAAATGTCGGGCGCAACAACCGTTAACTTCTGGCTTGCGCCTATGCTGGGCTGTGTGCTGCGCTCGAGTCGCTATTTGTCGGGCGCAACAACCGTTATCTCCTTCCTTTTCTTTGTGGCGGTTATTGTTGTTGTTAGTTTATTGCGTTGTTTAGATTTAGCTTAAAATTGCTCTTCGTGAGCATTTATATATATTTCTTACATCTATAATAATGGAAAACACTAATAACATTAAACCAAATGAAAATTAACACTAATATCATTAAGCCAAATAAAAAATAATAATAAAACTAGTAATAAAAAGATAAAAAAAAATGTGGTGCACCTTTGTTGCGTCACACCCCCCCTTACTTCGGGGAACGTTTGACAACAGTGACCTGCTGTTGGGCGTTTATCCTGGTCGTGTAGGTGTCTCCTGCCTCCATCGCTCGGAAACGGCGGTTAATGTGTACGTCCATGACGATCCATCGTCGAATTTCCACCACGATTTTCTCAGGGAGTTGGATACCCGTCGGGAACACACGCCACCCTGCTGGGGAAGAAACCAAATTGGGTTGCACCGTCTCTCCTGCTGGGATCATTGTTAGTGGTCTTGTCCCACGTTCTCTCTCGGCGAGATGCGTGCGTGCGGCCCTCGATGTGCTAGGACGAGGGTTATCGAGGTGTTCGTCCAGAGTTGTGCTCCTACTGATGAGCGTTTCAGGCCTGGAGTTGCTCGGGGTACGGGTGTCTTAACCACAGACCAGTCCCTCTCGACGCGCCTGCGTTGTTGGTTTCCGGCTTGCGAACCTGTTGTCGGCCGTTTGGCTGCCGTGGCGTTGCGGCTCCTGTTGTTCGTGTGTGGTCGGTTAGTCGATGGACGCGCCACATCCACATCCATGCCGCCTTGTGTTGTTGGATTAACGCGAAAAAAGCATTTGAAGATGGGTCGACGTGGCAAGCCTCAGGAATGATGTCGTAAGGGAGCGCCCGTGTTACCTCCCTCTACGGGCGTGTCTCCGTCTCTGGACGACCTCCGTTTTTGGGCGTGTCTCCGGACGTGCCTCTTTCTCCAACCGTGTCTCTACTGGTGCCACCACGGTTAGTTCCTGGGGTGACGTCAGCCCGAGATCGGTATATAGTGACAGCCAAAACGCGTCCCACTCCTGTTGTGGGGCGGTTGCGGCTGGTGGGATGCGGATGTTCGACGTCATCGGCCGGGAATCCATTGGACTACGTCGCGAGCTTTCTCCAGTTACGGGCACAGTGGTATGTCTGCGGCTGTAGGGGTCCCGTTGGCTATCGCTAGTTCGCCGCCGCTCCCTGCTTTCCCGTTGGTTTCTTCCCGAACTTCGATCTGGGTCTTCTCTCCAGCGTTCTCTGGACCTGCCATGCGCACTTTCTCGACGACGTTCGGCTCCGCGGCTAGTCTGCGGTCTCTGCTCCATTACTCGCCGACGTCTTCTTGCGCTGCGGTGCTCGTCTCCACCTGCCGAGGTAGTTTCCGGTCTTCGCGTTGACATCTGCTTGTTTGTTTTGGATAAAGAGGTTATTAGTAACTGGTTCTGCTAGATATGAATACGAGGTTGCAGAGGTCCCTATCTGCGGGGTACAATCTAACACTCTTCTGTCTCGGTCAGTGAGTCATGGTCTTTTTCTCGTTCGTTGTCGTGGTGAAATGCTTTCAGGTCGTTTAGACTGGCCGTGCGGCGTTGTCGCCCCTGGAGACTCTGGACGCGCACAATATTGGGCGAGACAAACTTAATGATTTTGAATGGTCCTTCATAGCGTGGGGCTAAGTAAGCAGCAAAATTTTCCGCCATCTTGGATAGGTAATGCGTGCGCACCAATACTAATGATCCGATCGTCGGCCTCCACTACCGCCTCCTTAAATTGTAATGGCGGCTCTGATCTTGAGTGGCTCTCTGGGCGTTCTCCGTGGCTATTTTTAAAATATCTCGTAATCGTTTGGCCCTTATGTCGGGTTCCATCTGTTCTTCATAGTTTTGATAGTCCGGTTGGCTCGCTCCGTTGGATTTTGCTGGGGCGAATACGATGCCGTGTGCTGTAATGTTATTCCCGTATGGTCACAGTATCGCTTAAAAGCTCGACTTGTGAACTGTGTTCCGTTATCACAAACGAAAACCCGTGGCACGCCAAATCGCGCTAATATCCGCTCTCGGAATGCTCGTTCTAGGTGGGCTGTGGTCGCGCGGCGAAGAGGAACCAATACCATCCACTTGATGAATAGGTCGAAAAAAACTAAAAGCATGAAATTGCCATGTTTGGAACGAGGCAGGGGGCCGATAAAATCAGCGCAGAGGATATCAAATGGTTCTCGGGCTTGTCTTGTGCACATTTTCCCTGGCGGCTTGAGTTGGCTGACTTTGTGTTTCTGACACAAAGGGCATTGTCAAACGTACCGCGCCACGTCGCTTAAGAAACCGGGCCAATAGTATCGTTGTCACTCGATTACTTTTTCGGACCCCCAGGTGTCCTGCACTAGGCTGGTCGGGGCATTCCTCGATTACTCGACGACGGTGCTCTTTTGGGACACAAAGTTTCCAGGGTATGAAATCCTCCTCTTCCGGACGCCGTCCCAAACGCCGATACAACTGACCGTTCTCCCAGGCGTAGTCAGGAAAGTTCACTGGTTCTTGGCCGATCTTCTTCAGCATCCGTTTTATCCATTTGCAGGGCGATGGGTCCAGTGTGGTCTGTTGTAGTACCTCCCGGGGTTGCCTGGACAGTGCGTTGGCAACAATGTTCTGGTTGCCTTTCCTGTAACGTACGTCAAACTGGTATTGCTGAAGTTCCAAAGCCCACCGAGCTATCCTACCCGTAGGGTTTTCAATTATTTTCAGCCACTTCAGCGCAAGGTGGTCGGTGATTACTTCAAACGTGTACCCTTCCAAGTAGCAACGAAGTTTTCTTATGGCCAACACGATCGCCAGACATTCCTTTTCTCGGTGGTCGAGTAGTTCTCCTCGGCCGGCGCGAGGCGTCTGCTAGCGTAGGCGATAACTCGTTCTGTTGCGTCTATCTGTTGGGTCAGCACTGCTCCGAGGCCGTAGTCACTGGCGTCTGTTTGTAGCGTGAATTTCTCGGAAAAGTCTGGGCAAGCTAATACTGGGGCCTCCGTCAATCGTGTTTTGAGTGTCTCGAACGCTTGCTTCTGCTCGTCTTTCCACTCCCACTTACGGGTCTTCTTGAGCAGTGAAATCATAGGCTGGACGATGTTCGAAAAGTTGGGTACGAAACGCCTGTACCACGATGCGATACCTAGTCAGCGTCGTAGTTCTTTGACTGTGGTCGGTGGTTTCAGCTCCTGGACAGCGGCGATCTTGTCCGGGTCTGTATGTATACCCGACTCACTAGCCTAGATAGGCGATGCTCTTCTGGAAAAAACTGCATTTGGCGCGATTAAGTCGAAGATTGGCCTCTCTTAGTCGCTTGAAAACCTCCCTCAGGTTCTGGGTGTGCTCCTCCAGTGAACTTCCGGTAACTATGATGTCATCGAAGTATGCGAAAGCGTAAGGTTCCATAGAAGGTCCTATGACGCTATCGAGGGCTCTTTGGAATGTTGCTGGTGCCGAATGGAGTCCGAACGGCATCACTTTCCAGTGGTGCAAACCGCGTCCCGGGACTGTGAAAGCAGTATATTCGCGGCTGGCAGGTGCCATAGGTATTTCCCAATACCCACTCTTAAGGTCCAGCGTCGAGATACTCCCAGACGCCTCCTTGCTTCTTATTTGTTGCTGGCAATTCTTGTAGGGTGCTATAATCGATTGTCCCTGGTGCTGGTGAGGGGGGCCGTGATCCGCTACCGTACCGGTGGGATCTAATCCAAATTCTTTGAGAATGGCCTGCAGTTCTGTTTTACGCCTGTATGAAATCCATTGGACACCCATTTTGGTTGTCTTGGTGAACCGTTGATATCGTCGTTGTTATTTCTAATATGGGACTGTTGCTGGGTTTTTATTTTTACGTAAATTTTTGTCAGTTTGAGCCAATTGATCTATCCCTAGGTTTGTTACGTGTTGTGGTGCTTTAAGCCACGAAAGATGGAATTCTCTTTTATTAACCCTTTCGACCCCAACTTTTTCCTGAAGAATTAAAAATTTTTTTTTCAATCTTTTCTTTTTGTAATGATTTAAGAAGTATTTGAGCAAAATTTCAAGTCGCCACGCCCACCAGTTTTGGCGCTACAGGATGTTGCCTCTGAGCAACTTTGGGCCATAGTGGTAATATCAAAAAAAAATTTTCTTTAGATAGCAATTATTTTTATTTATCTTAAACTTTAAGTGTGATACGATATAAAACAGTTCTTATTAGTGTTGCAACATAGATGCACCTTACATTTAATGCATTTTGACATTGGGGTTCCCGTCTTACACAATCTGCAACGTCCTTTTTCACCAAATACCACCCAATGTCCCACACCATCGTAAAGCAAAGAATATATCGGGTCTGGCTGAAACTTGTATTTTTTGGATTGCAACGATGACACACTGCTTGATGGAGAGCCCAAGGATATTACTGAGCTCTCTCTTTGTTCAATTAATGGTCGACCTCTCTTTTTTGTAAACGATGTAGTGTGAGTAGATTGTAGCAGCTCATGAGCAACTTCCATTTGAAATTTTATAAGCGGTATATACTTTTGGTTTGGGTGCATCAAATGTAAATGCTTTCTGTACAGTAGCCATGCATTTGTCATTGATGTTCCCAAGCACCAATAAAAAATTCGCATGTACCACTTTCTTGAACGATGGTTGACTTTGTACAGCTCCATGAGCATGTCCGCTAAGTCTACTCCTCCCATGCCCTTATTATAGGAAGCTACAATTGCAGGCCTTGGTACATCAATGTAAACTTTTTCCTTTGGGCTCCATCGTTTGCATATCCCAACTGGTTGATGGTCTTCGCACGAAGATAGTACTTGAACTGACTTATTGTCAAACCATTTTACACAAACCAGATTATTGTTCACTTCGTATTTAGTAACGAAAGATCCTCTTCCACGTTTTTTCAATTCTGCATCTGAAAGAAGTTTGCAACTGTTTATGCGATTTTTGCGGATAGTTCCAGTTGCAAATATGCCCATTTCCTTCAATGCAATCAAAAGGCTAACTGACGTGAACCAGTTGCCAAAATAAAGTTTAAAAGCTTTGCCTTTGCGAAGCTCTTTTGCTAGGAACAAAACTACATCCGACGATATTCCCAAGGCATAGCGTCATACCTCCGCCGACATATCTCCGCCGTCCTACAAACGACATAACTCCGAGCGGAGATATGTCGTTTTCAAACGAAATAACTCCGCTCGGAGATATGTCGTTTCAAAACGTCATATTTCCGAGCGGAGATATGTCGTTTGTAAAACGGCGGAGATATGACGTTTTCAAGCGACGTATCTCCCCCGTTTGCATTCTTGCACATTGGGACAAATTTTAATAATTTGAATCTAAATTAAATTGGGTATGGTCCTCTTTTAAGAAGTTTAAAAGCATTTTGAAGAAAAAGACCAAAGCCAAACATTTTTCTTTGTGTTTTGGGTGTATTTTAGCTATACCCTTGCAGACGGTATTATAATTTTGTCACAAAATGTGTAACGCATTGAAGGATTCTTTAATATCTCCTTTATTTATGGGTCGATCGGTATGAAACTTGCAGCAAATTACTCAACGTGAGTTATATATCAACTATTAGGCTGAGTTATCTTCAAGTTAAAGGCTGTGATAGTTTGCTTCGATTTGCGTGGGCGGGGTGCGAGATATGCCTGTTACATACATTCACACAAATTCATGATATTTTTAATGGGCACAGGGTATAAAAACAAGAGTTCAAAAAGAGAGGGCATTCGCCAAAAAGTATTTTTAATTATAAAGAAGAAGTCCAACTTTTGTACGCAATGTGCACTACAAGTTTAATTTTTTAATTTTTTTCAAATCGATCCCGTTTTTAACGGTCAAATTCTGACAACACTGATTGAGTGGTTCAAAGATACGGAATTGCCACAAAATTCAGTTGCTTGTTCGTTTTTTCTTGGTTTTTTCTTACAAATATATGTTTCTATCCATTTAAAATTTGTTGTCCTTGCATCCATATTTGTGAAAGGGTTAGTGATAAAGCATTTGGCAATTTAATTACAAATTTAAAATTATTTACAATAACAACCCATTTCCCACCGCTATTGTCGCGCAAAGATGGTGAAGTCGTCACATACATACGTCACAATACGAAACCTTGTAGTAATTCCACCATGCTACAACTTCAAAGCGATTACGGTAAAATTACTAACAAGATGACGTACTCACTCTAGCTCGCGTATTTTTGCTTTCACCAAAGTGAGGGAAACAGAGAAAGATATATAGTTTTATATTGTTTCTTCCGCGAAAAGAACTACTTAAAGCAGAGGCTGTAGTGAATAAATACGTCGCGATCACTTGATTTCGTGTGCTCAAAGCGTGTGGTCTTTTTCGATAGTTAAAATGGACAACGCAATTAACATTAAATTTGAATTAAGAGAAGAAAGCCGTGCAGGCTCACAACTATTGTTTTCTCTAGAAGAAGAACAAATTTATGTAAAAAATAAACAACTAAAGCTTGGTGAGACAGCATATGTGTGTCGTTCCGAAAGCTGTAAGGCCAGAGTCTATTTGACCTCAGATAAGACCCGAGCTTATTCAAAGACCAAAAACATTGTACATAATCATGGGAGCCAAGTCCATGAAATGGAGAAACTTATTGCCTTATGTGAAATTAAACATCAATGCCAAAGCAATACAAATGCGGATACAAAGAAAATATTTAATGATATTCTTGCTGAGTAAGTAAATGTATAATTCCAAATTAAATTACCTCATGCTCATGCATACAAAATGCACAATATTGAAGCCATTTTTTTACACCTATGTAAATATGCTTGCGCAAGAACGCAATAAAAAGACGTATGTATACATATGCAACATGCATACGAGTCTGATTAAAATTTTGCTAAACATGTCTGTCTGTACGTATGCATTTATATATGTACATACCTACCTCCTTTTCGTCGCGCTGATATGTACATATGCACTTATGTATGTATAAGCCAAAAAATTATGGCCCCAAATATTTTTGTTTGCTGATATTCTGTGCTTGCTTAGAGGTGTGAAACTGGACAATCAAAAATATCTAGCAATAAATTCTATTGTATTTTTCTATTTGCTTAGAAAAACGACGGGTGAAGCAGAGATTGAGATAAACTACGACACTGT
Organism: Hirtodrosophila cameraria; assembly: GCA_949708635.1. Lineage (NCBI taxonomy): Eukaryota > Metazoa > Arthropoda > Insecta > Diptera > Drosophilidae > Hirtodrosophila > Hirtodrosophila cameraria. Next base: position 26,627,745 of record OX453090.1, on the reverse strand, counting down.
CAAACGTACTCTGCAAAGAAGAAGACAGCCCTTTCTTCCGAAGTCCCCAACATCTCCAGAGGACGTTCGCGTGGCATTTGAAGATACAAATATCATGAGCCTGTATGGCATGACGAAAGGAAATCCTCCAAAAAGTCTTTTCAAAAAAGTGTATATATCGGGATCATTTGCGTACTGCATTTTTGCTTCGGAAAAGATAATTACATTGATGCAAACAAATATTGAGGAGCAAAATCGTCACTTTTTAATTGATGCTACATTTAAAGTATGCCCCTTCGGAGACTTTAAACAACTTCTAATAATTTATATTCAACATATGCATAAGGTATATTATAACTCTGATTATAAGCTAAATTTCCTTTTATAATTTTTACTTATTATTTAGATATTCTCATTTATATTTGCGTTGATGACGCGAAAAACCGAGCTGTGCTATCAGCATTTGTTCATGTATATTGACTCAAACATTTGCAGTCTAAATGGTGCATCTTTTATTTCGGACTATGAAAAGGCGATGCGGAACGCTTTAAAAAGCTTGCATCCCAACCTGCATTTTTATGCTTGTTGGTTTCATTTTACACAAGCATGCAAAAGAAACGTAAAAAAAACGTCTGGTTTTGAGCCTATGTTGAAATCAAACAAGACTGCTTATATGATTTTCATAAAATTTCTTTATCTACCGCTTCTACCAGCCAACCAAATTGTCGAAGGGTTTAATTTGCTAAAATGTGAAGCAACCGCTTTAGACAAGCATCTGTTTTCTCCGTTTTTAGCTTATTTTAAAAGACAATGGATTAAAAAGGTAGGTTTTTTGTTAAAATTTAATCGTTTTAAATTTTAATCGTTTATTATTCATTTTTATGAGTAGGAAGGACCTGAAAATATATCCGTATTTAAGCGCTCAACTAGAACCACAAGCGCTGTCGAAGCCTACAATTTGTCTTTGGGTAGAAAAATTCACTCAAATGGTAACTTTTTTAAATTCGTCAAAAATAAATGTGATGAAGAATATGATAAAAGCCGTGAATTTTGTCTTCTGTTCCAAAACGGCGGTATTGGAAATTATCCACTGACTAAGAAATTACGTGTAAGTTTGCATTTGACTGTAACATCAACGTAACGAACCCTAATTACCTCCTTACACATAAATAATTAGTTGACAACTCCACGCCACACAGAGCGGACGTGTAAAAATCTGTACGTATAGTTATTAAATGTAAATGTAAAATTAAGTTTTGTAAAAATGTTTTTTAAAAAATTGTTGTAGATGCCCTGAAGACGGTTATCGAAGATTGCCGAAATATATTGGTGGAAAAAACAAAAACTTTTGTTTTTTTTTTTTTTTTAACAAAACAGTGACCTCAAGCCAGCTAAACTACTCTATTTAAAACGTAGAAAGGTCGCCAACAAACAACATTTATACACAACGGAACCCATGCCGTACGCATATATCACAGCAACAACATGGTTTATGCTAAAATAAAAACAAACTACAACAGCTCTAAGCCAACAATCAACAAATTCCAAGTAACATCTAGGAAATTAATAAAACTTAAATCTAACTTAAAGTTCTTACTAAGATGCCGAAAATCAAAATTAATACCAAAGTTTATTAAGAATTGCACTAGTTTTAATAGTGTATTTAATATTGACAATAATAGCACAGCTGACATACAGAAAATACTTGAACGACATACATATATATTTCATACTAAAATATTAGGGTTACTTATAAAACACAAACATAACTTATTAAAAATGCAAAACGAAAAAGTGGACAAAACAAAAACAACAATAGAACAAACGCTCGGAGAGGATGACTCACAAGCATTTTTTGAGAGCGAGAGTAACGTCTGCAATAAATTAACAACAACACTTAGGGAAAGACATGAAAAGAAACACGAGAAACTGAGGAACGAACGAAACAATATCTTTGCAGACAACAACAAACAGACGAATTGGTTTGTAAACAAAACAAACATAGAGTTCCCGCCAAAAATTCAAGCGTTGCTTGCGAGAGGCCCAAAATTTGCAATACCGGTGCCAAGAAAGAAATTTCCTCTCTTTAAGTACATTGCAGACGGAGAGGAATTAGTACAAACAATCAAGAACAAAGAGCAACAAGAGTCAGCACGAACGAAATTCTCTCTATTTCTCAAAGACTGTAAAGCAAACACCAAAAAAGACGCAATGGATCGAGCAATAACTGATACAGTGGAGCAAACACGGAAATTTCTACGACAAAATGACAACATATTAATTTTAACGGCTGACAAGGGAAACATAAAAGTAGCAATGGAGTCTGACGACTATAAGAGAAAAATGACGAATATATTAGAAGATTTGACAACATATAGACATCTACGACAAGACCCAACATTAAGGCTACAAACTATAAATAATACATTGGTTGACAAATTATTTAAACTGGAGCTTATTTCAAGGACCGAAAGGAATAAACTTACAACGAACACAGCTTTACCGCCAAGGATTTATGGACTGCCCAAAATACATAAAGAGGGAACACCACTACGACCAATATGCTCTTCTATTAACTCACCTTCATACAATCTATGCAAATTTATTGTTCAAATTTTAAATAACTTCACACAAGATTCGCAGTATAATATAAAAAACTCAATGGAATTCAAAAATAGGACCAACGACACGTATATTGACGATGACGAAAGACTAGTTTCATTTGACGTAGTGTCACTATTTCCGAGCATACCAACGGACTTAGCTGTAGAAATAATTAGCAAGAAATGGACCGAGATCTCAAATTTCACAAATATTCCCAGACAATTATTTTTAAATATTGTCCGTTTCTGCATAGAAGAAAACAGATATTGCAAATTTGAAGACAAAATCTATACACAATTAAAAGGAATGCCAATGGGATCACCGGCATCTCCAGTTATCGCGGATATTGTGATGGAAGAACTATTAAACAATACTATTAAGAAGTTAAGACACCCTCCCCGATTGATGACAAAATATGTAGACGATTTATTTGCGATAACAAGAAAAGACGAAGTACAAAATACACTTGAAATGTTGAACTCATACCACAAAAACATTAAATTTACTATTGAACTGGAAACGGAAGGAAAATTACCATACCTAGATTCAATACTACACAAACAAGGGAACAAATTAAAAATAAAATGGTACAAAAAACCGACGGCATCAGGACGAATACTCAACTTTTACTCTAGACACCCAAAAACAATAATAATGAACACAGCCCTCAACACTATAACAAGAATGCTCAACATAAGTGACAACATATACCACGAAGAAATAAAATGCAATATAAAAGAAATATTAACAAACAACGACTTCCCAATAAATATAATAAATACATTAATACACAAATACACCTCAACCGAACCAAAAACTAACGACAAAGAAGAGCAAAAACAATATAGATCTTTAATATATGTACCACACCTATCCGAGGGATTTAAAAACTCAGATTGCTACGACAAAGACGAAATAAAAATAGCACATAGGCCCACAAATACATTGGGTACATTTTTCAACAACACAAAAAGTAAAATACCGACAACTGACAAAAGCAACGTAATATACAGAATTCCTTGTGAAGGAGACGGACAGAATGAGTGCAACAAAATATATGTAGGTACCACAAAATCCAAATTAAAAACAAGACCATCACAACATAAATCTAATATAAAACTAAGACATCAAACAGAAATACAAAAAACTGCACTTGCGACACACTGCGTAGAAAGTGGTCACTCACCAAACTTTGACGCAACGACGATATTACAACAAGAACAACACTACGGAAAACGCTACACTCTTGAAATGCTACATATAATAGACACACCAGCTGACAACAGACTAAACTACAGACACCGATAACTGCGCTCACATATACAGACACCTCCTTACACATAAATAATTAGTTGACAACTCCACGCCACACAGAGCGGACGTGTAAAAATCTGTACGTATAGTTATTAAATGTAAATGTAAAATTAAGTTTTGTAAAAATGTTTTTAAAAATTGTTGTAGATGCCCTGAAGACGGTTATCGAAGATTGCCGAAATATATTGGTGGAAAAAACAAAAACTTTTTTTTTTTTTTTTTTTTTAACAAAACAGTGACCTCAAGCCAGCTAAACTACTCTATTTATATTGTTTTTAGGACCGGGCTCAAAAAATCATGGATGCCATGGAACTCTTCGACAAGAAAGAAATTAGTTTACAGGAATTCTTAACTCGCACTGTTTGCCTAAACGATAAATTTTCAAAACAGGATACGTTCGAAAGTGTGAACTCCGAAACAAATTTGTCTGCAATGCCGACTGAAATTAAATCTTCTACATCATCTCTTTCTTCGAACGATTCAAATTTAAGTCAGCTGTGCGAAACTTCAATTGTCCAAATAAACCCATGCATTGTATGTTTAGACAATCCAAAATCGGTTATGTTACGCCCATGCAATCATGTGAATGTCTGTGGTGCTTGTTGGGATCATATTGTTGAGACCACCAATTCAAATAAAGAAAACGAAATTCACGAAAATGATCATGAAAATTTAAACCCTCCGCGCGGAGATATGTCATTTGAGTCACGGCGGAGATATGTCGTTTGAAAACGGCTTATCTCCGCGGAGATCAACGGCGGAGTTGTGTCGTTTTAAAACGACATATCTCCGCCAGAAAAAAGCGACATAGCTCCGCATGCAAAATGCACTGGGCGGAGATATGTCGGCGGAGATATGACGCTATGCTATTCCCAAACCATAACAAGGGCATGTGCCTTCACCAACATATAGCGTAAAGTCGTACACTAACCCAGATGTCCCAGCGCGTGTGAACATTTTTAGACCCCATTTGTGGGGCGTAGCTGGGTTGTATTGTTTATGTGACGATTGGCCTGAAAACAAAATTTAAATTGAAGATATAGTTTTCAGTAAAAATTTTAATTTGAATACCTTTGTTCGCAATGATTTGCTCATCAACGCTTTGATGTTCTGCTTGGGGTAATTTACCGAAACTTTCTTTTAGAATGTCTAGTAAAGGACGTATCTTGTACAGCTTATCATAGTTTGAATATCCTTTCTTGGATTGTTTGGTGTTATCGTTGAAGTGTAAACATTGTTTGATTTTTTCAAATTTACCTCGTGGCATTGAATCTGATATAGCAGTAAGCTTTAATTCTTTTGACCAAGCCATTTTCAATTGCGGAACTTTTATTACACCCAAGTATAACAAAATTCCAATATATCTCCTGATGTGCTCCCCAGTGCATTGAAGCTCTATGCCATGCTCTTGCAACCCATACAAATTTGTTTGCTTTGTTATCAAATCTATTACTTTGATGTCAAAAATGTGCAGAAATACGCCACAGGTGTCATCACTTCATCAACTTTGAATTTATCGTCTTCTTCCCAAATACTTTCTGAAGCTTCAAATGGCCTTTTCCTCCATTTAAGTGTATTGGGATCAAGTTTCTCAAGGCAACTATTTGCCACAACACTAGGCTCCTGGTTACAGTCTTTTCCGATCAAGTTTTCAATAAGTTCAACCTCTAGTGATTCTCCTTTATCCACAATCCCTTTTAAATTCATCTCCAGCATTGCAGAGATATCTTCCATTTCATCTCCACTTTCTTCGTCAGTGGAGACATCCCAATCGAAGTTGAGAATCTTCTCAATGTCATCATTTGATAAACCTTTATCATTGGGTCTCATAATATAGAATATACTCGCAATGGCCCAAGGTTGCCCACAAGCAACTTTACAACTTTGAAAATTCGACACCTGTTTATTATTGAAAATAAATTAAATTTAACATTAACATAGTTTAGTTAAATCATTGATTAACAATATTGCATTTATACTTTTTACCTTTTTATATTAATTTTATAAGTAAATCAATCACTTTTAAAAAGTCTCAGAATTTCACAACAATTTTTTTTCCGACGCACGTTCAGCTTGTTGAAAATAATTTCGTCAACTGATGTCCAAATTAAAATTTTTTTGCTCGCATTATGAGTACACACTTAAAAGTACCGTAATATCGAAGAATGAGCAGACAATAATAGAAGAAACGATTACCGTTAGCCGTTAAACATTTGAAATTGCTCACAGGCAACGTTGGGGTCGAATGGGTTAATCAATCCCAGAGTCCCTGCTCGGGCGCCATCTGTAAGGATGTTTCTTAGGCAGGGGTACAGTTCTCAGTTTTCCCAGGGCTTATTACAGAATATTTGTAAATTGCTGGGACAATATGGGATCAGAGGGAGTAACTCAAAGCCGTAAGGGGAGACCATTAACCATACGAGATTTTAACGGGTATCAAAGACTGGACTGGAGATACCTGGACTCAGTACTAGGATTCGCCGGATTGCCTCAACTTACAGTTAGCCTCAAGGACGTGGGCCCATCTAACGTGTAGAAGGGTATAAAGCCACAGGTATAGGTATAACACCATATATACGGGTATAAGCCACTGTTAACCTAAGAACACACGGATCGACCACTGCGAATAATGAAACGGGTGGCCTTTTAACTTATACGGCGGATTGAAATATCTTGTTGGCCGTTTTGCAAGAACACACGTGGATCTCAGCGTTAGAGAAAATAGGTTAAACTCTTCGTGCAAGATACAAATTTTATTCTAATAATGAACACCCGCAGGTTGCCAACAGAAAAATAAAAGTAGTTGAAGTATAATTGTTTATTTATACCTGGTTCAATTCTTTTACTTGCTTAACTTAACACATTTTCTCGAATTTCGTTATTGTTAACCGCTCACGAACGTTGTCACTTTGCGATCCTCGAACGACTGTCTCGAGAGTGGGTTTTCAAATTCCCTAGAGCCTGTGGCCAACTTATGCTGCGGTCGGCGTCGCTGTTTGCGTCGATCGTCTACGTGGCAAAATTCATTAACATTAGCCACAGGCGCCAGGCGTCGCACTCGCATCTGTTAATTTTATGCCACGCGTCTTTTCTAAATGTCGGGCGCAACAAACGTTAACTTCTGGCTTGCGCCTATGCTGGGCTGTGTGCTGCGCTCGAGTCGCTATTTGCCGGGCGCAACAACCGTTCCTTTGTGGCTGGGCTATTGTTGGTGTTAGTTTATTGCGTTGTTTATATTTAACTTAAAATTGCTCTTCGTGAGCGTTTATATATATTTCTTACAACTATAATATTGGAAAACTTAAACACTAATAACATTAAACCAAATGAAAATTAACACTAATAGCATTAAGCCAAATAAAAAATAATAATAAAAAGATAAAAATATAAAATAAAATGTGGTGCACCTTTGGTGCGTCATAGATTGAAAGGAAGACATCCACTGTTTGTTAACAGAAATCATGGCTATATTCCATTCTACGTTTGAGGTGAATTTGAATTACGTCGGCTTCGTTGAACGCCCTTGGAAGTGACGTTATAACATTGGCAACGGGAATTGGCACATTAACCACTGCTTCTTTAATGGCACTTTGACGACCATAGCCTATAGATTTAATTATCATGAAGGGAAGGCGAGGAGAAATAAGTCTTTCTTCTAATGGCGTTAAGCCTTTTAGGCAATCGGGAAGATCCGGAAATTCTAAGCCGTTTGTTATCGAAGCCTTTGGCATTTTTTTCGATTTAATGCTGCCACTGCATGTCTTACAAAAAGTGTATTTATTGTTTGATGAAGGGAACTCAGAGGATAATTATAAAATATTTAAGACTTCTTTCACTAAAGTTACTTTCTATAAATTGACGAGAAATTTTGCCCACTTGATGGGAAAACCACAAGCCTTTGCAGCATATGCAAACCTGATCGGGTCCCTGATTGACGATTCTATTATAATCAGCTATGAATGTTTCTAGGCTTGTGTTACTAACTTGGGATTGCCTATCCTCTGGTAAGGTATTCGCACGTTCTTGACTCATTTGGGTTGCATTACAAAGATTTTGTGCTATCCTATTATCGGGATTGGCCCTGCTGACTAACTCGTTGAGTTAAATTTTCACGAGCATCAATTTCTGCCTGTCGTGCACGAATTCGAGCATTCTTCTCCCAAGTGTATTGCGTTCTTGCTCATTGAGTCTCCGAATTCTAATGGATCGAACTTGTGATTTAATTTTTTTTTTTAATTTTTATTTACAGTGAAAGCTTCCTTGGCCCAAGGGAGATGTCCGCCTTAGGGAGATGTGAAAGAAATTAAGAATTTTTATGGCTATTGATATTTGCTAACAAAACTAATATGTAGACAAAATTAATATGTTTTTTAAATTCATTTATTTATTCTTATTAATATACATACATATATATATATTTTTTTTTTTTGAAATGTTGTTTTTAACAATTTTGAGTTTTAAAAAATTGGTCTATTGTAGACTGTTTAGAATTCACTTGTTTATGCTTAAGATGTAAGTGTTCAATGCGACTTTTAAAATTGTTGAAAATTTGATAAGATATTAAATCAAGGCTCGCTAATTCCTTAAACCTCTCCATTTGTACCAATGCCTCATCGTACGATTTTATTGAGTCAATTGGCTGTACAATAATCTCATCATCTGAATCGCTTAAATCAACGTCTCTTTGATCAGTTATATTAATTTCAATATTGTCGTCTTCTACAGTCAAGGAGCTGTCTACATTAAAAAAATTTTCAAGATTGTCTTTCCCAAATTTTAAAATAAAAGTTTTGTTCAAAAATGTGGATAGTGGTAGATCATCCTCAGCACAAAAATCTTCAGCAGCTATAGACTCTAAAAATGCTGCTTTGCGAAAACAGTTTATAATTGTTGTTGCTTCAACATTGTCCCATGAGGTTTTAATAAAGCATAAAGCGTCAAGAATGTTGACTGTTTTTGACAACTCTGATGCTGAAATTGCCAAGTCCATTTTTGTAATTATGTTCTTTAATATTAAATTTCTATACTGAACTTTAAAATTTTGTATTATGCCCTGCGACGCTGCAAAACGAACAACGGCGCCAACCGCATCGGCGCCAATAGCATCGTCGTCGTTGTTCATTTTGCAGAGTCGCGACAAATCGTTGTCCGCCTGAGAGAGACGGTTTGTATAAAAATGTAATAAAAAATAGTGTCCGCGTCCGGCCAAGGGAGCGTCCGCTCAAGAGAACGGAATTTGTATGAAAATCATGCTAAAAAACTTGGGACTATAAAATTCGTCCGGCTAAGGGAGCTGTCCGCCTGAGGGAGCTGTCCGCGAGTAGAGCTTTCACTGTATTTAATTTTAATTTAGTTTAATGTCGACTAATAACAATCGACACAGAAAAAGTTTAAATTTACAAAAATGAAATAAAATTATTATTAAATTTAAAAAATTTTAAATTAAAAAAAAGCATAAAATAAAAAATTAAAAAATATATCTGGGTAATAAGCCTCAAAAAAATTGATCCAACATTAGTTGCCTGGATTGGGGAAAACCCAGAAAAAACCCAATCAGATCAAGAAGTTAGTATGTTAGAAATACACTAAAGATACAAACAAATAAATACAGGCAAAAACAATACAAAAAAAAAAAAAAAAAAAAAAATGATCTTTGGCTTCTATCTATGAGCATCTCTATAGCGCGTCTTTCAACGTCTTGACGCTGGCTCGCACGACGTTCAGCATCCTGTTCCCTTTTGCCAGCTCGAAAAGTTGGATTTTGGCGGCGCCTCGATCGACGCAAAGTGTTAGCAGTCTGCTCCTCGTGCCTAACTAGAGAGTTAGCTTGGCGAGCAGAACGCCGGAGAGTGTCTTGCCCTTGCGCGATTTCTCGAAATACTGGGTCATTTTGTCGCCTCACCTGCGCGAAGAACTATTAGCAGCCTGCTCCTCTTGCCAAACTGGAGAGTTAGCTCGGCGAACAGAACGCCGGAGAGTATCCTGCTCTTGCTCGATTTCCCGAAATATTGGGTCATTTTGGCGCCTCGCCCGATGCGAAAAAGTGTTAAGCTCTTGTTCTTGAGCTTGATAAGTAGAAGCTCGGCGGCGTCTAAATCGACGCGAAGTATCAGCAGCCTGCTCGACTTGTCTAACTGGAGAGTTAGATCTTAAAACGGCACGAGAGTCTTGTTCTTGCTCGGAAATCCTAAATCTTGCATTGCTTCTGCGAGCTTGTCGCCTTTGAAGCTCTGTAGTTCGCTCAACTTGGCTAAGTTCTACATTCTCTCTACGCTCTCTTTGAGACTGTACATTATCTAATCTCTCCTGCTCAGTATATTCTGTATTTGACCTATTCATCTGATTTCTAGCTCTTTGTCTTTGAGACCTACTAGAGGCTGATTATCTGGTTAGCCTAGGCATTTTGAATGGGAACAGCGAGTTAAAAGAATTAAATGATTTAGAAATTTAATACAATGGCAAATGTAATTATAAGTAGTAAATAAAAGTGGATAATGCTGTTTAAAATAATTTATATTGTAACGAACCTTTGGTTGACCCGAGCTTAAGCTGGGCTAAACTCAGGCGGTCTAAGGACTCGTGCAACAAATTTATAGTGTGAAGCACTGACGACAAGTAAGAAGGCGTGTTCAGATTTAGTTTTGTGGTCTTTTATTTATTCAAAACCCTACTTATTAGGCACACTTGCCGTAAGAAATTATCTAAAATTTGTTGATCCTGGCTGGGATGTCCTTCGGTGATCCTGGCCGGCGAGGACACCTCTTAGGTCCTCCTTGCGGTTATCAGGACTCGTCTTAGGCACTCCTGTCTTTCACAAGGACTCGCCCGACTCTCCGATTTTTGCAAGGAGTACCCCAGAGTACGTGTCCATTGGTCGCAAGATCGACACGGACGCGACCTGTTCGCTAAGAACTAGTACAGGCACCTTTCGACACCTTTTGCTATGCCTAGCACTCTGGTACACGCAAGGACTCGCTTCAGGCACTCTTGTTATCGTCAGGATTCGTCAATGGCACTCCTGTCTTTCACAAGGACTCGCCAGACTCTCCGACCTGCACAAAGACTCGCACTGAAGCACTCCTGCTAGCACCCAGACTCGCTAGGGCTTATTTCGGTGTTTTTAAGGATGGCACTGCACTACTTCCGCGTAGCACGATCCTAGCTATTATATTAAATTTGATAGTTAGTTAGTAGAAAGTGGTCTCTGCCAATAGCACCAGCAGCTAAACTTATTTATGAATGTATGTACAATTTTAGATACATAAACAAAATTAAATGCGCACAAAAACTTTATTGAAAGTTGCAGAAAGACAGGAGAATCTACTAGAACTTTCTGGAACCTTCTAGAATTACGCATACATATGTTTTATTTTTGTTTTTTTTAATTTTGTTTATTGCTTAATCTTAATTACACTACTAATTGTAAAAGAACAATGATAAGGAAGAGTTTTGTGAAGCATTGCGTCACAATGACCATGCAAAGTTGCTGACTGCATCCCAATTCTCGCTAGACTTAAGCATATGTGGTACGAGATTTCCCACCGTAATTGTTCCACGCAGCGAAGCTTCCAAGCGCCGTCTCTGAAGCGCAAAGTTGGTGCACACAAAGATGACGTGTTCTGCGTCTTCTTCAACTCCACAATGTTGACACGTCGCCGACGACTCATGGCGAAAGCGGTGCAGGTAGCTGCGGAACAACTTCGGCAATAGCAAACGCTGCTTCGTCCGAGACCGTTCTAAACGCGCTGATAATTCTGATAACGCCCAGACGATGGGTTGCCTCCAGTCCTCGTGCGTAGCTCCTCGTCTGCAGCGCCTTGAACCATATAGGAGCCGCGTACAACATGACTGATCTAGTCACGCTAGTAAGTAGAATTCTTCTCCCCTGCCTCGGGCCCCGCGTATTTAGCATGAAACGCGAGAGGGCCATATTCGTAGCCGCTGCCCTAGAGTTGGTGTATTGAAGGTGCTCGCGAAAGCACAACCTGGTGTCCAGCATCACTCCTAGGTATTTAATCGCCCTCTTCGAAGCCACCGTTGAATTGCCAACAGTAATGTGGGCAGTTTCTATTTTTTTACGACTACTAACCAGAACGGCTTCTGTCTTTTGGGGCGCTAGTTCAAGGCCCACAGAGGCCAGCCACCGTTGGATGCTTGCAATGGCAGCATCACATGCCTCCTCCGCTTTATGTAGCTCCTTAGCAACCACCAGCACCGCCACGTCGTCCGCAAACCCCACAACGTGCACTTTGGATGGCAGGCTCAGGCGTAGGATCCCATCACACATGGCGTTCCACAGTTGTGGCCCCAGCACAGACCCTTGTGGAACACCACCAGTGATTTGGTGCTCCTCAGTCCGCTCCCGAGTGTCATATTTGAGCACTCTCTTCTTGAAGTAGCTGCTTATGATCCGGAGCAGGTACAGTGGTACATCGAACGCCGCCAGAGCGCGCAGAATGCTGCCCCATTCGGCCGTGTTGAACGCATTCTTGATGTCAAGCGTAACAATCAGGCAATACCCGCACACAATCACAGAATACCCTTCTGCCCGCCTTTCCACCTGGTGCCCGCGATCGCCTCCGATGCAATCCCAACTACTTTGTCGATGGCGTCGATAGTGGATCGGGCCTTCCGGAACCCGTACTGGTGCGGAGAGAGGTCGCCAGCTGCTCTAATTGCTCGTTCCAGACGTGTGCTCACCAGCTTCTCAAGTATTTTGCCTGCCGAGTCGATAAGGCAGATTGGCCTGTAGGAAGATGCCAAACCAGGCGCTTTGCCCGGTTTTGGGATGAGCACCAGCTTCTGTAGCTTCCACATTTCCGGAAAGGCACCATCCAACAAGCACTGGTTAAATAGAGCAGCGAATAGGTCAGGGCGCGTGGATAGCGCGAGCCTCAGCGCTGTGTTGGGAATGGCAGCCGGCCCGGGAGCCTTGTGCAGGTGCAAACTGTGTGCAGTCACCAAAACCTCTTCGGGGGATACTTCTTCGATGGGCGCGTCGCCTGTCAGCTCGAAAATGCTATCCGGATCAGCCACCTTATGCGGGAAAAGCTCAGAAGCAATTGAGCTTACCTGGACTGGGTCTGTTGGTGGGGCCTGCTTGCGCACCTTTAGCTTCTTGACAACTATTCTGTCCGCTCTGCCCCAAGGATCCTCTTCCGCAGAGTCGCAGAGGTCAAGAAAGCACCTGCGTTTCCTCTCCTCGATGGCAGCTTTAAGGGCGTTCCTGCGCTCTCGATATACCGATTGACACAGTATGTGCGTCGGCCTACCCACCGATCGCTGAAAAAGACGCCTTGCATGCATGCTGTCGCAATTTCCTCGTTCCACCAGAAAACGGGCTCATGATGCAGCCTGTAATTTTTCTTCTGCTGCATTGAGTCATCGCACACGGACTCAAGTTGCGCCATAACCTACTTTGCCATGGTTTCTGCGTCGCCCGAGGCGAAAAGATTTCCCATCCTGTCCACGAATAACTGCGTGTCCAGGCTCTCGGCGCGGTAGCACTTCCAACGATGAATGATGGGATCACTTCTCGCCATGCGCTCACCAACAGAGCAGAGGATTCCCATGTGGTCACTCACTGTATATATGTCGCTTACGCACCATGTAGCAGCATTGTGCAGTGAGTTGCTAACAAAAGTCAAGTCTACAACAGAGCCTCCTGCTCTGCTGAACGTATGCTGGCTGCCTTGGTTCAGCAGCGCGATGTTCAGCGACGCAAAAGACTCCAGCATCGTCCGCCCTCTTGTGTTTGTTTGTGTGCTTCCCCAGTCCTCGGCCCACGCGCTGAAATCCCCAGCCATAAGCACCGGATGACGACCTCCCGCGTCGGCAGCCAGCGCATCCAGCACGGCTGTAAATTCGGGCAGAGTGAGGCTTGGGGCAAGATAGACGCTGTAGTTCCAAATTTCGCCAACTTTGGCGCGAACAAAGCCATCCGCTGCATGGATGTTCGTCAGATGGGATCCGTTGCCTCCGCACAGCCAAATTGCTGCTTTTCCGGTCATATCCGCGCCCCAGTTCTCGTCCTCTCCTATTTTATACGGCTCGCTCAGTACCGCAAGATCAATGGGCCTCTCACGCACTCTTTGTGTCAGCAGATCCTGCGCGGCTATGCAGTGATTCAAATTTAATTGAATTATTTGCATCTTGCATGTCTTGGGGTCTCACTGCTGCCAGTTTGAGGGCACATCCGGCTGCCTGCTTGGTGACTCGTCTCTTTTTTACCACTGCTACTGCAGATGGTGGATTTGGTGGATTTACGCATGCTGCTGCTTTATGCCCCGTGACGCCGCATTTTATGCAGCAGTTGCTCCTATCGATCGGATTGCGACGTCTGCTGGCCAGATGGCCGATCTCCAGACACCTGCGTAACTTGCCCAGTGGGCCGGCACCATGACAATGGCCATCAGGTTTTTGTCGTACGCAGGGTGTAGCCCTTTGACGAAGCACTCGCCCGATGGGATACCAGCCTGTGCAGATAGCGCTGCCACAACCTCATCCTTGGTGACCAGTTCGTCCAGATGTCTGATCATTAGCTGCGTCTCTTGGGTCAGAGTGCGTACTCCTGCGCAATCTCCCAGCACCTGCTTAATTTCTTTTTTCAGATTTGCAGTGCAGTCGACCCGTGGTCGCTCAGCTCCAGCAGCAGATCGCCCTTGGCTGTCCGGCGTGCCTTAGTGACGTTATCACTGACGCTCTTCAGTTTGTCGTCAGCCCTCCGTGTGACCATTGACAATATTTCGCTATAGCTTTGCTCCCCTCTGGCGCTAATGACCAGCGCATCTGGTCTAGCTTTGGTCGTGGCTCTCTGCTTTTTCTTGCTCTTCGGGTGCACATGATGCCACAGGTTGTTGTCATCTGCGTTAACGGGTGTCTTATAAGCAGCTGGCTTGCGCTGATCGGGCTTATTCCGCTTGGGTGGGGTTATACGCAGGCTCGCATCTCGATCTCTAAGCCTTTTGGGAGTGCCATTCCGTAGAGAATGCGCATTTATCGCGCCCATGGCAGTACCGCTGGTTGTTTGGGATATACATTGGGCATACATATGTATGTAGAAGTGTGTGTAAAAATTCAATGTTTACAACAGCACACTAACACTGCACACATGCACGACCAAAAAAGCCGCCAAAAATGTATTGTTATATTATGCTTTTCGTGAAATTGAGCAACAAAGAACAAATAGTATATATGCTTGGATATCACTGTTGCAAGTAAAACACTTATTATTGTTAAAAATGTTAAAAATCGCAAATATTAACCCTCTAGTGCCCAAGACCGCCTCTAGACGGGCAAACTTTTAAACACCATTATTCACTTTCTTCATTCCTTTTTGTCTTCGTTTTGAATTTTTTTTAATTCAGGGCAGTCCAAAAACTATGTTCGTTGCGTTTGCAATACATGCTAGAGCTAGCGTCAGCTAGCAATTCGGACTCAATAATTATTTTGTAAAAAGTGCGAATTAAAAATTTTTTTTAATATTTTAAAAAGTTTGCTGCTGGAATAAAAATTATTTGCGTGTTGCTGATAGTCTCAAGGACGCAATATAAAAAACCCACACAAAAAAAGTTTTCTTTAGCTTTTTATCGCTTTTATAAGGTACCCCGTCTAGAGGCGGCCTTGGCACAATTCGATGGTAAGTTTTAAAGTGGAACAACCTAATACAAATTTAAGTCCAAATAACTGCTTCAGCAGACATGGAACGACGACAAATGCATAAGCTATCAGCTCTTACCGATGTGGAGATTGAGAAATTTTTGAATTCGGTTGATTTTGACAATGATACGGAAGGAGAAGAAGAATTGGAGGACGATTTGACTTACGATGTTTGCGAGGCACGTTTCCTGTCAATGAGGAAGATCAAGAAGCGATTGAAAGAGCAGTACATTTGTCGGATTCTATGTTGGCTACAGAGATTTGTGTAACTTCAAGCGGAAGTCCTACTCTGTTTGCGATATTGTTGCCACCTTTAACTTCAATTGCATCGAATTCAGCTCAAGCACAGAAACGCAAACGCAAAGCGCTTGCTGAACATGATATTGCTCATGCTGAAGAAAGCACAATAGCTGAATTTGAAGGACCTGTTTGGGCTATCGATCCAAAATCACCGCTTAGAACTTAGTCATGGATAAATCTGCGATTTCGTTTACTGAGCCTGACCTCGGAGGTTTTAAAAAGCTTGATACGCCATTCAAGTGTTTTCAGTACTTTTTGAATGATACTATCATTGAGCATATAACCCAGCAAACAAATTTGTATGCTGCCCAAAAAGAAGTCAATACTTCGTTTTCAACAACCAATCTGGAAATTCGACAATTTATTGGCATTTTATTTTTTATGTTAGTCTATCGCTACCCAAATGTTCGTTCATATTGGGGGGAGTACGCGTTTGCAACAGTGCACAAGACAATGTCAAGAAATCGCTTTGAAAAAATACGAAGCAATTTGCATTTCAACGATAATAGTAAGTTGCCCTCCAAGGATTCTGCCGATTTATACAAAATAGACCTATCGTAAATCACTGCCATGAGAAGTTTCAGTCAGTTCCGATGAGCCAACGCTTATCTGTGTATGAACAAATGTGCGCAACGAAGATGAAGACCTTTCTTTGACAATATTTACCAGACAAACCACACAAATGGGGAGTGAAATTCTCTAATTTGTGTAACTCCTCTGGGTTTTTGTTGTTTCAAACTGGCTCACCAGATCTCGGTGCGGCAGCAAATGTAGTTGTTCGATTATCACGCAATGTTCCGGATTTCAAAAACCATATTATCTACTTCGACAATTATTATACTTCTTTGCCGCTTCTTGTATATCTCAAATACCGGGGAATATTTACTTTGGGAACTATTCGCTCGAATCGCTTTCCAAATTGTAAGCTGCCAACTGACAGCGACGTCAAGAAATTTTCATCACAAATAAGTAAACGAACTTTTTGTACACAAATATTTTGAAGTTTTGTAAATTTAAGTAACTTTAGTTTGAATTGTTTTCTTTTTGTTTTTTGAGCCTTTCTTTATTTCCTTTATAACAAAACATCCAAACAACAAAATTTTTTTTATGACATTTTTTTTTGCTTACCTACCCAAACCCGCCTCTAGGCGGTCCAAGGTTTTAGTCCTACAAAACTCGATCCGTGCAAAAGTAAACATTTTTCCAGAACTATCCTTTACTTTTGAGACATAATGAACCCAAAAATAATTTTTTTGTGGGAAACAAATTAAAAATCGATTGACGGCGACGCACGTTAAACGTTTAAAAAATCGCAGCCACAGGACAGAGTTGGGTGAAGTTCATCGATACATCGATACGTATCAATGCGAAATATCGACTAGACCCAATACGATATTTTATTTCAGCAAGAATATTTTGTTTTTATTTTATAATGCTTACAAAACAAATAAAGTGTACACAAGCTAATGTGCAAATTATACGTAGTCGGGTTAAAATCTTATTGGTATAACGGGCAGTATTGCAAAATGCTAAGATGCTGGGCATGCATACGTGTGTACATACGTACATACAAATTTATATACTAGCCATTGGAATATGCGTTTATGTATATATATAAGCCAATATGCATACATACACATTTATATGTACTTACATATGTATATTCACGCAACTTTGCACATTGAGTGTATATGTATCTGCATACTACATATAAAGTTACATACATTTTTACTTTGCGCTCGCTCGCACACGGTCGTTGATGTACTTAACAGAAAGTGCTCGCGCTCGCTTGCACACTTGCTCTGGCCACGCAGTACAAATTATATTTTTGCTTTCTTTAATAACTTCCTTGCTTATGAACCGATTGTTTTGAAACTTGCAGTATCTGTGAACTACATGAAAGTTAAGGTAATTGTCAAATAACAAGACTGTGTCTTTAAAATTGTGGCTGTGGGAGCTTTTTGCGATTTGCGGGGGTGCATCCGAAATTTGATATAAACTTGATACTATGGTATAAAGGAATCTACATGCCAAGTTTGATGTCTCTAGCTCATATAGTCTCTGAGATTGACGCGTTAATACAGACAGACAGACGGACAGACAGACGGACATGGCTAGTTCGTCTCGGCTGTTGATCCTGATCAAGAATATATATATTTTAAATAGTAATACTTTTCTTTTGCAAACCGATCCTTTATTTAAGAAAACGATCCGGTTTGAGCTCGGAGACGAACGTTAATTGGTTAAAAAATATAAATTCTATAATTGTTTGATATATACCATAAAATGGAATTGGCTTATAGGCTTGTTTAGAAGACATTTAAGGGACACAGTCCTCAATTATTACGTTATATTAAAGGTCCGAGAAATAATCATATGAGGTCCTTAAAATTGTCTTCCTTTAAATGAAAAGCTATATCTTTCGATCGATAACAGATATAGGTTCAAAATGTTTTGAGTTTATTATTTGAGGCGTAAATAAAAGATAATTCACTGAAATAATGTGATCGGAAATGGTCCCCAATATATATATGTATATTTTATTTATTTAATTTAGTTTAATGTCGACTAATAACAATCGACACAGAAAAAGTTAAAATTTACAAAAATGAAATAAAATTATTATTAAAATTATTATTAAAATTTAAAAAATTTTAAATTAAAAAAAAGCATAAAATAAAATATATAAAATATATAAAAAATATATCTGGGTAATAAGCCTCAAAAAAATTGATCCAACATTAGTTGCCTGGATTGGGGAAAACCCAGAAAAACCCAATCAGATCAAGAAGTTAGTATGTTAGAAATACACTAAGGATACAAACAAATAAATACAGGCAAAACAATAAAAAAAAAAAAAAAGAAAAATACAAAAATATGAAATACAAGACCTACAAATTGGATAGGTGAGAAAGGAGTGAAGTTCTAAGTGTAGGAATAGATGTAGCATTACTTATAACATGAAAGAGATTGTTATAATCAGAACATAAAATACGAAAAGGGTTATGAATAGCGTAGTTAGTACTGCAGGTTTGAAGAGAAAGAGGGAGAAAGTTTCTTGTACTTCTAATAGGAATAGCAAAACTAATTTGGGTGATTAATTCAGAAGAATCAATTTCGCCGTTAATTAATTTATGTAAAAATATTATACCAAGCATGGTTCTACGATCAGAAAGAGAGGGGAGATTTATTAGTAAGAGTCTACTACGGTAAGGAGGCATGCGAATGTTAGGATTCCAATTAAAGCCCCGGAGGGCAAAGAGAAGAAATTGTTTTTGTATAGACTCTATTCTGTCCTGATGAATCTTGTACTGGGGACACCATATACAAGATCCATATTCCAGAATTGGTCGAACAAGTGAGGTATAAAGAGTTTTAGTAACGTAGGGATCGTCAAATTCCTTTGACCAACGCTTTATGAAACCAAGGATTCCATAAAAGAATACCCAAATCAACAACCGACTCAATACGTTCAAGTGGTTTACCATTAAGAAAATAGTTATTAAAATATGGCATTCGCCTATAAAAGGACATTACGTTACACTTACTGCAATTAAGATTTAATAAATTTACTCGACACCAAGTTTGAAAACTATCAAGATCAGTTTGCAAATTCTGACCAGATTGAGAGTTATTAGCAGACAAACAGAGCTTTACATCGTCGGCGTACATTAGTACCCGAGAGTGATTTATTACAGAAGGCAAGTCATTAATAAAAAGAGTAAATAATAAAGGGCCGAGATGGCTTCCTTGTGGTACTCCAGAAGTAACTTGAACAGACTTAGAAGCTAAGCCTTTAAAATGAACTTTTTGGGTTCTTAAATTTAGATAACTAGAGATCCAAAGAATTCAGTTATTTGGTAATCCAAAAAGATTAAGCTTATGAATTAAAAGGGAATGATTAACGGAGTCAAAAGCTTTACTGAAATCAGTGTAAATGACATCTGTTTGCATTTTATTTTGAAAGCCCCTTATAACAAAAGAGGTGAATTCCAATAAGTTAGTGGTAGTAGATCTATATTTCACAAACCCATGCTGGCTGGGTGAAACAAAAATTTTAGGGATGGCGGACAACTTAGAGATACCTCTATAGTTTTGAACATTAGACTTGTTTCCTTTTTTGAGGAGAGGAATTATGAATGATTCTTTCCAAATCATTGGAAAAGTGCACAACTCCACGGAAAGATTAAATAAGTTATAAAGGGGTCTCAAAAGAGCTTCAGCACAGTACTTAAGTATACAGCCTGGTATTCCATCAGGCCCCGGTGAAAATACGGGTTTAATGGCTTTTAGATCGCTCAGTAGCGAACCTTCTGTGATCAAAGGTTCAAAAATGCAATTAGAGACATTTACATGATAAGGATAAGACAAATCTAAATGGTTAGTATAAGAACTATAAGTCGTTTAAAAAAAATCAGCAAGCAAATCGGCGATAGCCTGATTTGTGTCTGCAGTCATTTTTCAAAATATACGGTTGATGGAAGTGCTGATGAATTACGCTTCGCATTAACGAAGGTATAAAACTGTTTTTAGGGTCCTGTTGAAACTGCAGCCTACATTTTCTAAGGTAATCCTTATAACACTGGCTATTCAGGGCAGAGAAGCTGGATCGAGCAATCAGAAATTGTGAGAAATCAAAAGAGGAGCCAGTTTCCTTAAATTTTTTATATAATCTTGACTTTCTATTTTTCAAGTATGTTAAATCCCGTGTAAACCAAACAGGTTTGTTAGACCTACGTGGATTACACATTGGGACACATATGTCAAGTAAAGAGTTTAAAGTTGCATACAAAATCGTAATTGCACAATCCATGTCTCTGCACCTATATAGCTGAGACCAATCAGTCTGCGATAAAAGCTGAGACAGTTTATGAAAATCGGTTTTCCGAAAAAGGCGAACTCGACCCGTAGGGTTGTTACAAGGACTTAACACCCGGGATGGCAAATCCATCAGCACCTCCAAAGTTGGATGATAAGGATCTTCAGGATAGGATATAGGTTCTGTACGGGAGATAGATAAGAAAGAGGGATCTAAAGCAAAAATCAAATCAAGAAATCTGTTCAAAGAATTCGGGATATTATTGATTTGACACAATGACATCCCAAATAAATTGTCCAGAAAATCATTTTGACCCGTGGCAGTCAAAACATTAGTATTGGAAGTAGAAATCCATGTAGTTCCAGTAATATTGAAATCACCAAGAACTACAAGAAAGTCGCGATCGGAAAGCATAGATATAACAGAACTAATAGCAGAAGAATGATCTAAATAAACAGAATTATCAGAAGAAGGAGGAATGTAAGAACAAGTAATAAACAGCGATACACCACAAATACACAATTTAATAGCAACAAATTCAATATCTATCGAATTATCGGTCACTACTAATTCAGAAGCTAAATCAGCGTTAACAGCGATAAGTACACCGCCACCTCGACGAAATGGGCGATCTTTTCGATAGATGGAGAATTTGTTTATACAAATTTCAGAGTTAAGAATATCAGGCCTTAGCCAAGTTTCGGAAAAGGCAATGACATTAAAATTAAAGGAAAGACTATTTAAATAAAGATTAGTAAGTTTAGTACAAATACCGCTTACATTCTGATAGCCTAGTGAGAGGGAGGATTTTAGTTTTTTGTGCTATCAGAAACTACCTGAGGTTGAGTGTTAGTTCTACTACTACTACCAGGTAATGAAGGAAGTGCAACCGGGATCCGATTTTTCTTTTTTGCAGTATATTCTTTTATAATTAAGTGGTCAGGCCAAAACTCTTTGCAACAAATTTTATTGAAATGTTCGGCCGGAACACTTATTTTAAATGAAGAAATTTCCCGAATATATGAAAATTTGAATTTTTCCACCGTAATATTGGCTTGATATTTGGCCTGAATAAAGGCCTTGACATCATCAGATGTGGTACCAGGGGCAAGCCTAGAAACAAAAATTTGTTTTTTTTGGTGGAACACCTACAAGAGTCTTATTATCAACCGCAGCAGTAACTTCAGGTGAAGCTACAGCCTCGATTGATGGACTATTTGATACCGCAGATATGTTAGCAGTCAAACTACTACACCCCGGATCAGAAATCTCTTCGGTTTCAGTATGAACAACATCCATGGGTAAGTCTTTGTTTTCGTTCATACTGACAGTGGTGTGAGATGGGGATGAGAAATTTATTAATGATGGAGCGGATGGTATGGACAAATGTGTTGGGACAGAAAGTTCATTAGGGCCAATTGACAGCCTAAGATTGGCCTTTTTACGCTTTGGAGACTCATTCAAAAATTTCATACCTTTGAATTCCCTGTCCAAAGCCGAGAAACCATCGAACAGTTTTTTAAACCGCCCGAAAATATCTCCAAAGCCCATCTTAGTCTGCCTCATGAATCCCATCATATCCCTTTCAATATCCCTACAAGATTCACATGTCCATTTTAAGCCTGATTTGGACTCAATCAGGTCCAATCAGGTCAATAATACGGCCGTTAAAGCCAGCACATTTTTCGTGTGAGACATTATCACACAGCCAGCAACAAACAAAACCCATCTTCACGTTTGCTCGAACCTGGCAATTTTTATTGTAGCAGACATACATTTTTAAAAGGCAAAGCTACTTAAATTGATTATAAAAGAATAAACGTAAAAAAAATAAGGGCACTGAGAAAATAATTAAATTAGACGCAAACAAAATAAGTAAAAAAAATAAAAAATAGAAAATAAATATGCACACTAGGGTTAATCGCAAGTACTGCTGTTAGTTACTTACACACAACAACAACAACACTAAAAGAGTGCGAGCGCGAGAGTGCGAGAGTGCGAGCGCGACGACCGAAAGCACAACGGAATAGGTTTAGAGAGGGAAAAGAGCAAGCTAAACCACAGCCACCACCAAAATTAATGAAAGCGCGGGAGAGAGGGTTTATGGATAGAGCGCGTTGAGAAACTTAGCGAGAGTAAAAACACAAAAACAAAACAGTGCAACTGCACAAACGTTTGTTGTTGTGTTTAAACACAAATTAAAAAATTAATTTAAGAAAATAGTCTGTTAAAGACTATAATGACTGTGTTTCACACAACCGATGTTTAACACAAGTCACTGATTATTAATAAGCAAAACAGACGCAAAATAAAACGTTTAAAACGAGGAAAACTAAACAAATGCGAGGAGCAAGAAAAAAACACGTCCGTTGGCGAATGCGAAGCGAAACGATACTGACTTGTGCAAATATTTAAAAATAGATAACATAACATCTACAGCACACCACCACCAGACATTAGGTACCGTTGAAAGAAGTCATAGGACGTTCAATGAGTACATTCGTTCAAATATTTCAGTAGATAAAACTGATTGGGACGTATGGTTACAGTATTTCGTGTATTGTTTTATCACAACACCATCAGTAACTCGTAATTATTGTCCATATGAACTAGTATTTGGTAGACAAAATAACTTACCAATACAATTTAATAGCGTAAATACCATAGAACCTATATATAATATAGAAGATTATTCTAAAGAAGTTAAGTTTAGACTAGAAAACGCGTATAAGAGAGCTCGAATACTTTTAGAAAAAAAATAAAATTAAGCAAAAAGAAATAAATAATAAGAAAGTATTAGATTTTAAAATAGAAATAGGAGACCAAGTTTATTTAAAGAATGAAACAGGTCATACATTAGAATCTTCTTATATAGGACCATTTGAGGTCATAAGTATAGAAAACAATAATAATATAATTATAAAGAATAAGAAAAATAGGGAACAAAAAGTTCATAAGGATAGGCTAAAAAGGATAGGCTAAAAAGTCACTTATGCGGACTGGCCGCAGCGTGAGATCGCTAGCGTAAGCACTTCTTGAGTATGTACCATCTGTACATATCTATATATATATATAAAAGAGTTTGTCCTCACTGGTGATTGGCGATTGGCAATCAACGCAGGGCCCAAACCATAAGAGCTAGATGGCTGAAATTTTCACAGTAGCTTGAGCATATACCGAAAGTGAGCACTAAGACCGGATTTTGGAAAATTCGGTCGGGAAATGTGGAAAATTCGCGGAATACCGTTGTATGCAACTTTTTTGTTTATCATCCGATCAGCTTCAAACTTAATTTCAATAATCTACATAAAAAATAATTCATGACTGCATACCAATTTTCCGGAAAATTCACCCCCTGGGTGGAAAATTTATAGTCAAGGTTGTATGGACCAAAGTTGAGTTCTTATGCGAATTGCTTCAAACTCATTTTCAAAGATCAATATGAAAATTCATTAAAAACTGCATACGAATTTTCCGGAAAATTCGCATTCCCGGGTGGAAAGTGGGTGGTAAATAGGGCGAAAGTTGAATTCTTATGCGATTTGCTTCAAACTCATTTTCAAAGATCAATATGAAAATTAATTTAAAACTGCATACCAATTTTCCGGAAAATTCGCATTCCCGGGTGGAAAGTGGGTGGTAAAAAGGGCCAAAGTTGAGTTCTTATGCGATTTGCATCAAACTCATTTTCAATGATCAATATGAAAATTCATTAAAAACTGCATACCAATTTTCCGGAAAATTCACCGCCCTGGGTGGAAAGTGGGTGGTAAATAGGGCGAAAGTTGAGTTTTAATGCGATTTGCTTCAAACTCATTTTCAAAGATCTTTATGAAAATTCAATGAAAACTGCATACCAATTTTCCAGAAAATTCATATTCCCGGGTGGAAAGTGGGTGGGAAATAGGGCGAAAGTTGAGTTCTTATGCGACTTGCTTCAAACTCATTTTCAAAGATCTATATGAAAATTCATTTAAAACTGCATACCAATTTACCGGAAAATTCGCATTCCCGGGTGGAAAGTGGGTGGTAAAAGGCCAAAGTTGAGTTTTTATGCGATTTGCGACAAACTCATTTTCAAAGATCAATATGAAAATTCATTAAAAACTGCATACCAATTTTCCGGAAAATTCACATTCCCGGGTGGAAAGTGGGTGGTAAAAAGGCGAAAGTTGAGTTCATATGTGATTTATTCCTAACTCATTTGCAAAAATCAATATGAAAATTCATTAAAAACTGCATACCAATTTTCTGGAAAATTTGCATTCCCGGGTGGAAAGTGGGTGGTAAAAAGGGACAAAGTTGAGTTTTTATGCGATTTTCTTCAAACTCATTTTCGTGGATCTATATGAAAATTCATTAAAAACTGCATACCATTTACATTCCTGGGTGGAAAGTAGGTAAAAAGCCCAAAGTTGAGGCTATATGCGATTTGCTTTAAATCATTTTTTCTAAGATCAAGATGAAAATTCATTTAAAACTGCAACTGGAAAATTTACCCTTTTGGGTAGAAAACAGTTGGTTAAGGTTGTAGGAAGTTAAATTTTTGTGCGAATATGCGTAGCACCGCACGCCGGGAAATGCTAGTATATGTATATATACATAACTACATAGACATATATGTACTGCAACTCTCTCACTCTCTCTGCCGACGCTCTGAGCGGCAGAGCTCACTTAGAATATTGTATGTAATAAGCCAAATATAAAATTGAATAAAAACGAGAGAACACTCTCGACGAATGCTTGAAACTAACAAGACGTCTTTTTTGTGGTTACCGAAATCCTTTAGCTTAACAGGTGAAATAGACTCCTCTATGTTGATGAGCCAAATTAACTTTTCTGTCTACAAGGAGACCTACGCGTAATTTTGTTCCACCAACTCTTACCCGTTGTACTAACAACTATTCTTTGCATGAACCCTTCCGAGTACGCTGTGCAGATTCCAACAGACTTCCTCGAGTAATCAATTCAGAGTCCTCTTTTCCCATAATTAAAAACTGTATTTTAACTTTTTTAGCTCGTAGTTAACCATTTTTCCCTACTAATTTTTACTAACTTTTTGCTTTTTATTATTTTTTGGTCTGATTGGGTTTTTCTGGGTTTTCCCAATCAATTTTTTGACCTTTTTTCTTATTTTTATCCCAGTTAATTTTAATTATAAATTAAAATCAAAACTTAATTTTAATTCTTTATGTTTAAAAAAAATTAATTTGTATTATTATTTTAAATTCTTTATAATCGTTTTAATCGTTTTAATTGTGTCGACTGTTCTTAGTTGACAATAAATAAATAAACAAATAAATAAACAAATAAATAAAAAACACGTCCACGCGCAACGAGTGCTTGATGACGAATGTGTATTTGTATTGCTTGGCTGTTGCGTCCATTGTACCCAGATGATCCACGTGCAGCTTGTGTAGTGACGTGACCCCTTTATCTATTCAATGTAGCTAGCCTTCTTATTAGCGCAACTTTTTACTGAAAATAATACAACTGATAAAGTTAGCAATCAACTTTGATAGCTTGCTGTCCAGGTGAGGAATCCAGTACTGCTGCTGGATTGACAGCATCGTCTTGGCTGTCGAAAAATTACCAACTTCATGCGACCCTTGATTGACTTCTCGTTCCATCAGCTTCGAAATGGCAAGCAAATCATTGGCATTAACGAGTTTGAACAACAGACCACCTTTCAGCTTGTAGTCCTGGTATGGGTGTTGCATTAGAATCTCAATTATGGATTTGATCAAATCGTCATCCTGCTGTGTCTTCTTTATACCAGCTGTTAGATCAGTTGTGATGATCATGCACGTCTGCGGGAAACGGCTGAGACAGACCACGTGTCTCATTCTTTCTCCTGGGCGATGTACTGCTTTGAATGTGAAGTCTCTCGGAATGTCTGTTTTCGTTGTTCTCTGCTTAAATGTTGTCTGCTTTGACCTCCAGATAGTAACTGTGACGCTTTGATTCAGCTTTTGTTGTATTTCAGCTCCAGTAATAAATTGGATGAACCTTGCCATCAAATTGCTGCAGCAACACAGCTCCAAAACCTTTCTTGGACGCAGCTGTATGGTTCGATTGCAAGTAGCTGCTTTAAGTTTTGCAGCGACTGGTGCTCTGCCTCACCAATAATGAACTTTCTAAAAAAGCCAGTGGGTCCTGAGTCCTGTCTTTTCTTTTCCGTGCCAAGTTCGCAAGTCTTCAATATTATGACCAAGAAAACTTATGCTGAAACTTGCCTATGCATTAAAGCATCCGATGGGATTGCTTGTTGTTTGGCCCAAGCCGCGCAATGTAGATGTGCTTTTAAAAAGTTCAATATTCTTTGTTTTCCTCATGACACTGTGTATGACACCTGTATCCACAAGAAAGTCAATTTCAATGCCATTTATTTGAATTTTCTTAATGCGGCTGCGATCACCAGTGATGTGAACTTAATTTGATAATATCCAATTTTGTGACGAAGTGTTTTCTGATTTATATAAGAAATATTTTAAACAATAAAATTAATTTTGGATTTCGCACGTTACGCAAAATGTTGTATGGCTTGAATATGCATCGTTTCTAAACTTGAATCTCGCGTAGAGGTGTTTTTATTTGATATTATGGGCCCCTTAGACGCTGCACTAAGTTGTACAACCCTCGTGTTTACTGTTACCAGAGAGCTCGTACGCCTTCGTCCACCCTCGTAATCGGTCGCTCGCCGTCGTGCGCGCATCACGAAGTTCATGCAACTTTGCAAACATATCAAATGAGTATGATATTTTCTGTCTGTCTGTCCGTATGAACACACAGATCTCGGAGACTACAAAAGCTAGACACACCAAACTTGGCATGTAGGTTCCTGTATATCATACGCAGATCAAGTTTATTTCAAATTTCGGATGCACCCCCCCGCACCCCCGCAAATCGCAAAAGACTCCCACAGCCACAATTTTAAAGATAGAGCTTTAATTTTTGGTACACATGTATGTTTAATCAATGTCTTTCGGATGTGTAAATTTCAACAAGATCGGATAAATAGCACCAAAGTTAAGGAAAAACTTATTTCCCCTGTCTCAGCAGGCAGAAACAACAGTTTGACATGCACTGTGCAAGTTGAGTACGCTGCTTGCTTGTGTTGCCGCTGAACTGCTTGAAATGAAAGTTGGGAGCAGGGAGTCTCGTAGTCGGGCAAACTCGACTAGAGTATTCTTACTTGTTAGCCTTCGTGTAGCGTTCGTATTTGACGTTCGTGTTTTCTGTTGCTTCGGCAATGTAATTGTTTTTAAATTTGCTCTTTTTCATAGAAAAAGTAATATAAATTAAAATATATAATGCGTCATGTTATTATTGCTTATTTTTTTAATTATTTATCTTATTTACCAAAAAAAAATGTAAGACATATGTTAATATCATACGTATACACAATTGTATACATAAGAATTATAGCTTATTATTTTAATTATTTATCTTATTTACCCAAAAAAAATGTAAGATTTAAGTTAACCGAAGAATAACAAGAATACTCTTAATATCTCGCGACTATATGTAAATTAACAATCTGGCAACGCTAAATGAACAAGAGGAAGATGTTATATACATAGAGTAAGGACAGTATGTATACTGACTCGGCAAAGAACAGATCACAATGTGACAAAAAACTAAAGTGTGTAAGAGTAGTTTAAAATTGATTGCGCCTTTGTCGCAGTCCATTAAACGTACCTTTTATTTTCTGCCGAGCCCTATTAAAAATGAAACGCGTCCAGGTTTTATTTTGTTAAGACTGAGTTCTTTATTGGTATTGTATTCGCTTTTATACCTTAAATGTATGTGGATTCTATTTTATGAATAACAAGGATAGAATTATTAGCGTTGCAAAGTTTTCCTTTCTTAACATATGATTTCTAAAATTACATGTGGAATATATCCTATGCTTAGTTTCTATTGGCTTATCGTCATCACACATGTGTGTACAGTTGTTACAGTTCACATGTGCGGCGTCACATCTGGTGGGATAATTTGATATTTTTGTTTATTGCCTTGCTCAAGCAAGGATTGACTCTTTTAACCAACGGTTTGGGTTTTTATCTCAAGTGTCCCGCTTACTCGAAGATTGACATGTGAGTGTGTTTTTAAAGATAGGCCGTGAGGGTTGCATGTTTAGTTTTCTAAACATTTTGCGGGGGGCATTATGACATTTTAATTTTCTGCTGGTGACTTCCCAAACTTAATTTTAATTTTCTTTTTTTCTGTCTTACATTTTTTAATTACTTATAAAATACCTATTGCTATTATTGCAATCATAATCAGTGTTGGTGATGTATGACCACTTACATTGTGAAAATGTATGCCTCTTAATTTTATAGTTTCTAATTTTTGTTCTTCTACTAATTTTTTTATTTTACTTATTTCATATGAATTGTTTATTGACTTTGTAACAGAAGATTTCACATTTTCTAGTTTTATATTATTTGCTAACGTTAGTAGCGGTGCGACTGGTTCCGTGATGACGTCTTGGGTTGTTATTTCGTGTGCAGCAGTAAGTAGATGTTTGCCGTTGCGAGCAGTGCATCCTTGTCGAAGTTTTAGTACTCCTTGGCCGGGCAGTTTCATTACTTGACTCTGATGATTACCACTTGTCCATTCTAACACTGGGTCCTTTGAAGCTTTGAACAACCAAGTGTTTGGTGTGACTAGTTCTGTCCACATGTTCTCCGATGATATTTGTTGAAATTCACATGATGGATCCACACTTTGTTTAAGGGCAGATAGTTCACATGAATTGTCTGACGACTCTTCCAGACCCAACTTCTTTGCACAATAGATGATTGTTGTTTTGACGAGAACAGATATTCATTTGTGTTGCCGATATAAGAGTGTGGGCGTCCATGTTGAAATTGCACACGAGGAAGTCAGTCTTTAGTTGCGCTATTATTGTTTTTCCATATCTCTCAAATGGTATAGGAATAAGTTTATATACATTTGAGGACTATTGATTAAATAATGGAATCTCTGCGTATATTATTAATTTGTTATCTACTATGATGCCTTGTGCCGTCATAAGATTGTAGATCTCTCTAATTTCTGTGCCTGAAGTTGTTCCTGGTATTTGTAGTTTAGGTGGTAGTTTTTTATTTATGATGCTGATTTCTTGCTTAATTTGTGTTGCTTTGAGTAATTTTGGATTTACTTGACCATGATTTAAATCAATGAGTAAATTAGTTGTCGATGTTTGTGTCTTTTCAAAGTTTTCTATTAGCTGGGTTATTTGCAGCAGTATTATTTGATATGACAGCGCCATCTTAGTCACATACTGGTTTTCCTTTATTTCGTAATGTAGTCGTTGAATTGCGTCATCCATTTCTTTAAACGTGTTGTTCATATCCTCCGTAGTTTTTGTTAAAATATTGAGGGTGGAGTCAATCAGTGATGTTTGTTTTTTGTAGAGTTTCTGCAAATCTTTCTGATTCTCAAACACATTCCTAATATTTGTTTCCAGTATATTCCTGACGTCGGCATCCATTGTGCCAAACAAAATATGATGTAACGTTCCAAAAAACTCGAATGGTGCTCGCGTTTTTCTTTTGTTTTTGAATATCCGTTCGTTGTTAGCTTTGAGTTGATTATATCTGCTTTGCTTTGTCATTGTCATTATTTCGCATGCTCTTCAATTCAGTGCCATTGTTCTAGTGCCTTGCAATTGATTGATAACTCCTCAACATATTTCCTAATTTGATTTAATTCTGTTTCGTATGGGTCTAACTTGTAATATATAGCCAGGTTCCATTTTGAAGACACGATATCCACTAAACCGACCTTATCCATATATATAATAACGTCTTTTTCAAATGGTGTCCTTTTATCATAAACAACATTAGTAGACAATTTATCACCACTGCTGTTTTGTTCGGCCTTGTATTTCGGATTGTCCTTTTCTCTTCTAATTCTGATTCCAACGGGCATACTTTGTGAACTGGCCTTTTATCGTTCCATTTTGAGATTTTATTGAGACAACTCTGACCTTTCCGTCGGTCCCTGGATGTGTTTCCTCAATTCGTCCGAGCGGCCATTTTTTTTTTTTTGGAAATCAGTTTCCAACGATCCAGTGCCGATACAACCTTATCATTTATGGATTCTGGTACGTCAATCATAGGTCTTCCGATTAAAAAATGACCCGGTGTTAAGACGTTGTCGAGCTCGCTGCCGTTTTCAATTGGATATAATGGTCTTGAGTTAAAAATGGCTTCTATCTGTGCCAGCAATGTACTCATTTCTTCATAGGTTAGTGTACTGTCACCTATGACTCTTTTCAAGTGGTGTTTCACCGATTTTACTCCAGCTTCCCATATTCCTCCAAAATGGGGACTTGCCGGCAATAAAATGCCATTCTATTTGTTCCTTCGTTAACACTGGAGATATACTATTTTGCTTCAAATCTTGTATAAATTTATTGTTTAGCTTCTTCTCTGCTCCAACAAAGTTTGTTCCGTCATCAGAATACATATGCTGACATTTCCCTTTCCTTGCGACGAATCTCCTGAGTGCTGCTATGAAAGCGTCTGTAGTTAAATCGCTGACAGCTTCTAGATGCATTGCTTTTGTACTCAGACATATGAATATATATATATATATATATATAAATCCTTTATGACTTTTGTCCTCTTCCTTTTGAGACTCTGATGTTAATAGGACCTGCATAATCCACTCCTGTGGATTATTTAATCGGTGGTGAGACGGTTACTCTAGGTTCCGGAATTTGGCCCATTAGTTGATGTGTGTTATGCTGTCGGAATCTTGTACATTTTATACATTTATGTATAATCCTTTTCGTCGTATTTTTTAATCCAAATATCCAAAAGTCTCTTCTTATTCTTGCTTCTGTAATTCGATTGCCTCCATGTGTTTTACTTTGATTATTAAATCTGCTAAATGAGATTTTTTTATTATGATTGGGTGTTTTTGATTGTAGCCAACCTCTGCAAATTTAAGCCTGCCGCCCACCATCATAATTCCATTTTCGTCCAGAAATATGTGTAGTGGCGCTAGCTTACTTTTCGTTTCTATTTGTAACTTCTTTTGAAGGTGTGTGAGCTCATCAAAATATTCTCTTTGTTGGTGTTGTCGATGATCGTCCACTGTGCCTCCTTGAGCTCTCCTATTATCAAATTCTTTGGTGAATATTTTTTCCGACACCGGTTGAGAAAATGATGATCCTTACCAGTTTTCCAAATTCACTGTATTTTGTTTCTAATTGATCCAGGATGCCTTCCTGCTTTGATGTATGTAGATTTAATTGATTAGTTACTTCTTTATCTACTGGCCATTTTTCCTGAGTTCCTGGTAGACAATCGGGTCCCTTCCACCACAATGTTAGATCCACTAATTCTCTGAATTAAAACCTCTTGTTCCCAAATCGGCTTGATTTTTTTTTGACCCGACATGTCTCCATTTTGTTGTTGGTGCTAACTTCTCGATTTGTTCAACTCTTGAGCGTACGAATTTGTCCTTATTTCTCCTATTTTTTATCCAACATAATGTAATTGTCGAATCACTCCAGGCCAATATTTCTTTCTTAGATGGAATTGTGTTTGTTACTGTATTTAATAGCTTTGATAATAAAATGCGCTGCACATAATTCCAGTCTTAGCAACGTTTTTTGGTTTTTATCGGGTTGACCTTCGTCTTGCTTGTGATTATTGTCACACTTGTCGATGTTTTCCCGTAGATCACTGCTGCATATGCTAAGTCAGATGCATCGGCGAATCCGTGAATTTCCAGTGGTTCATCGAGAGTTGCTCCAGTCCACCTAGGAGTTCTAATGCTTGGCATTGTATTCAGTTGTTGATAGAATTCGATCCATTCTTAAGAAAATTTTCTGCTAAGCGCCTCATCCCAACCTATGTCAGATATCCACAATTTTTGTATGAATAGTTTTGCCACAATTGTTACAGGTGCCAGCCATCCCTTTGGATCAAATATACTAGCTAGTGTCGATAGTGCCTTTTGTTTCGTGATAACATTGTTTTCGTTGGTGTTGATATTGCAGCTAAACTCGTCGATTTGTAGGCTCCATTTTAATCCCAGTGTTTTAATAGCTTCTTCTTCGTTGATTTCAAATAATTTTTCAGTAATTCATTTTGGCCATGCGTTTGTTATTTTCCTTTCATTAGTTGCCCATTTTCGAAGATGAAATCCGTAATTTTCTAATTCTTGGGCTATGTCCTTTTGAATTTCAATACAATTTGTAGTGTTTTCAGCACCTGTCATCAAATCGTCCATATAAAAATCATCTTTAATGATATTTTTTAAGTTTTCGTTCTGACATCTATTCGATATTTCCAGTAAACATCTTGTTGCTAAAAACGGTGCTGATGATGTTCCATACGTCACTGTTGTTAATTTAAACTCCTTTATAGTTTCATTTGAATCTTTTCTCCAAAGAATTCTTTGATATTCTTGGTCTTCTTTATGTACCTTTATTTGCCTGTACATTTTTTCCACATCCGCAGTTATGACATATCTCCAGTTCCGCCATTTCATTATGATCTCCAGTATTGTTTTTTGGATGTGAGGTCCGGTTAGTTGAATGTCATTTAAACTCCTTCCATTTGTAGTTTTTATGAAACGTCGAATACAACGCGAAGTTTGGTTGTTATGCTTTCTTCTTTAATTACTGTTTGGTGCGGTATGTAATATTTTCCCGCTCTAATATCCTTTACCTCTTCCATGTGATTTTTGCTTTCATATTCTTCCATGAATGATGTATATTGTTGTTTAAGATGATCGTTTTTTAACCAGGCCTTTTCTTGATTTAAATACCGGGCTATTGCTCTTTTCCTTGATTCTCCCAGCGCAGTGTCTTTTAAAAATGGCATTTTTTCTATGAATCTGCCGTCAACATCGACTTGAGTTGTATTTTTTAAAATTTCCATACATTTCTCATTATCTGTAACGGTTGTATTTTCAGGAACTTCCTTTATTTCCCAGAATTTCTAAAAATTGACTGTCGAGTGTATTCGCTTGTTTCCTGGTATGTCTACTATTCCTGTAAGTATCCATCCTATCTTAGTACATTGTGCGAGCACTTTGTCCTCCTGTTTGATTCCTTTGCCTTTGGTCATAATTTTAATAAGGAGGGGTCCTCCAATTAATATGTCAATTCTACTCTTCTCATTAAATGTTGGATCGGCTAGCACTTCATTTTTCGAAATTTCCTTATTATATTCA
>OX453090.1:26529960-26593665 GCA_949708635.1 Hirtodrosophila cameraria | reverse complement strand
CCACGTTCCAGAGGGCTCTGGATACAGTCATAGGGCCTTGACGACATCATCGTCATTGGGGCAACCAAGGAGCAACACTTAGCCAACCTAAAAGAGGTTTTCCGACGACTCAGAGCGGCAAACTTGAAGCTGAACCGCAAGAAATGTTCGATTTTTAAGAAGGAGTTGGTGTATCTCGGCTGTTTAGTGAGCGACGAGGGAATAAGAACGGACCCAGCAAGGTGGAGGCGATACGAAATTTAACGAAATTTAAAGCCTCCTTTGCGGGTATGGTCCGACTAATGTCTGCTGAAGAAAAGTTAAGGTGTTATTTGAAAGGCTACAGGTTCGACGTCATTACTGACCACATGGCGCTCAAATGGCTGAACTCAATTGAGAGCCCATCCGGTAGGATCGCACGTTGGGCTCTGGAATTTGCAACAATTCCAGTTTGACGTGCACTACTGCCGGGGAAAGCTTAATGTTGTGGCCAACGCGCTATCCAGACAGCCGCTGGAGAAGTTTCAACAGGCAGTGGAGGAAGGATCCCCCCCTCGATGGCTATCGAACGTACGTACGTAAGATAACGTACCGTGGAAGTTGTGCGTTAGCGTCGTCAACAGGAAAAGGGTCATGCAGGAGTGTCATGACGCACCGACAGCGGGATACCAAGGAGTGCGCAAGACAACTTCGAGATTGTCTCAGCGTTACTGTTGGCCCGGAATGTTTAGAGACGCCGCCAAATATGTAAAATGTTGCGAAACGTGTCAGCGATTTAAGGTGGAACAGTTCAAGCCAGCAGGTCATGTTCACTCGTCAGGTGACGGAGCCATGGACCGTACTATTTGCCGACGTTCAAAACATGAGAACACTATGTTGTTGGTTTTCCACGGCTCGTTTTCCAAATGGATGGAGCTTATGAAGCCCACGACAGCGCATTTGCAAACCCCATTAAGAGAAAGGATAATTTGCCGATTTGGTGTCCCCCGTAAATTGGCATGCGACAACGGGGCACAATTCACGAGCCGTGCGTTAAAATCATTTATGAAATCCCACGGAGTGGAGATACAGTTCACCGCGCCGTACTGCCCGCCAGAAAACCCAACGGAGAGAACAAATCGTACAGTAAAGACGATGATGTCCCAACTCATTCAGGGTCACCAAAATTCCTGGGATGAATTGCTCCCAGAAATCTCGCTAACTGTAAATTCCACTATTGCGGACTCCACTGGATTCTCTCTGGCGTTTCTAGTGCTAACGTCTGGACCCGCGGGTACTCCCCAACAACCGCAGGAAAAAGCAGCCAAGTTAAAGGAAATTTTCGACATTGCTCGCAGCAACATGCAGCGCGCCGCGCCAGATGACGGCCTTTACCGTGTCCAGAAGTTTGTTTCGCCTAACACTGTTCAGTTGGCCCGGGAAGGAGAGCGAAAGAGGAGGCACGCCAACATAGTGCAACTGAAGCCCCATCATCAGGAGGTGCAGCCCCCCAATGAAGGGGAACCATTGGACCAGGCAACTTTGACAGAGACGGAAAAGGCGCAGCGTCTTCCCGGCACGCTGCCAGGGTAACAGAAGAAGAAACAAAAAAAAATGTTAAGGGTGGGGGGGTCGGAAAAGGTAACGTGTAGTTGTTAATGTAGTATCATAGACATTAATCTTAACTAATAATAGCCACGTAGTTTGGCACGATTAAGATTTGGTAGAATATTAACCTAAGAGTCGTTTCCGCAGACGGCTTATATAATAGTAATCAGCGACGAAGAAGAAGAGGACGAGGAGGCGTACGTCGAGGACGTGGACGACGAAACCGACAGTAGCCCGGATCGGGCCCGTTATGCGGGCCGGGCCCACTAGCGAATTCTACACTCGCCGCTCGGAGCGTACGCCCTTGCCCCCCACCTACACACACGGTATGTGCATACCGAGAACTTTGTGGACGTGGGCGACGGGTATGTGCGACTGATGCAAGTGGATACGACAAGCATCATAATCAAATGCCCGAACGCCCGAAATTCGCTTCCGTACGTGACCGAGCCGGCATTGCCGCCCCATTTGTGCGCTTTACCTGGCCCGCCATCGGCATGTGACGAGAACGAGCGCAACGGTTCCCATACATAAGCAGCGGAGGATGAATCTCTTGTAGGGAAAGAGAATGCGTCGCCGAGCCCAGCTCCGGTGCCAACCTGAGATGCGCGAGGACTAACCAGCCGGCCCGCGCCTAAGGTAGGCGAAGGTCACGCCCACACAGAACCGGTCCCAGGAGGGAGAGCTACCCGGATAAGCTCGATCGCCATCAGAACGCAACGAGGGAGCGCAAGCGATCCGCGTCCAACCGTGCAGCGGCGGAGCACGGGGTTACCAAAACCCGAGAAAGCCCACGGCTTGCGTCCGACCGTGCAGCATCCACCAAAACTCGCGAGAATCAACCGCCGGACAGGTTAAAGCTGCCAAGGACCGGTCTCGTTCGGCGGCCCCCTGCCAACAGGAGCGATCAGTACCCCAGGTGGGGTCGAGAACACCCAAAAAGGTAGCACCATGTCCTCCGCCCTTGAGTTTTTTTTTAAAAGAAAGTCCTCCGAGACAGAGGCCAGGAGAGTGTCACGAGTTTAATGATCGTGTGGGTCATCCGCGGCAGTTTCAGCTGCAGAACAGCCGAACGAAGAGGAGCAGTTGTCACGGGTTCACGTTTTCGTGTTGCTTGTCGTTTAATTTTTTTTGAAGAGATTTTTTACTTTTAAAGACAAATCAATAAAATAAGAAGAAATGTATACAAAAAAAACATTTTAATAGATCACTAACATATTAAAAAACTAAAAAAAAAAAAATATTTTGCTAAAATGCAACATATATATTTAAGCGTATTTTTCCAATTACTTTTCATTCTGACGACTCAAAAACAAAACTTATGAAAACGAAAAATTTTGATCGAAATCGATGTCGAACACCAATCCATTTCGACTCCGACAAATTTGATCGGAATCGATCTGGTTTTCTTTTGAACGATTCAAAATACTCCTGTCGTTTTACAGAACGCTGTTCACGCTTGTACAGCTTTAAGTCTACACCAGCCATGCCTGAACGACCCTTCTCTCTTTGCCTTGTTAGAAACTGCTTATCTTCATCAATCCGCATAATGTTAGGGGCAGCAATATCAAACAAATCGTCAACATATGGCAAAAGTCGAAGCGTTTGGCATGAAGTTGCTGCTTTCGAGCCACGTTCCATTTCTCGTAAAACTTTAGTAACTCTACACGTCACTTATGAACTTTGCGAATTGGTATACGTGCTTCTTACCAAAATATTGAGACTGCACTTATTGTTAACCATGAGCTTTTTTTTACTCCCTGTTCCCATTAAAAATGGAAAAAGGGAGTTATAGTGTACTGCAAATGTGTGTAACAGGCAAAAGGAGGCATTTCCGACTATATGAAATATATATTCTTGATCAGCATCAACAGCCGAGACGATATAGCCACGTCCGTCTGTCTGTCCGTATGAACACACAGATCTCGGAGACAATAAGAGTTAGAGACTCCAAAATTGTCATGCAGGTTCCTGAATACCATACGCAGATCAAGTTTAATTCAAATTTCGGATGCACCCACCCGCACCCCCGCAAATCGCAACAAGTAAGACCGTTGCAGTCAGGCTCACCCGACTGCGATATACTCTGTTTTCTGTTTACTGGGGCGGGGGTGGGCGTGTCAAAATTTTTTTCTCCAAACTATCGATGAGATCAAAAGTATTCATACTGCAAAATTTGGGGTTTCTAGCTATAAGGGTGTAGGAGATACAGATTTTGCTCATTTGCAGGGGCGGTAGTGGGCGTGGCATTTTTTTTTTTTACAGATCGGTCGAGAATGTCATCTGTAGTCTTCATGCCAAATTTGGTGACTCTAGCTGCAAAACTGCAGAAGATATAGGTTTTTGCGGTTTGTCGGGAAAGGGGTGGGGATAGGGGGGGGGAGATCTTGAATCTTTGTCTGCCTATGGTATAAACCAACATGTATACCAAGTTTGGTTGCTCTAGCTACAAAACTGTGGAAAAAACTTGCGTTCATACGAACGGACGGACAGACGGACATTTCACAAACCCAAAATACTCTTTTTTCTTTTTTTTTTTTTTAAATTAAAAAAGAGATATATATACATATATATATTGGGGACCATTTCCGATCACATTATTTCAGTGAATTATCTTTTATTTACGCCTCAAATAATAAACTCAAAACATTTTGAACCTATATCTGTTATCGATCGAAAGATATAGCTTTTCATTTAAAGGAAGACAATTTTAAGGACCTCATATGATTATTTCTCGGACCTTTAATGTAACGTAATAATTGAGGACTGTGTCCCTTAAATGTCTTCTAAACAAGCCTATAAGCCAATGCCATTGTATGGTATATATCAAACAATTATAGAATTTATATTTTTTAACCAATTAACGTTCGTCTCCGAGCTCAAACCGGATCGTTTTCTTAAATAAAGGATCGGTTTGCAAAAGAAAAGTATTAAAAACTTGCATCAGTGCCTCAAAACATATTCATGGCTTCGATTCCGTACAAAAATTTTTATTAAAGAATGTTTTTTGTTCACTTATTAATGAAAATTAAAGCAACACAAAATTTCACAACTCTTTTTACTCCCTGTACCCATTAAAAATGGGAAAAGGGAGTTATAAAGTACTGCAAGTGTGTGTAACAGACAGAAGGAGGCATTTCCGACTATATAAAATATATATATTCTTGATCAGAATCAACAGCCGAGACGAACTAGCCATGTCCGTCTGTCTGTCCGTTTGTATTAACGCGTCGATCTCGGAGACTATAAGAGCTAGAGACATCAAACTTGGCATGTAGATTCCTGTATACCATAGTATCAAGTTTATATCAAATTTCGGATGCACCCCCGCAAATCGCAAAAAGCTCCCACAGCCACAATTTTAAAGACACAGTCTTGTAATTTGACCATCACCTTAACTTTCATGTAGTTCACAGATACTGCAAGTTTCAAAACAATCGGTTCATAAGCAAGGAAGTTATTAAAGAAAGCAAAAATATAATTTGTACTGCGTGGCCAGAGCAAGTGTGCAAGCGAGCGCGAGCACTTTCTGTTAAGTACATCAACGACCGTGTGCGAGCGAGCGCAAAGTAAAAATGTATGTAACTTTATATGTAGTATGCAGATACATATACACTCAATGTGCAAAGTTGCGTGAATATACATATGTAAGTACATATAAATGTGTATGTATGCATATTGGCTTATATATATACATAAACGCATATTCCAATGGCTAGTATATAAATTTGTATGTACGTATGTACACACGTATGCATGCCCAGCATTGCCATTTTGCAGTTGCATTTTCTCAGCGTTGCCACTGTCAAAATGTGAAGAAGTGGCATCTTTTGCATTTTGCAATACTGCCCGTTATACCAATAAGATTTTAACCCGACTACGTCTAATTTGCACATTAGCTTGTGTACACCTTATTTGTTTTGTAAGCATTATAAAATAAAAAGAAAATATTCTTCGCATTGATACGTATCGATGTATCGATGAGCTTCACCCATCTCTGTCTTGTGGCTGCGATTTTTCAAACGTTTAACGTGCGTCGCCGTCAATCGATTTTTAATTTAATGTTTTTTGCGATTTTTAACGTTTTTAACAATAATAAGTGTTTTACTTGTAATAGTGATATCCAAGCATACAGTGGCGAGCAAAAGTGAGTGCATGTTCACGACACTGACTTTCGTCATTCATAAAAACAGAACCATACAAGAAAATCTAAAATTTTTTTTTTATTTTAATTTTGTTACTTTATTTATAACAAATACGATAAAGCAACAATAACAAATTAAATGGATTCAAAGAGTTTGAAATAGAAATCGAAAATAACCCGCATAAACTCAATTTTGCACGTTTCAAGAAACCCAATTCAATAACCTAATTTCAATATTTGGTCCATAGACCCTTATTAGACATAACTTGATTTACGCGGTTTGGCATGCTCTCTACCAAATTTTCAATAACATCTTTTGGAATTTTATTCCATTCCGCTTTTACACGATCCCAAAGATTACCCATGTTTGTTGGGGCTGCTTCGTACTGCCCGAGCCGTCTTTTCACGATTGACCAAAGATTTTCAATCGGATTGAGGTCGGGACTCTGTGCTGGCCATTCCATCAATTGAAAATGTTGTTTTCCAATCCATTCCTTTACAATTTTTGCTGTGTGCTTCGGATCACCATCTTGTTGAAAAATAATTTCTTTTTCGGGATAAGCACATTTGTCCAAAAAATTGGGAAGATGGGCTTGCAAAATATGTAAATAGTCCTCCTTTCGCATGATACCATCTACTAAATGCAAAGGGCCACAATGCCACCATGAAAAGCATCCCCAAACCATTATGTTTCCGCCGCCATGTTTGACAGTTTGCTTCACATGGTGTCTTTGAAGACGTTCTCCAGGTCTACGCCAGCAGTATTGCTTTCCATCTGACTGAAAGCGGTTAAATTTTGACTCATCAGACCAAATAACACGTTTCCAATCATCTATTGTCCAATTTTTGTGCTCCCTTGCAAATTTCAAGCATGCTTTAACATTCTTATCAGACAATGCAGGTTTGTTTTTTTTTTAACAGTTGCAGTATATCCGATGTCATGGAGCGCTCTTCTAGCAGTCCATTCGCTAACATTTTTGTTTATTGCCAGAGAAGCACCCTTTGGTGTTAGCACCTTGTTTTTTCTCATTTCGGACATCATTCGCCGAGCATCTGAGTCCGATAATAATTTTTTGCGACCTTTGACAAGCGGCTTGGAAGTCACATTTCGCCTCTTTTGAGCTGCTATCACTGCCGATTGGCTAATACCAAGCCTCTCGGAAATGGTACGTGATGAACAGCCCTTCTCGGTCAGGCACACAACACTATTTTCAATTTCTGCAGATATTTTTCTCATTTTTATAATAAATATCAACAATTTATTTTAAACATGATGGCATTTGACAAAATCTGCTTTGATTCGCAAGAAACGTGTTTTAAACTGTTCTACGAATATGGAGAACAAGATAAGAACAAACATAGAGGCAATCCGCTGATCAGAGAAGTGGGAGAGCGAAAATAGATGCAATTAATGAAACGTGCAAAATTGAGTTTATGCGGGTTATTTTCGATTTCTCTTTCAAACTCTTTGAATCCATTTAATTTGTTATTGTTGCTTTATCTTATTTGTTATAAATAAAGTAACAAAATTAAAATAAAAAATTTTTTTTGGATTTTCTTGTATGGTTCTGTTTTTATGAATGACGAAAGTCAGTGTCGTGAACATGCACTCACTTTTGCTCGCCACTGTATATATTTAACGATTTTGATCGTCTTTGTTACTCAATTTCACGAAAAGCATAATATAACAATACATTTTTGGCGGCTTTTTTGGTCGTGCATGTGTGCAGTGTTAGTGTGCTGTTGTAAACATTGCATTTTTACAAACACTTCTACACACATATGTAAGAGTGACACTTCCATTATAATCTTAGACTTAGCACCGCTGATAAATTGCTGTCAGCATTTAACCCGCGTACAGGGAGTTTCGTAGTCGAGCACACTCAACTAGAACATTCTTACTTTTTTTTTTTGAATTTCATTTCAGTTTATGTAGAACCTATTTTTACCTAGAGCTGTTAAGCTAAAAACAATTTGTATAATTAAGGGCCAGCCTAACACACACATACACATACATATGCACGTACAGACAAACCATTGAAACGCATTGAAGCTCGGCTAGATAAAAGGATCACATACATTGAATGCTCAAAAAGGATTAATATTGCCGAAATTATTATTGCTGATATTTCATATAAATTTGAATCTTATGGGCCTTTCAACATTTTTGTTTTCTGCTTCAGACTCTGCTAGCCCCTCCATCTGCTCAGAACCATTTCGGGTTAGAAATATGTGCAAGTGGAAAATAACTTTAAGTCAAAATTAGATTTTCAAAATCAAGAATACAAGGCACACACACACACATACACATGACTGACTTTAACAACAACAAAGAATGAGCAAAATAACATTAGTGAGAGTGACGACAACAATCCCCGTCCCCCAACCATCCACCGTACCCACTCTCCGCCAACAATGCCCCCCGCCAACCCAACGATACATAGCCCATACGCAAAGTTTAAATATGAGTTTGGAAAAAAGTTTTCTGAGGCGTAAATATTTTGTGGCAGCCGGCTTGAATCCTGCATCCGCACCAGCACCAGAACCTGTTATCCTGCCAGTGCCAGTAGCAGAAGACTGTTTATCCTTTATGCGCGGCGCACTTTCAGGCAGCGCACGACAACTGGCGTCCCCAGTGTTTGATTTATGCCGGTTGAATTTTAAAATGATTCTTTACCCAAGCAGCAAACCAACAACAATACAAAGCAACAATGAATTGATTTATTCAGCATACCGAATATTGAATACTCTTGCTCCAATGACAGCTATACTGTATATTCGATCCATTGCCAATCGAAAATCTTATTCATTAAGGAAGTTATCAATTACACTATGCAACAATTGGACGCTTTTCGCGTGCATCCGGGCCCATATTGAAATTATGATACATTAGAGGTCCCTAATCCCGAAAATAATTTTCATTTTTTGACTTAGGTATCCTTTATTTTTAAATTTTCAAAGTTTTTTTTTTTAATTAGAATTGTTTCGAAGAGAGTTCAAATAATTGACAATAGCTTGCGAATTGCAGCACCGGTTTTAAAAACAGTACATCAAATGAAAGTCAATATATAGGCCTACAAATAAGTCCGATGTTGATCAAACTTTGTGAACATGTTTAAAACACAATAAGACATGGATGTGGTAAGTTTGGTTAAAATATTTTGATACGCAAAAAAGTTTTTCATACAACCCATTTTCAACCGATTGATTCTATGGCAGCTATAAGATATAGTGGTCCGATTTTGATAAAACCTGGTCAAAATGCATATACAATGCTAAAACGCAGAATTGGTAAGTTTGGTCGAGTTATCTTAAAAAACAACATTTTCGACTAATTTTCCAACTAAGTTGTTTGGACTCGCGCTCAGCAACTGGAAAAACGTTAAAATTTAAAAAATGTTGAATTGTTCAAATGGCTATAGCTTGGAAGTTCTGCCATAGATTTTGACGAGTGATGTTTTATTTTCAAAACGTTATGAATGAATCTCCATACTCAAAGAAGAATTTAGGTATATGCATTTTTTTTCGACTTTTCCTCGAATTTTCAAATTGAATTCCAACTAAAAATTTTTCCAAAAAAAATATTTTCGTAGGTTTGGACTCAATATCTCCAAAACTATTAGATATATTTCTAAAATGTGAGAGACTTATTTGTAGGCCTATATATTGACTTTCCTTTGATGGATTGTTTTTTTTAAATCGGTGCTGAAATACTCAAGCTATGGTCAATTATTTAACTCACTTTGAAAAATTCTGGTTGGAAAAAAAACAGCAATTTTTTTAAACGAAAGTCTACCTAAAACAAGTAAGAATACTCTAATCGAGTGTGCCCGACTACGAGACTCCCTGCTCCCAACTTGCACTTCAAGCAGTTTAGCGGCAACGCAAGCAAGCAGCGCACTGAATTTGTCCAGTGCCTGTTAAACTGTTGCTTCTGCCTGCTGAGACGGGGATAATAGATCCTTTCATAACTTTGATGTTTGTTATCCGATCTTAATGAAATTTACGCAGCTGAGCAACATTGATACAACATATATGTGTACAAAAAAAAGGCTTAATCTTTACAATTGTGGCTGTGGGAGTTTTTTTTTCGGGGGTGCATCCGAAATTTTAAATAAACTTGACCTGCGTATGGTACACAGGAACCTGCATGCCATTTTTAATGGGAACAGGGAGTAAAAAAAACTTTGAAAATTTATAAAAAAAAACGTCTACCCACGAAAAAAAATTAAAAACTATTTTCGTGATTAGGGGCTTTTACTACATCAGAAAAAGTGACTTTAAGCCCAGATGCTTTTTGGCTATTTCAAAGTGTTATTGATTGATTGTTCCTATGTCAGCTATAAGGTATTTTGTGTCAATGAGTCCGGTTCC
Source organism: Hirtodrosophila cameraria (assembly GCA_949708635.1). NCBI lineage: Eukaryota > Metazoa > Arthropoda > Insecta > Diptera > Drosophilidae > Hirtodrosophila > Hirtodrosophila cameraria. Next base: position 26,583,581 of record OX453090.1, on the reverse strand, counting down.
TTCATACATACAGATATGTACTGGCAAAAGCAAAATTAATCATTTTGCAGCAAATCGTGTAAACTAGAAGGAGTGATTTCTTTTTCCATTTCTGATCTTAATGCTAACACTAACAACTCTTTAAATTTGTGTGTTCCGTGCAAGAGTATCAAAAAGAGCAAGTAAAGAAGCTCACTCCAAATTCGATTAAGTTTTCACCATTTTTTTTTTTTGTTTTTACAAGAAAAGTGTATCAACCCCCGCAACAAACTGCGACCTTTATGAAAGTGTGTATGTGTTTGTGAGTCAGGGAGCAAAGAGTTTTGCAAAAGATCAAAAACTTGCACAATTTCCAATCAAAAGACAACGTCTGGTGTGTCGCCTCGATGTTTCCCATGCTCCATGCCCCATACCCCAAGTCCCATTTCACATGCATCATGCCAATGAAAAGTGAAAGGATTCAACTTTATGAGTGGAAAAGAACTTATCGCACACCATCAACAACATATCAAAGCTTTCAAAGCGCTCGACCGGGTGCGCGAGGTTCGGTAAAGCCATAAGAAGGGAGCCGCCCCTAATCAGGGCGTGTCACACTCAAAATGAATGTTCTCATTTTTTGCTAAAGAGCTAATAACTTCATTCTTTGTTGATGTTTTTTGATAAAAATATCCATTGCTTGTTTTTAAATGAATTGAGCTGCAGACCCAATGAAAGAAACAAATTTCCAAATAATGATATTCTGGTGGATTTTATGACATTATATTACGTATTCAAAAAAGTTCATTTTTAATTAATTGAAAATAAACTTGATCTGCGTATGGTACACAGGAACCTTCATGCCAAGTTTGGTGTCTCTAGTTCTTATAGTCTCCGAGATCTGTGTGTTCATACGGACGGACGAGCAGACGAAAAGACAGACGGACATGGCTAGTTCGTCTCAGCTGTTAATGCTGATCAAGAATATATCTAGTTATATTTTTCCGACTATATAGGAAATGCCTCCTTCTGCCTGTTCCACACATTTGCAGGACTGTATAGCTCCCTTTTCCCATTTTTAATTTGAAATAAAAAGATAATTTTCTTGGGAAAACACTTTTATGCAAATCCGATATTTTTGATTGCACAGCTTCGACTGCTTGGCGAATAAATTCTGTGTCTTAAGATCATTCACAAAAGCCGTTTCCCATACAATATGGGGCATTCTCTGATAAAAAAGTGAAGTGTTGAAGTGTACATAAAAACAAGTATTTGGAGTAATTTTTTTTCAGTGTATTTCGTTGTTGTCATTTTATGAGGGGCTAAATGTACATAGCTTCCGTACGAATCGATTTGAAAATTTTAGGGATTTTTTTTTTTAGAGAATTTTCCCAACTTTCTTTAAAATTGTTTACAATTTGCATTTTAATTTTTTAATTTTTAATTTTATATAGATTTTGTTATTTCAAGCTGGTATGCTCTTACGTTTGCAGTCACGATTTGAAGTAAAAACCGTTGCCGATTCAGAAAAGCTAAATACTTTCAAAGAAATGTGATTATTGCCAAACGGAATGAACGAATGATACTTCTGAGTACCAGGAATCGTTTTTGCTGCAAAGAATCTATCTTTTAAGGAGGCCTCAAGAATGTTGTGTTCTTCTTGCGAAGAAAGTACACAGATGTACTCGGAAGATTTTCTTTCGACCAATTAAAAAGTGCCTCAGCAGTTAAAATTTGCCGTCGCGAGGTCCTTTTCCATGGGCTGTTGCGTGAAAGTGCCATTCAGCGTCTACATCAAAATCTTCCTTATGCTCCATTAAGTTATCAAAATTATAGCGGTTTTTATAATGCTGTGTTGCACCATCAGTGAAATATATTATTTTATTTAACGGCATGTTTAATTTGCGCAAATGTTGCGTAAGTATTTTTTGACAGCTGTTGTATTGTGTTTTAGATTATCGGAAAGGAAAATATTGATTCTGTACATAATAACATACAACGGTGTGGATGGACACTTGATCATTGTCCCAATGGAACGGTTGAGCAGCATTTTGGGCAATAAATGCATAGTTTTCCGCGAAATCACAGGAAACTAGCACTTGTCCCTCTTCAACACTTCACTTTTTTATCAGAGAATGCCCCATATATAAAAGGTTAAACGAAATGACTTACCAAAATAGTAAGTCATTTTATTTATTCTGTTAAGCAAATATGAATATGAACAGAAATAGTTTCATTCTTATAACAAATAAGTAAGAACGTTACAGTCGGATGCAACCGACTGCGATATACTCTTTTTTAGCCTCTTTGCGGAGTCAGAAGTGGGTGTGGCAATTGTATTTTTGTTCAAATCTTTCAAGTTTTTCCATCAATTTCAGTTTAGTTGGCCCCGATCTACGGGTTTGGGAGATCTTGACACTTTGTCTGCGTATGGTACACTGCGCGTCATCAGGTTAAGCAGCCCCTTACGTCAGCAGCTTCGGCTCAATACGCGCCAAAATAATAAAGCTAAACTGTTTTAATTATTTTTCGGTAATAGTTTATTTAAATTATGTTTTAAAGCCATAACATTAATTTTGTATTTTTTATATTTAAATTTAACTTACTTTTAATGTATTTATATAAGTATATATAAGTTCATAAATTCGACTATTAATCGAGTCGTATAGAAAAGCTAGGTAATCTAGCGAGATTTCCGACCAGGCGCGTTTGATAATTTCAATTAACTTAGATTTATTAGAGTATTGTTTACCACCTTCATAGACCTTGCGCGATATCCATCCCCACACATTTTCGATTATGTTTAGATCCGGGGAGTAAGGAGGCCACTTTATAAGGTCGACATTCTGGCGTTCAATCCATGATTTTATTACACCTGCAGTATAAATTGGTGCATTGTCGTGCTGAAAATGCCATGGCAAATCACCGAACAAATTGTTGAAGTGCGGAAATGCGATTTCAAGAACGCGATTATAAGCTTTAACATTCACATTCGTTGTCAAAATTGTAATTGGCAAGCCATAATAGGAGATGGCTCCCCACACCATCACGCCCCGCTACCGACTATGATGACGAACCAACAGATGTTCTACCTTCCGCAAATCGTGATGATAATAGTTATAGCCATCGGGACCGTCCAATTTAAACTTCTTCTCATCCGAAAAGACAACGTAGCGCCACTCTGTACCCCACGTCATATGTGTTCGGGCGAAACTCTGTCACATTTCTTTTCGCTCTTTGCTTAGTGGTGGTTTTTTCTTAAGTTTTAGTCTTTTTAAATGTGTAGCTTTATTTATCACTCGAAGTACGGTTGATTTACTTGCTTTAACACAAACGCCGGATATTATTTTGGCAACCGAATCGTGAGAATTGGAAGCTTGTCTTAAAATGGCTCTTCTATCCGTATTAGATATAACTCGATTATTCGCCTTTGTTATTTTTACCATATCCAGATTTATTGCGAAGGAATGCTGATACCATTTCGATGATAACATTTCGACTTCTGCCGAGTTTTCTTGAGATTTGGCTTATAGAAAGCTTCAACTCCTTGTATGCTTCTATTTTTGATTTTTCCTCAGTCGTAAGATATTTAGCTTTAGCCATATTAACTTTTTTTTGCAATAAAAAAATTGGTGACTGTACGCGGCCAACTTTTAGAGAAAACTAAAGTTAAACTTGGGTGTAAGCAGCCAACTGACGTGAGCTCATATAGGCCGATCAGCCTTCTCCCCTCACTGGGCAAAATGTTTGAGAGGTTAATTCTTAATAGGCTTCTTACTACAAAGGCTCTCACTCTAGCGATCCCAAAATTCCAGTTTGGGTTCCGGTTGCAGCATGGCACACCATAATTTCGCGCTTAAGGCACTGGAAAATAATGAATATGCGGTAGCTGCTTTCTTGGACATCCAACAAGCTTTCGATAGAGTGTGGCACCACGGACTTCTTCACAAGAGCAAAAGTCTCCTATCTCCACAGCTCGTAAGAAGCTTCTTGGAAGAGCGCACATTCTGCGTGATGGCCGATGGATGCAAGTCCTCTGTCAAATCTATTAAAGCTGGCGTCCCCCAAGGTAGCGTCCTAGGCCCCACACTGTATTCCATCTTCACTGCGGATATGCCAACACAAAATACAATCGCTGGAGCTCTGGACTGCGATGCGCTAATCGCAACCTACGCCGATGATACTGCGGTGCTAACAAAAAGCAGCAGCATTCAAGAAGCTACGGGTGCACTACAACAGTACTTGGACGCTTTCCAGGATTGGGCTATGAAGTGGAACGTGTGCATCAATGCTGACAAATGTGCTAATATAACCTTCACAAAGCGAATCCGCAACTGCCCTGGAGTCAAAATAAATGGAAGAGTACTAAATCACTCGACGGCATATAAATACCTTGGTGTCGTACTGGACAGAAGGCTCACGTTCAGAAGACACGTCACATCGCTGCAGCACGCATTTAGGACGAAACTAGCGAAAATGTCCTGGCTGCTTGCAGCGCGTAATAAGCTTTCCCTGGAAAACAATGTTAGAATATACAAGTGTATTCTAGCTCCTTGCCTCTTTTATGCCATTCAGGTGTATGGTATTGCAGCCAAGACACACATAAACAAACTGCGAGTTCTCCAAGCAAAAACTTTACGGAAGATCACTCGGGCTCCTTGGTTCATGAGAACCAGTGACATCGACAGAGACCTTAAGACCTATTAATCATATGTCTGTTTTTTTGACATAGCCAAATTTGTTGATTTGTTTTGTTTATCCAATTAGATTAAGCCGAATAGGTAGTAGAGCGCTAATTAATAAATATTTCTTTCTTATAATAAAAAAGAAAAAAAAAAAAAAAACTTGTGTGCCCTAACAAAATAAAAGCACGCTTTTTGGGGGAAAATAAAATGAAATAGCAAAAACTATATAAAGAGACTTCTCAGCAGCATGATTTTTATACTCTGTTTTCCAAAATGGAAAAAAAGAGTATATTGGGTTTGTGAAATGTCCGTCTGTCCGTCTGTCTGTATGAACGCAGGTTTTTTCCACAATTTTGAAGCTAGAGCATCCAAACTTGGTATACATGTTGGTATATACCATAGTCAGACAAAGTGTCAAGATCTCCCCCCCACCCCCACCCCTTCCCCCACAAACCGCAAAAACCTATATCTTCCACAGTTTTACAGCTAGAGTAACCAAATTTGACATAAGGACTAGTGACCACACCCTTGACCGACCTGCCAAAAAAAAATATGCCACGCCCACTACCACCCCCGCAAATGAGCTAAACCTGTATCTCCTACACCCTTATAGCTAGAAACCCCAAATTTTGCAGTATGACTCCATTTGAACTCTTCGATAGATTGGAGAAAAAAATTTTTACGTACAGAAAACAGAGTATATCGCAGTCGGGTGAGCTCGACTGCAACGTTCTTACTTGTTTTATCAGAGAGAGTGCATACGTAGATGATAACAACAGATAAAACAAGTAAGAATACTCTAGTCGAGTGTGCCCGACTACGAGACTCACTGCTCCCAACTAGCATTTCAAGCAGTTCAGCGGCAACACAAGCAAGCAGCGTACTTAACTTGCCCAGTGCATGTCAAACTGTTGTTTCTGCCTGCTGAGACAGGGGTTATAGATTCTTCCATAACTTTGATGCTATTTATCCGATCGTAATGAAATTTACGCATCCGAAAGACATTGATTAAACATACATGTGTTCCAAAAATCAAAGCTTTATCTTTAAAATTGTGGCTGTGGGAGTTTTTTGCGATTTGCGGGGGTGCGGGGGGGGGGGGGGGTGCATCCGAAATTTGAAATAAACTTGATCTGCGTATGGTATACAGGAACCTACATGCCAAGTTTGGTGTCTCTAGCTCTTATAGTCTCTGAGATCTGTGTGCTCATACGGACAAACGGACAGACAGAGAGACGGACATGGCTAGTTTGTCTCGGCTGTTGATGCTGATCAAGAATATATATTGTTTATATAGTCGGAAATGCCTCCTTCTGCCTGTTACACACATTTGCAGTACTTTATAGCTCTGATGACGCGCAGTGTATATACCAACATGTACACCAAGTTTGGTTGCTCTAGCTTCAATGCAGTGACTCACATCATCAAATAATTCATCTACCTATAGTCGGCATAGTAGATCTGTAGGAAGGATGCTCCTTAAGACTAAAGGGTACAACGCTGCAGGCCCCTCAGAGCCTGCACACATCATTTAAGGCGAACTTTACAACCCACTTCATAAAGGAAGCAGACGAGCAAACACCCTTTGAGTTAACACCAATTGGATCTATAACAACACAAAGGAACTAGAGCGGCTGCATAAAAGTATTCAATATCTGGACAACCACAAAGTACATCTGCGCAACTTGCACTTTATTACAGCAAGTGGACGCACAGCGGTGTTAGTGGCTGTGGTAATTATCGTTCTTGTTGTTTACGCTATATAAGATATTTACAAGGCAGGTGACTTCTGGCGGTAACCTTTTCTAGGCCCGGGCAGAATGTTCAGATTTGAACATGAGACGCTCCGGAGCGTGTATATATATTTATTTATGGATGTATAGCATATACATGTCGCACCCTTTGTAGTTTCACGGACGCAATACACATCATAAGAAGCCGGCTTCAATACGTACCAGAGCACACACACTGAAGACCAACGCAAAGCCTGCAAATGTTGCAGGCACCGATAACGCCAGCTATTTTTAAGCCAACCGTAATTTACATTACAAACTGTCGCCTACAACGACAGTTTTATATTCTAAGGGCCAGTTTCTCAATGTCCGGTTAAACATCCGTTTAACTAATTTTAACTTTGATTTAACTCTACGTCAAACTTCCGATAAACAGTTTGGTTTTCTCAATGTCCGGTTAAGGTAACAGTTTGTTAAATGTGTGAATGGCAAAAACTTCATATCGTTTTACAACACTACACCAAAACACATTGACACACTGTACAAATGTCAGTTTCATTACTGAATCATCGATTGTTAGAAAATTCAATAGCTTGTTTTGTTGGAGAAAGTTCTCGGGCATTCCTTGCTGCGACAAAATGGCGAAGTTTTTGGTCATTTTGCAAATTTTGACCGTTGCCGAAGCCCTGCTGCCTTCCAGCTTTCTGACTTCGCGATTGTGTGTCGGAGGAACACATCCTTGTCGATTTGCTCGACAAATACAAGGATGTGCTGGAAAACAAGCAGAGCGAAGCGGTCACATGGAACCAGAAGGCAAACTTGATCTAAAATCTTCGCTACAGCCATTCAATGCATGCCACTCTGTGTCTCCTTCCCTAAAAAACACCTATCAACATAATATCTGCCCACTCCAAAAGACCTTACCATGCACCCCTGGTGGGGAAACCTCCACGCCAGTCCCCGCGGCACGCATCTCACTACCTGGCTAAGTACCCACAACTACAACATCCTTGCAACTGGATCCCCCACCCACCTATCTCTGCCATAGACTATGCGATCAGCTGGGGCATTCCACATAGCCACCTCCAAAGTGAATTCACAGTCGACCTAGGGTCTGACCACCATCATCTCCTTATCAGTCTGCTAAATTATATATCTTTTTCGGGAAACCCATACTACCAGCTAACGCCAGCATAAAGAAAAACACTGTTATTTATCATTTTGAAAACTGTTTTTTGATCGCAGTAGTCAAATGTCAAAACAACATCGAACTGTTAAATTTTAACAGTCGGTTAATAGCTTAACCGACAGATGGGGCTCGGATAGCAGTTAACAGTCACTTCAAAGCTAACCAGATATTGAGAAAATTAAATATAGAAAAAAGTCACATTAACAGTCCGGTTAAAGTTAACCGGACATTGAGAAACTAAAATCTAGTTTTAAGTTTTAAGAAATATATAAAAACATAACTCGCTCCACGGAGCGAATCAGTTCGATTATAAACGTCGTCTGTACTGAGTGTAACATTATTATACATTTATTGCATCAATGTTAATCAGTTGCGTAAATTTTATTGCGATCGGGTAATAAACATCAAAGTTATTATTCTTACTTGTAACATTCTCTGTTCTAGTGTGTTTTCTGCTTTGGTTGATTCACTAAAATGCTAATTACTTTCGTAGTACTTGTTGGATTTGTTTCAAAATGGTACATTTTTTTTTGTAAATATTTTATTCATAAATATTGAGGGTGAAGGGCGGTGTTCACTCGGCGTGAAATTTACAAAATAACATTCTGCTAAGTTGCTGTTAATTAAAAGAAAATCAAATATTCTGGCAAAATTCGATAGCGTCCCACCCGTCTAGGTTGCTTATTTTGGGGACATGCAGTAATACTTCTCACCCCCACTTTTTATACTTACTTACTTTTCCGTCCCGCCAATAAGTCAATTTTTTAATCTTTACAATTTGTCTGACTATGGTATATACCAACATGTATACCAAGTTTGGCTACTCTAGCTTCAAAACTGTGGAAAAAACTGAGTTCATACAGACAGACAGACGGATGGACGGACATTTCACAAACCCAATATATTCTTCTTTTTTTTTACTCCCTGTTCCCATTAAAAATGGGAAAAAGGGAGTTATAAAGTACTGCAAATGTGTGTAACAGACAGATGGAGGCATTTCCGACCATATAAACAATATATATTCTTGATCAGGATCAACAGCCGAGACGAACTAGCCATGTCCGTCTGTCCGTCTGTATGAACGCGTCGATCTCAGAGACTATAAGAGATAGAGACACCAAACTTGGCATGCAGGTTCCTGTATACCATACGCAGATCAAGTTTATTTCAAATTTCGGATGCACCCCCCCGCACCATTGCAAATCGCAAAAGACTCCCACAGCCACAATTTAAAAGATAAAGCGTTGATTTTTGGTACACAAATGTTGCATCAATGTTGATCAGCTGTGTAAATTTCATCACGATCGGATAAATAACACCAAAGTTATGGAAAAATCTATAACCCACGTCTCAGCAGGCAGACACAACAGTTTGACAGGAACTGGACACATTAAGTGCGCTGCTTGCTTGTGTTGCCACTGAACTGCTTGAAATGAAGCTGGGAGCAGGGAGTCTCGTAGTCGGGCACACTCGACTAGAGCAATCTTACTTGTTTTTAAATAAAATTATCACGATAATACAACATTTTCTTTATAGTTCTCTCGCGTATAGTGTTTCTATCATCAAAAAACACTGCCAAATGCAACAGATCTGAAGAATTTGACGTTAAAGTAGTACATTGGTACATAAACTTTCATAACGTATGTTGTCAAAGTTTCCAAATTTTCTGACGGTGAACTTGTCGTTAGGTATTGATACCTATCTGGTCAGGATTGGAGCAAAAACGTCAAAGATATGTTGATAACAGAAAATGTAAGCAAATAAATTTTTTCAACTCAAAAAGCGAGGACCAGGAATTGATTTTAAAACAATGGTTCCTTGGTGAAAATATCTTAGAATTGATCACAGATTACGAATTTGGGGAACTTTTTTTTTTGGCTCATACAAATAGATTATTATAATGTTAGAATAGATAACTAATGTTGATAACAGAAAATGTAAGCAAAATAAATTTAACAACTCAAAAAGCGTGGACCAGGAATTGATTTTAAAGCTTTGGTTTCTTGGTAAAAATATCTTAGAACTGAAGGTAGATTCCGATTTTGGGGTACCATTTTTTCATTTTTTGAGAGCCCATACAATTCGATGCTGCCTAATGTACATAAACATAAACTTACATCGCAAAAAAAAAACGAAAACCGTGATTATTATTAAATGCACGTAGTTTTCGAAAACGGTAAATGTTGTTTTACTGGTGGATATACCGTCTACCGAAATCCACTATCAAACTTCGGGAACCAAAAACACTGTCGGACTGTGTAATCAATTCAGAAGAAATTACACTCTATTATTGCTTCCGTCCAGTACTGAATGTATTATCTACTAAAATAGTTGTACAAGTGTTAAATTTAAAGATAGTCGCATTATCAATTAATCAGCGAAATCGAATTAGAAATTATTTTACAATTTTTAACTGGAAGTTGAAATTACATAGTGATAGTGTTTGCTTACCTCAGCTATCCGAATTCCCATAATCTTAGTAATTCCTTAGTTGAAAAGCTACTACTTGGAAAAAGTTGCGGCGCAGTAAAAAACAACTCATTTCGGAAAGAACAAAAAATAAGCAACGAAGCAAATATAAGAAGAAGAAAATAACTGTAAACGCGAAGCGAAGAAGTGAAAGAAGTAATAAAATTATTTTTGCCAAAAGCAAAGCTAAGGGAAATTCCCAAGCAAAGCTATAAAGCCTCAGTGCCAGTCGCAGTTTCTCCTAGATAAAGTTTTAAATGCCGCTACAGAGCAGTGCTTTATGGGAGGGTGTGGGTGTGTGGAAACTCGGAAACTACCCAAAGCAGAGAGACAGAGTAAGAGAGGTGGATGGAGGGACAGACAGACAAGAAGGCAACTTAAAACTAACATAAAAAGCCAAAATCCTAACGCACTTGAAGCAGCCTGACCAGATAAAGTTTACACTCGATTTTGCAAAGAGCTAAAGGGGCCGACCTAAGGTCGAGGCTTAGGTTAGGTCCTGACCCTTGCATACACTTGATTCTCATTGATTGAATGATTGCTGTAGCTGAAGGCGTGAGCCCGTCGAAATTTGTAATTAAAACCTTGAAGCCAATATCGCGACACAGTCAAAAAAAGCTACCCCAATACAAGCTTAGCCCAACTTACCAGCAGACTTTCCAGGCAAGAACTTTCCCTTGACATTGGTTGTCCTTGGCCTCGGGTATCATGGACTTTGGGTTACTTTGGACTTGCAGTTTTTCTTAAAGTAGAGCACAGATTCATTCAGATACCAGGTATAAAACAAGCATCCATAAATTGATATTTAATGTCTGGTACGAGAGAATTTCGTTAATTCCAAACTTACAACTTATTTCGTAAAATTCACAATCTATTTCGTACATATTTCGAAATTTGAAAATGAAAAATTAAATTTCGCTCTCAGCTGCTTGGCTGCCAAGTCCGAGCTTATCGGCTGTTCGGCATTTCACCCGATCGCTTTCTGGGCACGAGACTCTGGCTTATGCCATTTCACGATTTAGCATCAGTGCGATTTTTATGGAGAGTGAGTCTGCAGACTTAAAAGGTTAATATTTCAAATAAAGTGAATAAAATAAAGCGTTTAAAATAAATGATACGTTTTAAATACAATGAACATGTACACAAATGCGTTTGCACATACACATACACATTCTAGCGCCAGTTCAGAAATTTACAGCTATGACGAAAGTATACATTCTTCCGAATATGTATTTTAATTAATCGTTAACTTTACAAAACATTTGTACACAGTGTTTTACGACGAGGACGAATAGAAGCCGGAGCGCCTGCTGTGAAAGCTGAGCATGCCGAACGAGGATTTATACACACTTGCGAATTTTGTCTTGGTAAGTTGATTATTTTTTATTTAGTTGTTAATATTTTTATGTATTTACAATTTTTCAGCCAAATTGTCAGACTTAGATTTAAATAAATGTATTAATTTGTTTTTTGGATTATTTTGCATTAGTGTTTTAGTAATATCATTCGTCAATGAAAAGAACAACCGTCTGCCACCCACAGAGAAATTATCTTTGTTTCTGCTTATACTTCTTTAAGTCTAAAAATACGAAATCATTCGTACAATTTACAATAGAATCTCCTAAAATATTGTACATTGTACGAATAATTTCGCTAAAAAAAAAGGTTCGTAAACTATACGAAAGTTTTCATTTTTAGACTTTCGTTATATTTACGAAAGACATTTGTACATGCTACGAATCATTTCGTGAAGCAAAACTACGAAAGGTCTTTGTTCAATGTACAATTTTTTTCGTACAGATAAGGACAATAATTTTCAGTGTAGGGTATCTCAGTATTTATATTTTCAATTCAATTTCCTTTTCTTGAAGTCGCCGGCGTAGCCAGTATTTAACCAATTGAGGTACGAAAACTGCAAACTTTGTCTATGGCAAAAGCGAAAACCCCAACGCCCTCTTAAGCAAGCCCTGCGGAAATATTGATTATCGTCTAGTTCCCCTCTGATTCCCCTTATCAACTTTTGGAGTTTCATTCATTTTGCTATGTATCTTGCAACTCTCGTCTTTTCAAATTCGTAAGGGAGAGAGTGGTTTTTCTTAACTTTGCATATTTCGCCAGACTCCTTTAAAGTTTTTGCCTTAAAGTGTGTGTCATGCTAATTATAAATCGAAACTTCCGGCGACACTTTGACAACTGCAAAAAAAGCTCCATAATACTACAGCCAGTTTCTTGTCCCCTTGCCCTAGAAACGTTGTCAAGCGCCTGTCTTCAACTCCTAGTTTTTGACACTTTTAGTGATTTTGTCTTTTGCAATGTTCCACGTAAATTAAATTTACACACAACCTCATTTGATAAATATTTAAATTGTCAACTCTGGTTCCACTAGCCACTTTACGTACACTTGCATAAGAGATGACAAAACATCAATTTACTTATAGTTTTTGATAGTGATAGTCAAAAACATCGATTTTATCGATGGTACTATCGACAATATTTAAATTATATTAGATTATGAAGCACTTTAGAAAAAAGTTCATTTCAGATTTACTCAACCATTGATTTGTTTTTAAAAAACTGCAGAAAAAAAGTAAGAACATTGCAGTAGGATAATCCCGACTGCGAGATGCTCTTTTAAGCTTTTTTTTTTGCGGGAAATAAAGGGGGCGATAAATTTGTGGTACAATCGGTCACGAAGCTAATAAGTGACGATACTGAATTTGGTGGCTCAAGCTTTAAAGGAGTGGGAAACACAGATTTTGCTCACATTCATATCTACGAGAATGTCTTATAGCTGGCATATGATCAATTAATCAAAAATTAAGTTTTTGTATGGCTGTATAATATCGACCCCTTTTGCGAAATGAACGTATGTTACATTTTCTCCAAAATTAACATTTTGATGCAAAAACTATTTAAAAAAACCCATAACTCATCCCCTGGTCAAATATATTACCTGAAAATGCTATAGTTACGCAAAAAATGAAGTTTCAATTTAAGCGTAAGACCTCAAGGGGAAAAATAATAAGCGCTGACCGAAAATCGCTATTGAAGCGCTTACATTTAAGCACTATGAAAGAACTTACGTACCGATTATTTTGCAGTGAGCACTAAGCAGTAAAATGAACATAACAAAATATGAGAGAGCGAAATCAAGAGATCTCTGCGCTCAAAAGTAACAGTAAAAGTGCCGCAAATAACAACAATACTAACGCACTTACCCTTTCTATGAAAGTAAGGATCAAAAGGCAAGTCATAATTAAATTTTGATTTGCAAGCGAGGAAGTGAGTTAATACAATTGTGAGTAAAAATGAAAAGGAATATTTGCTAAACGACGAACAACAACAAGAAACACAGCAGCATCGAAATGTGCCAAAACATATGGAATAATGAATTTTGAAAATCACAATATTAGTAAAAGTATAACTCCTATGGGCGATTGAAATTTTTTGTATATCGGCGTGAGGAAAGCAATTGACACAAGTAAGACCGTTGCAGTCGGATGCACCCGAGTGCGAAATACTCTTTTTTTCGCCTCTTCGCGGAACCAGTAGTGGGCGTGGCAATTGTATTTGTGGTCAAATCTTTCAAGTTTTAGCCTCAATTTAAATTTGGTTGGGCTGGTTCTACATCTTCACACTTTTTCTGCCTATGGTATATATCAACTTGTATACCAAGTTTGGTTGCTCTAGCTTCAAATTTGTGAAAAAAAACTGCGTTCATACAGACGGACGGACGGACGGACATTTCACAAGCCCAATATACCCTTTTTTTCAAAGAAGTTTAAAAAAAGAGTATAAAAACACTGCCTAGGATATGTTTACTTAACGAGATTAGAAACTCCCGAACTTGATATAAAAGCGATTGATCTACAATAAATTAAATCAAATAAAAATACCTCTAATCGAGGAACGATGCATATTAAAGCCACAAATCTTCTGATATCTAATTTTGTGACGAAGTATTTTCTGTTAAATATATAAAAAATATTTTAAATAATAATATTAATTTTATATTCCGCACACTACAAAAAGCCCCAACGGCCCAATAGCTCCAATTTATAAAATTTTTCCCTTCTCACCTGCTCGCCTATATCTCATAAACAAGGTGAGTTACCAAAAGTTTAAGTATACACTTTTCTTAGTCAAAGTAATACCTTTCGATCGGTATATAGCTCAATTTGATCGGACTCTCACAGCAAATCTTTAATTCTTGCTGTATATAATGCTAGTCGCCGTTTGCACACTTCGTGCTGCTTCGTCCCTAGCGTGGACTGCCGTCCACAGTGATTGCTAAAAGTCAAGAGGCAACATCATCATCATTCTACAATTTAGATGCTAGCCCCGCAAATATCGATAAACATTCTTGTTCAATTCAATTTGATAGCGTCGCGACTTTGCGACGCCAAAGTGCAATATAAACACACTACGAAATCCTGGATAAACAGAGAAAACAAACTAAAAACAAGTAAAACGCTGCAGTCAGATGCACCCGACTGCGATATACTCTTTGGTTGCTCTATCTTCAAAACTGTGGAAAAAATCGTCATACAGACGGACATTTCTCAAACCCAATATACTCTTTTTATACTCCTTTTTTTAATTTTTTTGCAAAAAAAAAAAGGGTATATTGGGTCTGCATTAACGCAGGTTTTTTCCACATATTGAAGCTAGAGCAACCAAACTTGGTATACATGTTGGTATATACCATAGGCAGACCAAGTGTCAAGATTGTTTGTTGTTTCACCCCCACCTGTAGAACGGGCCCAACCAAACTTAAATTGATGGCAAAACATAAAAGATTTGAGCAAAACTACAATTGCCACGCCCACTTCTGACTCTTCAAAGAGGCGGAAAAGAGAGTATATCGCCGTCGGGTGCATCCGACTTTTTTTTTCAAAAAAATTAAAAAGAAAGTATAAATAATAATAAAACGCAAACGTTTGTATTTCAAATGGATACAGCCAGCTTATGTCGATGCTTGCCACTGCACTATAGGTTAAATTGACTTTTTTTCTGTTATAAACTAATTTTTTAAAAGTATTTAAATTAAGCAAATTTTGTTACACACCCATTAGGAATACATCGAACCACAATGTTGCATACCAGAAATGTTAACATTGCATTCTGCTGTTAAGTTAACAGCTGCTCCCATCGAAACTATTTGTTAATTTATTTTTCATTAACTTTTGGTGAAATTCAACTGGCTCAAACTTGTGAAGAATCAAATTTGGTTACTCAATTTTTAATGAATATTGTTCTTTATAGTTATACTCTTTTTTATTTAAAAAAAAAAAAAAATCTATATTAGGTTTGTGAAATGTCCGTCCGTCTGTATGAACGCAGTTATTTTTCACAGTTTTGAAACTAGAGCAACCAAACTTGGTATACATGTTGGTACCCACCCCTTCTCCCACAAACCGCAAAAACTTATATCTTCCACAGTTTTACAGCTAGAGTAACCAAATTTAGTACAAGGGCTGCTAATCACTTCCATTATTGATCTGACTAAAAAAAAATTTAGCCACGCCGACCCCCGCCCCCACAAATAAGCAAAGTCTGTATCTCCCACACCCCTTTAGCTAGAATTTCCAAACTTTGCAGGTTGAATTGTGATGCCCTTTTAAATATATTGGATAAAAATAATTTTGCCACGCCCACTTAGGGCGTTGCCATTGATCAAATTTTATATCTAATTGTAAAACTGGACCAACCAAATTAAAATTGATGACTAAGCTTGAAAGACTTTACCAAAAATACAATTGCCACGCCCACTTCTGACTCCACAAAGAGGCCAAAAAAGAGTATATCGCAGTAGGGTGCATCCGAATGCAACGTTCTTACTTGTTTTTGCTTTCTGATGGTAGATCTGTTCTGTTGATATTGCTCGCGATGATTAAAAAATTAAACTAAAAATAAAAAAAAAATGTTTAGAAGCGTAAAATTTGATGCCACGCCCATTTTCTCAAAAACACTTTCTAACGATATTATAAACGTTTTTTCTAAAAAGCAGACCCAAAAATAATGCTTTATACTCATGTTATTAATTTATAACAGAAAAAGTGTCCATTTAACCTATAGTGCACTGTGGGGCCAAGATATGCATCATATGCTTACTCATACAACTACAGCACAGCAGTGTCCTAGTATTAGTGGGCGAAAGCTCTGTTATCTATTACCCTGCTATCTTTTAGCCACATACACAACACATGTACGTAAAAGTCGGTTAATTAAATGACGCCTTTAAAAAAATAATAATTGCGAAAGAAAAAAAAAACAAATGAAAGTATCAACTGTGACTTGACGTCCTTTGGATTCAGTTTCTGGACGTGTCCTAGTCGTTTCTGTTTCCTACTGTCCTGGGCACTGTGCTTATTTGTACCTGCATCACAGATCAAAGTGACGCCCCTCAGCCACCCAGTGTCCCTACTACCCCCATCCCCGCCACATTCATTGCTGCTCATCGTCAAGTACGGCACTTGTGTGCGTGGCCCGTAATGAAAAACGCGACGTATGTTTGAATGGTAAGGACTAAAGGCTGTGAGTAGGTTCTATGCTGTGCGAAGTGCTGTGAGTACTCGGTACTGGTAACTGGGTACCGGTTACTGAAGCGGTACAGTTGAAGAGTATTTGCCAGTACTTCTTTTTTGCAAAAATGTTATATTCAATTTCAATTACAAAGCCTAGCAATGGCAACACCCTGGTCATCAGGCTGCATTATAAGAGGAGACTATTTACATTGCATGGAAAGGAAAAGGCCGAGAGAAAGGGCTGTAGTGTTGACCAGCTGATGCGTTGCTTTTACTTTGATCAGCATAGACATTTTGATTTGTACTCTAACAATAATTTTTTAAGCAAGATTGCTTCCTTTTTAAACTTTAACTATCAATGACATATCCAACACATCTTTATATATCGAATTTTTTAAGAGTTTAAGTTTAAGCCGCTCGTACTTTACTTGGAACTTTGCTAATCACTCCAGTGACAGACTGCAAATAATGACTGTTTTCTTTCAATTACAACCACAGGCGAGACTCAAAACTAAATTAAGTTTAAGCAAAAAATGTACCATTTCCACCACAGAAATCTAAAAACCCTTGCAGAAAAATTGATTATATGTTTTGAAAACTTAATACATCAGAAATAAAAGAATTGCTCATACAAAAACTAATTTTTCAACCGATTGTTCCCATTCTGACATGGATTTAAATGTATTGCCTCCGGTAAAAATATGTATGTGTACCCAGTTTCATTAAGATAGCTCCAAAGCTGAGAGACTAGTTCGCATTGAATCCGACGGCAGTCGGACGGACATTAATATAATTAATACAGTCGGAGATGCGAAAATAACAATATCGATAAAATGAGCTTTAAAGCCCTGATCAAGAAAATATATACCTGCCGAGGACTCCTTAGTAGCTAAAAATGCAAAGGACTTTTAGTTTGTTTTTCAAAAATAAAAGTCATTTGAAGACGTTTATATTTTGTTTGAGATAATAAAAGTCATTCACTGACGTTTTTAAATAAAAGTCAAATATTAAAATGAATCAAGACTTTTATTTCAAAATATCAAAAATAACTATTATCATGTGAGGGAAAAAATAAAAATCAAATATAACTGTTATTAAGTGATGAAAATAATAAAATTAAAAAAAGCAAGTAAGAATACTCTAGTCGAGTGTAGTGGACTACGAGACTAGCTAGTTTGAGTACTACTTTGTTTAAAATGTATTAAAAATTGTTTTAAAAGATTCTTTAAAGTGTTTAAAAAAAGTTTCTTATATATTATATAAATAAATAAAATCATGCTGCACTAAATTTGGTACGGTACGTATAATATGTCCTTTACTAGCTGTTATATTTTCTAAGCCATTTGAGGTTCATTCAGCACATCCGTCTTCATGCCTGTCGACTACGATGGAACATTTATGCAACTGTTTTGGATGGTAAGTACGGCATAGCCGCACACCAGATTTGTAAGTTTTGAAAGCGCATATAACAGCTATTGCTAATATTTTTAAAAATGACACATATATCTAAAATACGTACCACAATTAGTCCTGACAAGACATTCTTAAAACCTCGATTATAAGGTTTTCTCACATTAATTTTATATTAAGTTGCCATTCAGGTATACACTTTGAATAAGTTATCTCATCTCACACTTGAATATATAGAGGCAGAAGCTAATGGCTAACTTGTAAATGAAATGCCTACGAAACTGAATTACAAATTAAAATGGTCATGAATTAAACTAATTTCAATGGGCACCTAAAATAATATTGTTCGTATCGCAAATCGGGTAAGGGCATCAACTATTAAATAGTCTTTAAAGATTGGGAAGGTACAAGACGAAGAACATCACCACCTTAGTTCTTCATAATGAATATATAATTTGTGTGATCTCTCAGTATACGCGTTTTGGTTGTTTTGTTCCGTTCCCGATTAACTCTGTCTACTCTATTTGATTATTGTTACGCGGCAGCTTTCTAGTAGGCAAAACACCCACCCCACTTTCCCTGAGCACAACAAATCCCGTAGGCACAGTACGCCTTCAGCTTGCTGCACACTTTACGTGTTCGTTACATAATTAATGGCGCCCAACGTGGGGCTACAAGAACAACAAAAAACAATCTTTTGGGTTTACATCGACGATTCACAGATTATCGTCCAAGCCACCCCGCGCTTTCCGTTTACCTTTCCATAATTCCTTATCCTTAATTCAACTGTCATCCAATTTTTATACTCTTTTTTTAAGAAAAAAGAATATATTGGGTTTGTGAAATGTCCGTCCATCCGTCTGTATAAACGCAGTTCTTTCCACAGTTTTGAAGCTAGAGCAACATAACTTCGTATACATGTTGATATATACCATAAGCAGACAAAATGTCAAGATAGTTCAAATGTTATTGAAACATGTACGAACCTTGCAGTCGGATGGACCCGACTGCGATATACTCTTTTTTTCCCCTCTTTGCGGAGTCAGAAGTGGGCGTGGCAATTATATTTTTGCTCAAATCTTTCAAGTTTTGCCATCAATTTAAGTTTGGTTGGGCCCGTTCTACAGGTTTGGGAGAAACAAACTTTGGTCGATTGCAAGGGCGGAGGTGGGCGTGGCAAAATTACTTTTATCCAATCTATTAAATAGGGCAATAGAGTTCAACCTGCAAAATTTGGGGACTCTAGCTACTGGGGTGGGGGAGATACAGACTTTGCTCATTTTTGGGGGCGGGGGTGGGCGTGTCAAAATTTTTTTTGTCAGATCAATGAAGGATGTGATTAGTAGCCCTTGTGCAAATTTTGGTTACTCTAGCTGTAAAACTGTGGAAGATATAGGTTTTTGCGGTTTGTGGGGGAAGGGGTGGGGGTGGGGGGAGATCTTGACACTTTGTCTGTCTATGGTATATGACAACATGTATACCAAGTTTGGTTGCTCTAGCTTCAAAACTGTGGAAAAAACCTGCGTTCATACAGACGGACAGACGGACATTTCACAAACCCAATATACTCTTTTTTCCCTTTTTTTCAAAAAATTTAAAAAAAAGAGTATAAAAACAAATAGCACTGAGTAGTTCCAATGGCGGGCACTGATTCCGAATCGACTACAAAAATTAAAATAAATCTGGAGCTAGATCGACAGGCCCCAATCAAGTATACTTCAGAGGAGGCCTTGGCTCTGTATATTGATGGAGACTTGACCAAGCACGCTGTGACTTGACCAAGCACTAGCTAGTGCAAAAGCGAGTAACTGCAATACCTACCCAGCATACGATGTTTTACTATCTGCTGATGTTGTCCATATGACATCAGAATCAAAGAATGTTGTGCTGAAGTTCCTCTGCAAGAAATGCTAGATCACACAATTACACGAATAGTTGCAGCCGACCCGGATGCATTTAGGCAAATATCAATTGATGAAGACAAATATAAAAGTCCAATTGTCTTTTACAAATGGGGATGCGATGAAAGTTCGGGGCACTCAACGTATCGGTAAAGCTTTACCAATTCTGAACACAACATGGTAGATCAATATTTGTTTGCCATTTGTATTGTGCCACTACAAGTATAACAAGGTAGGTACAGTTACAATAAGGTAGGTAATAAAAATCCCTGGCCATCATCAACACGGTATTGTAGACCTCTGAAAACAATGTTTGCCAAAGAGTCAGAATCTTTGATTCCCGCCGAAATTGAAAATATTAAGTTTCAAATTTTGAAGATTGAGCCCACACGTCTGAGCTGTTTTCAAGTTCAACACAATTTGCAGCTTACAATGATTGATGGCGAAGCGTTTAGCGTGATTTCAGGGAGTTCTACGCAAACATGAGGCATATGTGAGGCCACGCCCAAAATGATGAATGATTTAGATCTCATTGCAATTTTGCCGAAAAACGAAGATCCATATGAAATCGGACTATCGACATGGCATGCTTGGATTTGCCGCTTCGAGTGTACATATGTTACATGTAGGATACCGACTACCAAACAAAAAGAAACAGGTCTGCGGCTTGAGCAAAAGCGTTGTCAATAAAAGAAAAGAAGAGATCCAAGAAAGGTTTAGGATTGGAGGCTAGGAACAAAGATTTTTGAAATTTTCGGATTAAGCATTCCCGTAAAACTTCGCGCATAGATACAATGGAGGATCTGATAAACTTTATTATTTTATTTATTTTATTTTATTTCTTTATTATTTTCTTCGGATCCCTTAATAACGAGTTTATGCAAAAGGCCGTCTCGTCATTCTAATAATGGTATTTCTTTGGATCGTGAGGTAAAATATAAAATTTGCAGAATAATTAAAAGTTTATTTGGACTGGAGTTCTGGCTCAAAAAAAATTTCTTTCTTTGTAAGCAAATAAAATAACAAAAAAGGGTTCAAAAAAATTAAAACAAAAAAAAAACATAATAATTATAAAAATTTAAACATCAAAATCTCTCTTATCTTTGTACCTTATTGGGTTGTAATTCAATGAAAATTAACATTTTGCATAAAACTTTTTTATTTTGTACGTAATTAATTTCGTTCCGCTAGATCACGGAAATCGACCACTGTGCGATCGTCGAAATATTTGTGTAATTTTTATCAGTTGCATGATTTGGTCTGTAGCTCAGACCGCACAAATGCAAGTAGTCCGCGAGCTCAATTCCACTGCAGCGTTGAGATTTTCACACAAAACCGAATGATGACTGGAGTAGGAAAGGAAGGGTCCTGTTATAATGTATTGGTAGGGTATGTGTATGTGTGTCAATGTTACATATAAGAAAAATAAATATAAAAATTTGTTTGGGCTTATAAATTGACAAAAGACAACAATTTCCGACTCCCCAACCACGCTTTACAAATAGAAAGACAAACAAAAACTAAAAAAACAAGTAAGAACGTTGCAGTCAGGCTCACCCGACTGCGATATACTCTGTTTTCTGTTTACTTGGGCGGGGGTGGGCGTGTCAAAATTTTTTTCTCCAAACTATCGATGAGATCAAAAGTATTCATACTGCAAAATTTGGGGTTTCTAGCTATAAGGGTGTAGGAGATACAGATTTTGCTCATTTGCAGGGGCGGTAGTGGGCGTGGCATTTTTTTTTTTACAGATCGGTCGAGAATGTCATCAGTAGTCTTCATGCCAAATTTGGTGACTCTAGCTGCAAAACTGCAGAAGATATAGATTTTTGCGGTTTGTGGGGGAAGGGGTGGGGGTGGGGGGGAAATCTTGACACTTTGTCTGCCTATGGTATATACCAACATGTACACCAAGTTTGGCTGCTCTAGCTTCAAAACTGTGGAAAAAACCTGCGTTCATACGGACAGACGGACAGACGGACATTGCACAAACCCAATATACTCTTTTTTTCCATTTTGGAAAACAGGAAAAATGTACAAATTGTTTTTGAGCAGATGAAATTTTCGTAACATGAGAACAATATAGTCTTGACTCGTTGGTTTTATGTTCTTAAAATAAGCTGTTTTAGACTTAAAAACGTACATTCCTAAAAATTAAGTCTTGAAAGGAGAATTTTGGGATTAAGTCAAGAAAAGGCGGTATTACACGACTTTCGACACTGATCAGTCTTGATTTTAGTCCGGAATTCTTGTTTATTTCTCTCTGTGTACAAACATTCCTGATCAGCATCAACATATGAGTCAATTCGATGTTTGGCATGCATATTTACTTTACTTATCAATGTTGATCAACTGGGTTAATTTCAATCCGATCGGACAATAAACACCCCCCGTCTCACGAGGCAGCAGTATTGTTGGTTAGCGTTGCAGTTGAACTGCTTGATCTAAAAGTAGAACCACAGTTTAAAGTGCTCGTGTGTATTTTAATGTGTTGTAGAATACAAAAATGAATTTGTAATTTGCATAGTTGGAAGGTTTTTGGGAGTCTCGTAGTCGGGCGAGCGCGACTAGAGCATTCTTACTTGTGTATTGTTGTTGCTACCAAAAATTAATTTGCATAATGGCACCAACACATACACACACACCCTTGAACTTACAAACAATAATGAAAAACCTTCACAGGACTGCAGGGGTGAGGTGTTTGTAGGTAGGGGAGATTGAGGCGCATTGCTGGCATATTTGCGTGGTCAGCAACAACAACAACAAGCAAAGTCACATAGAATTTGCAATTGTTAAAATTTTTGCAAAAAGAAAAATACAAAAGATAATAAATTCCTAAAATTTCGCATTAATTACACTATGCAACGCTCCAAATGCAGTTGGGTTAAACATTACTTTTTCTGGTGCAGTTGGGGCTTCGAATCACGGAAATAGACTTAATACGTGAACAAATTTATCTAATGTTGATGTAGCTGTATTCGGCTTATTACTTGAAATAATCATAATTGTTAGCTTTTGCTGTATACGATTTGGCACTAAAAAATATTGGGAGCAAGTATTAGATAATATTACACTGAAGCACAGGTAAATGATCCATTTGTCTAAATGTAACTGCTTTTTTTTTGTTTCAAGCATAAGCGCGGTCCACTTGACGCGTAATGGCACGGAAATGTTAAGCTCCATATAAAAACCCGACTGCGGTATACTCTTTGCGGAGTCGAAAGTGGTCGTGGCAATTGTATTTTTGCTCAAATCTTTCAAGTTTTGCCATCAATTTAAGTTTGGTTGGGCCCGTTCTGCAGTTTTGGGAGAAACAAACATTTCTTCATTGCAAGGGCGGGGGTGGGCGTGGCAAAATTTTTATTCTACCTATGTATTTTCTTAGGCAACAGAATTCAATCTGCCAAATTTAGTGATTCTAGCTAAAGGGGTGTGGGAGATACAGACTTTGCTTATTTGTGGGGGCGGAGGTGGACTTGGGCAAATTTTTTTTATTCAGATCAATCAAGGATGTGATAAGTAGCCCTAGTGCTAAATTTGGTTACTCTACCTATAAAACTGTGGAAGATATAAGTTTTTGCGGTTGTGGTGGAAGGGGCGGGGGTGGGGGGAGATCTTAACACTTTGTCTGCATATGGTATATACCAACATGTTTACCAAGTTTGGTTGCTCTAGCTTCAAAACTGTGGAAAAAACCTGCGTTCATACGGACAGACGGACAGACACACATTTCACAAACCCAATATACTCCTTTTTCTTTTTTTTTCAAAAAAATTAAAAAAGAGAACAAAAATGCATTTTAATCTCTGCTGCATTTTATCGAACAAATCGAACAAATTTTCAAAATTTCTGCTGCAAGAACAGCCACTTTATTAAGTAAAATCAGTCGCTGATTCCGAAAAATAAGTTCGCGAGTTCGTTTTCAAACTAAATGGAAAAAACTAGATTTCTCGATTTTTCAAAAAGGTACACTCAGAGAATTGTCAAAATCTTCGAAAGCAGATTTCGGATTTTGAAATATTAACTTTTTCGTTCTGAAATCCACCAGTTCATCACTTTTCAAAATTCTTGTGCGCTTAGCCGCTATTAAGACTAAAACTAAAAGTTTTGCATTAAAATTTCACGTTTATTAAAAAAAGCTAGATTTCAAACGAAATTTTCTACTAAAACAAAAAACATTTGAAATTTTTGTTCTATCTTTGAATTCAATTCTTTCAATTCTTTTAAAACAAAATAAAGGTTATTTCATCAAAATTAATCGACAAATAATGAAGTTATTAGCTCTTAAGTAAAAATGAGAACATCCATTTTTCGTGTGACACGACCTGTTTGGGGGCGGCTAGGATCTAATCATCAGAGAGGGTAGAACGATTGCGAAAAATGCTTGGATCTTGACAATTTTAGAGTCATTCTTTTAGTAAAATGGCCCGCTGATTTGGAAAATGAAGTCAAATTTCAAAAAAGTGTGACCTCGCAAATGATAATCCAAAAATACTGTTTTTCTAATAGCTTTGCAAGAGACTTTAGAAAAATGTAAATATCCCCAGTTTGAGTTTGATTTTAAATAAATAGACTTTTTATGAAAGGCAAATGGGAATGCTTTCAATCACTAACACATCTTTATTGAATTGGACTATTCGTTAAGGTGATATTTCCGGTTATACTAAATAGTTTTCCTCAAATTTATCGACTTAAATATAAATTTCTTTCTAAAGAAAGTCTGTCAATAACAATGATTTGTAATGTTTTAAGAAATAATATTTTTTATTGTAAATATTATTGAATCTAAAATTAAGTAAGGAATAATTTAAAATTGAGCTAAGCTCGTTCTACTTCTTTTCTTGGGTAAATTGTTAGATTTATTTTTTAGGAACCAACAATAGTCACCCATCATTGCTTCATTCCAAATTCTTTTATAGCGACGTTCCATGGGTTTTACTTGCTCTTGAAAACGGTCACCATGCTCGTCGTTTTTATCGCCATGGTTATTTGGGAAGAAGTCCAAATTCGAGTGTAAAAAGTGAATTTTTAGAGACATGTTCACACCCATTTCTTTGTAGCTGTCAATTAGGGTTTCTACCATTTCTTGGATTCTGGCCTTCTGAAGTTTCCCAAAAACAGGTAACCACTTCACAAAATGAGTGCCAAGCTTTAGCCTCAACGTGGGATGAAGTTGATCTGAATTGGGAGTCTCAAAGAAGTTTTCTTATTTGGGTTCCTACAAAGAGTCCTTCTTTTATCTAAGCGTCTGACAAATTTGGAAATAGATTTCTCAAATAACAAATTGCATCGCCATCTTTTGGTAGAGCTTTTACAAAGTTCTTGAAAAGTCCTAGTTTAATATGTAACGGTGGCAGAATTATTTTGTCTTTTGTCTTCAACGAGTGGCTCGAATCTTACATTGTGAGTTCACACTGCGAAATCGGTTCGTTCAGGCTAATTCTGTCTACAATAATGAGCCTTACGTGCCCGACTGTCCCATTGAGATAAAAAGTACACATATTTTGTACATCCTTGCTTTTAGCCAGTAACCATAGCAACAACTTTTACGTCGGCGCAAATTTTCCACTTTCCATACTTCCTTGTATTTGATAAGATTTAAGACCATGGCCATTGGTTCATATGATTCCTTCAGATTGACTGCGTGTACCAATGGATTTGAAGTTTTCTCGTTGCCCTGGTGCAACAATACAGCTTTTAAACTAAGTTTATTACTGTCGATAAACAATCGCAATCGGGAAGGATCATAAGATTCGCCGAATTCTTGGAAAAATCCTTCAACATCGTGGCAACAGCAGACATTTTCTTCTTTCGAGGCGCCAACAAGTTGTATTCCAGCAAACGTGATGCCAATACCTCTGACTTGTTCTTAATCCCTTATTAGATCATTAAGTCTAGTTTGATTGAAACGTCTTCGAATATTTTTAGGTTCCAAATCCCTCCCACTTGACTCAGTAGATACTTGACTCATGCCCTTCCTGAGGCTTGTTTGGGCAAGCAGGCCGCTGAACGAAAGGTAAGTGTTCAACTGGCTCTGTGAAAGAAGGTACTTCAGGATATTCAGCTCGGCGCACAAATCCGCGGTGTTCTATTTTTGTCAAGCAATAATAACACTCCACATCGTAAAATATCGCCTCTTTCCAAGCTCCAGGTTTATCAAATGTCCTTTTTCAGCTAAACAGAAATGATAAAAAATAAGATTAAAGTTGGTACATACGACTATTACAAGCATATATGTAAATGTGTACGTACTTTTTTCCTGATTTCCACTTCATAAACATTAATCTGCATGTACTGTACACAGAATTTGGCGTCCATGACTCATAAATATTTTTGGGAGATTGTCCAAAATATGACTCAAACACTGATTGCAACTCTGTTGTAAAATAAAGCAGCACGTATTTGGACAATTAACGCATTTTAATTTACGTGCCGCATTCATAATAGGAATTGTAATATGAACTCACTTGAAGTGAACATGACAACGATTTACTTCTCACTGACTTGCCCTCTCAATTATTAAGTCAATTAAAATTGACCCAATTGTTAGCTAAGGTTGAAAACGATTTGGCATTGACACATATTGGAAGCAAACATTTCATTGAAGTACAGGTAAACGACCCATTCACCTAAATGTAAATGTTTTTTCAAGCTAAGGGTTAAATGCAGATTACGTCGAAAGCAGTCACCCTTTTTTGAGTTTTGACTTCATTTTCGAAATCAGTGGTCAATTTTACTTAAGGAATGACTCTAAAATTGTCAAGATCCGAGCATTTCGTTTTACCCTCTCTTATGATTAGCTCACAGCCGCCCCCAAACAGGTCGTGTCACACGAAAAATGCATGTTCTCATTTTTTACTTAAGAGCTAATAACTTCATTATTTGTCGATCGATTTTGATGAAATATCCTTTATTTTGTTTAAAAAGAATTAATCTATAGACTCATAGGAGGAAATTTTCAAATGTTTTGTTTTAGTAGAAAATTCCGTTTGAATTCTATCTGTTTTTAAAACAACGGGAAATTTTCAGTTTAAGTCTCAATAGCGGCTAAGCGAACAAGAATTTTGAAAAGTGATGTACTGGTGAATTTTAGGACATAAGATCGCGTTTTCAAAAAAGTTAATTTTTAAGAATCCGAAATCTGGTTTCGAAGACATTGACTCTAAGTGTACCTTTTTGAAAAATCGAAAATCTAGCCTTTTCCATTTAACTCGAAAACGAGCTCGCGAAAATATTTTTTTTTATTTTTTTTTTCGCATTCAGCGACTGATTTTACATCAGAAAAATATATTGGCTTTTCTTGGAGCAAAGGGCTATTGCATATTGTTATGGGCTTATTAGCAAGGGAGCTAACTAACTATAAACATTAGAATTTTTTTTCTCTTGTGGGCTTAAAAAATCAACATTTTATAAGTTTTTATACTCTTTTTTTTAATTTTTTTGGAAAAAAAAAGAAAAAGGAGTATATTGGGTTTGTGGAATAACCGTCTATCCGTCTGTCCGTATGAACGCAGGTTTTTTCCACAGTTTTGAAGTTGATATATACCATAGGCAGACAAAGTGTCAAGTGTTTTATAGCTAGAGTCACCAAATTTAGCACATGGGCTACTAATCACTTCCTTGATCGATCTGACTAAAAAAAATTGGCCACACCCACTCCCGCCCCCACAAATAAGCAAAGTTGGTTGAGTTCTGTTGCCATATTAAATAGATTGGATAAAAATAATTTTGCCACGCCCACCACCGCCCTTGCAATCGAGCAATGTTTGTTTCCCCCAAACCTGTAGAACGGGCCCAACCAAACTTAAATTGATGGCAAAAATTGAAAGATTTGAGCAAAAATACAATGGCCACGCCCACTTCTGACTCCGCAAAGAGTCTAAAAAAGAGTATATCGCAGTCGGCTGCATCCGATTGCAACGTTCTGAATTGTTTCAATTAAAATATGGCTGCACAAACCGAAGCCCAAGAGGGCAGTTGGCGGTGGGGGAGGTTGGAAAGGGGTTTGGGATTAAGGTTTGGGGCTTGGTGCTTGTACATAAAAAAGAAGCATCAAGCAGAGCAGAGTGCAAAAATGTTCATAACATTTTTCATAAGTTTTCGTTTTGGTTGCGCTTAAGAATGTTGAAAACATTTTGAAACTTGGCTTTGTGTGGTCATTTCTCTACGCAACACCATATCTCCTTACACTATATATACACAGAGAGCACAAGTAAGAATAATGCAGTAGGATACACCCGACTGCGATATACTCTTTTTTTAGCCTCTTGCGTGTCCAAATTATTTGTATACAATCTATTTAACAGGCCAATAGAATTCAACCTGCGAAATTTGGTGATTCCAGCTAAAGGGGTTTGGGAGATACAAACTTTGCTTATTTGTGGAGGCGGGGGTTGGGTTTGGTCAATTTTTTTTTGGTCAGGTCAATCAAGGAAGAGATAAGTAGCCCTTGTGCTAAATTTGGTTAGTCTAGCTATAAAACTGTGGATGATCTAGCTTTTCGTTGTTTGTGTGGGAAGAGTTGGGGGTGGGGGAGAGATCTTGACACTTTGTCTGACTATGGTATATACCAAAATGTACATATACCAAGTTTGGTTGCTCTAGCTTCAAAACTTTGGAACTTTGGAACTTCGGACTCAGAGGCTGATTTTACATAAGAAAAATATAGTGGCTGCTCTAGACACATTATGCTGTTGGCTAGTGTAATTAATCTATTGCAGTCCCTGATTCATCGGCACTTCCTGTTTGCCGTTTGCTATAATTTATCGATTTAGGGTTTAGTAAAATTGTTGCTACTAGTTACTTGACGCGGTCTGAGACAACTGCAACAGACGTCGCTCTGGCGTGGTATCCACCTCCATCGCTTCTGACCTATGTGCAATCGATATAGATTCGTATGTTGGTACTGTTTTGCGGATGTGATTCTTACATGTATGCTCTGTCCGCAAAGTTGCAAAACTATAAAGTACCGTTCTTATAAGTGTTTTGTGGACAGGGTATACACAGAGCAGAAAACAGTGGACAGAGTAAGGCAAAGGCAGGGACAGCGGCATAGACTGAACGACGACAGCACTTGGCCGACTTGGCTGACTGTCGAGTTAAGTGTGACGTGTGCCCACATGTTATCAGAAGCCCAATGGCTGTGTAGTTTTTGGTGTTTTAGTTTGCCAACGAATCCGCAATTGTGCTTGGTGTCAGGAAGGGGAAAGAAACAGAGGGGAGGAGGTTCGGTGTTAGGCAGCCATTGGAAGCGCAGCCACAAAACACAGTAAAACGCGCGCATATTTATAACGAAATGCTCAATTTAAATTCCCATCAATCTTGGTTGAATGCCACAAAACACACACACACACACACACACACACACACACACACACACACACACACACACACACACACACACACACACACACACACACACACACACACACACACACACACACACACACACACACACACACACACACACACACACACACACACACACACACACACACACACACACACACACACACACACACACACACACACACACACACATACATACATATTAAGTAGGGATTGTGGGATGACTTGGTTTCGTATTTTCTGGGGGGAGGATACAAGGCTATATTCTGACTCGCATTGCCTTTGTCGGCTGCACATTCAACTAAATGTTGTTGGCGGCACATAAGGCCCCAGTTTAAGGGCGTGGCCAGTGGCAAGCTGCATGTGGTGGCATCACTGCTGCTTTTTACTCCCTGTTCCCATTAAAAATGGGGAAAAAAGGAGTTAAAAAGTACTGCAAATGTATGTAACAGGCAGAAGAAGGCGTTTCCCACCATATAAAGTATATATATTCTTGATCAGCATCAACAGCCGAGTCAAACTAGCCATGTCCGTCTATCTGTCTATATGAACGCGTCGATCGCAGAGACAATAAGAGCTAGAGACAAGTAGGTTCCTGTATACCATACGCATATCGAGTTTATTTTAAATTTCGGATACACCCCCCGCACCCACGCAAATCGAAAAAAACTCCCACAGCCACAATTATAAAGATAAAGCTTTAATTTTTGGAACTCATATATCTTAAATCAATGGTGACCGGTTGCGTAAACTTCATTACGATCGGATAAATAACACATAAGTTATGGAAGAAACTAACACCCCCGTTTGCTTCCTTGCGTTGCCGCTGAACTGCTTGGAGTGCAAGTTGGGAGCAGGGAGTCTCGTAGTCGGGCACACTCGACTTTAGCATTCTTACTTGCTTATACCGTTTTAGTAGCAAAAAAAAAAAAAAAAACAACAATAATATATAAAAGCGTCGGCAGCAGAAACCAAAGCGCGCCAGAAGCTTATTGGGCGTTAAATTAGAAAATTCTTATGCAAAAAACCACAAAAAGACGCAAAAAAAGAAACAAGAAAGAAATGTTATCTTCGGCGTGCCGAACATATATACCCTTGCAGAAAAGATTTGCATATGAAAACTTATTTTTCAACCGATCGTTCCTATGGCAGCTATAAGATATAGCGGTCCGATTCGGCTGATTCTGACATATGTACTGCTTGAGAATAAATAAGCATCTGTGCCAAGTTTCATAACTATAGCTCTAAAGCTGAGGGACTAGTTCGCATATAAACAGACGGACTAACTCGGCTGTTGATGCTGATCTCGAATATACAAATTATTTTTTTATGAGACGTCTCCTTCAATGCGTTACAAATTACGTGACAAAATTATATTACCTTTTGCAAGGGAATAATAACAAGAAAGAAATGCTATCTTTGGCATGCCGAAGATACACAAGGTAGAGCCTTGCACGAGTGCACTTGCAAGTGCAAACGAGTACAACAAAATGTATTGAGCTGTGTGAATAAGAGTTACTAATTAAAATATGTCAACCAAGTAAGCTCAGTAGGCTGGGGGTTTGAAAACATAAATGAAAATACATATCATAGCAGGTCTCATTCATAAACATGTTATAATGCTCTAGTCGAGTGTGCCCGACTACGAGACTCCCTGCTCCCAGCTTGCATTTCAAGCAGTTCAGTGGCAACACAAGCAAGCAGCGCACTTAACGTGTCCAGTTCCAGTCAAACTGTTGTTTCTGCCTGCTGAGACAGGGGTAATGATTCTTCCATAACTTACGTGTTATTTATCCGATCGTGATGAAATTTACACAGCTGATCAACATTGATACAACATATATGCGTACCAAAAATCAAAGCTTTATCTTTTAAATTGTGGCTGTGGGAGTCTTTTGCGATTTGCGATTTTTAATGGGAACAGGGAGTAAAAATGGGAACTTAAGAGCTTTCAAGCAGAGTAAATGAGTAAATCAACTGGAATCCACTTAAAAATTTGACTAAACCTTACTTCTAATCGGCCTGCTATGCGATTAAACAGAAATAAAGTAAAATCTAGAGGAGATGGTTTTTTTTTTAACGTTGTGTCTCCAATAGACCTATTCCACAAGTCAGAGCCAGTGATTGACGCATGTTTTTTTTGTGGCATGGTCACTTGCCCGGGATACAAAAAGAAATTATTTCTTTTTATACTATTTTTTAAATTTTTTTGAAAAAAAAAGAAAAAAGAGTATATTGGGTTTGTGAAATGTCCGTCCGTCCGTCCGTCCGTCTGTCCGTCCGTCCGTCTGTCTGTATGAACGCAGGTTTTTTCCACAGTTTTGAAGCTAGAGCAACCAGCCTTGGTATACATGTTGGTATATACCAGATGCAGACAAAGTGTCAAGATCTCCCTTCTTACTTGTTTAAGTCGGAGTTTAAAAATATTATTTCGTTGACCATGTTTGGCGAAGTGGCATTTGAGCTTCTCTTCTCCGTAATAAGGAGCCTGGTCTGCCAGAATGCTCTTTCAGATGGTGCACTGCTGGCTGGAACGCATAGGACCTTCGAGAGTACTTTGTATAGCATCGGATAATGTGTTTTGTTTATGTTCCACCACTGTAGGACCTTGAAGTCTTCGCATAGTTGTACTTTCAGCCCTCGGTAGAGTCCTCACTGAAGTTTTGCACAAATTCTAAAAATTTATTGTTTTTCTTGGAGCTTTGAACCGCTGGTTGGCTAGTGCGCTCTTCCCAAAATCCCTTCATTAGCTTCGTGCATAACGTCAAAACCGCATCTTTTTCTTCGTCGTTGAAGAGCAGCAGCTTGTTCGCTGGTGGGAACAGAAGCATGGCCAGTCTACTCAGTTATAAACGCGTGCACCACTGCACTATGGGGAATTTTACCAGTTTTGTTGGCCAAAATGTATAACTCAAAGATTAAAAGTATATTTTGGGTCTGATATTGAATGACGTTTCTAATATCGTTATAAAGTGTTTTTGAGAAAATGGGTGTGGCACCACATTTTACCGTCCAGAAAAATTTGATTTTGTGTGAAAAATTTTTTTGTTTGTTTATCTATCTCATCCAAACTCACATATTGTAAGTTTAAGTATAATTTTGTCATTCACACCAAATTTTATTGACATCGGATGACAAAATCTTATAGCTGGCATAGGAACAATCTATTAAAATATAAAAATATCAGTTGCTGTATGAAAAACTTTTGTATTTCTCAAGATAGCTCAACCAAACTCATCATTACTTAATAATTCTATATTTCTGAAATGTTGACCAAGTTTGATAAATATCGGCCGACTATATCATATAGCTGTCAAGCAAACAAACCGAATTTGCCCTCATTTAGGCTGTTTTTCAAAAATGGATTTTCACGAGAGCGGGGACGAACGCGGATAGAAAGTTAACTGGTTTGAACAGATAATTGATTATCCTATGAAGATCAGGTAGCCAATTTTCAAACAAATTTAAACAACACTTTAGAACTCAATCCAAAGTTTAAATTTGTTTACAGAATTTTTCTTTGAGATATATCACAAACTTACACAATATCTCAGACAAAACATTGAGTTTCATTGAGTTGACATCTGTTAAACATCTATGTTTAACAGCTGTTATCCTTACAATAGCGGATAATGTTAAGATTTCTGGTATGCAACATAACAGTTTGACGTTATGTTAACATATTCAAAATATAATATCGCTTAATTTCAAACTATTTATAAATTAGTTTTGCCCACAAAAGCTGGTCGAATTCCCCATAGTGCACTGTTAAACTGAATAAACTTGTTTTAAATAGTTTCTGAAAATAGCCTACTTAACTTAAATTCATCAACTACTTAAGTTTAGTTCGGTTAGCGTCAGTTGTTGTCAGTACAAAATTGCGCACAAACACATAAACACAACTATGATTTCCTTGTATTGCTAAGTTGTAATTACTCTTCTTTATATTTTACGCATGGTAAATCGGTAAATGGTACTAACCATCCTTGCGCCAGCCTACAATTGTTCGCACTGAATACCTTAAGCTGTTGCAATGCTGTAAGCAATATTTGTGGACCACACTAAACTAGGCACTTTCAGCCATGTAAGTAGTCTTATGGGTCTTATAATTTATATTTGCAGAACACATTTTCTACGGTAATTTTATTATTTCACATAATAAATAATGTAGCTGCAACCTAAGCAGATAAATAACGTGCCAATAACAGATTAAGGCATTTAGCGAATTTTTAAACTCATATTTTCGTGTTACTCAAAAGCCAATTTGAAGATGCACCAAAATTTGAAAAACTTATGTGAGTTGGCAGAAGCGGCAGCGGCGTTGCGAAACTTTTGGAGCACATGACTTCTTGCCAAATGTTCCAGGAATTTTGGCAATTGGGTTGCGCGTGCGGGAAGTTGTCCAGACGCTAGGCTCAGCATTATTGGGGCTACTGCACCTGAAGGACGGATGTTTTTGCAGTTGCACTTTGGAGCTTTTTGATATTTTTGCTGTTAACTTGTATGCTAAAACTTGTTTTTTTACTTTTCAAAATTCTATATATTCGGAGCAATATACAAAACTTATCAAATGAAAAAATAAAATCTAAAATAGAGAGTGGATTCGGATTCTCATGAGTAAAATCAAGTTGAGCAGGCTTTTGAAGTTTATATACAATGAAACTTCTGCTTCTTCACTCACTTTGTTTGACATATTTTGTACGGGTAGGGGCGTCAGACTCAGTTACAACGCCTAATGAGTTGAACCGTTTGTTCACTGAACAATTTTTCAAATAGAATCAGTTGGTGTTTTGAATACGCTTCGAAATTGGAAACGAGTGCACTCGAGCAAGGCGCTAATACGAGGGCGGTTCGAAAAGTACTTAGCCTAAGCGGTCTTTTGAGATGCCCACTATCTTAGCTTTCTAGCGCACCTTCAAACGGCGGTCTGCCAATATGAGGTAGTGGATTTTCTTCACGTTATCCTCCGTGGTTGCCGTTTTTGGAGCACCTGGGTGTGGCTCATCAAAAATCGACAGTCACGTTGATACTCGTTAAACCAGTTTTTGACGGTCGCCATCGTAGGAAAAGAGTCACCGTATACAGCATCCATGCTATCTTTGATTTCACTGTGCGATTTCCCTTCCAAAAACATGAATCGAAACACCAACCGATATTGCTCATTTTCTATTTTTAAAAAATTCGCGGGCACTTCCTCTTTTAAACGCGGTCAAAATAAAACGACGAGTCCGATTCAGCTGAAATTTTTACAGTAGCCCTCTACGAGAATGTAGTACATGTTAAAAGAATTCTATTGCGATAATGGCTCCATAAGGCGGTGAGGCTAAGTACTTATCGGACTGCCCTCGTATACACTTGCAAAAAAGATTTTCATAAGAAAACTTATTTTTCAACAGATTGTTCCTATGGCAGCTATTGGATAGTGATACGATTTTGATAAAATTTGGTCAACATGTGTAGAACATGCTTTAATTTCTATATAGTTAGTTTGGTTGAGATATTTTGAAAAACACAAAAGTTTTACATACAAAAACTTATTTTTCGACCGATCTTTACTATGGCAGCTATATGATATAGTGGTCCGAATTCAATGAAATTGTCAACATGTGTGAAAAGTGATAAAACTTAGACATAGTTAGTTTGGTTGAGTTATCTTAAAAAACAAAAAAAATTTTCATACAAAAACTAATTTTTCAACCGATCGTTCCCATGGCAGAAATAAGATACAGTGTTCCGATTTCGATGTAATATTGTGTTAATCTGGCCGATTCTGACATATATACTGCTTGCAGAAAGAATAAGCATCTGTGCCAAGTTTCATCAAGATAGCTCTAAAACTGAAGGACTAGTTCGCATATAAACAGACTGACGTGACGGACATTATTCGGCTGTTCAATGCTTTACACATTTCGTGACAAAATTATAATACTTTTGCAAGGGTATAATGAGATGATTATAAACATTTAATTGAATGATTTGGACAGTAATCCAATTGTCATTTAAAAAGTTTAAAAAATGAAAAATATTTCTGTTTCAAACTTCAAACACAATTCCCAAGACAAAGAATACAAAAGCAATGAATATTAAAGAGAACAACGATATGGCTAGGGAGCGCGTATGCAAGAGCATATTACCAGCTATCCCATTTGCAGTTCCCCTTCATGCCCCTCATTTGGTTATCAATGAAGCCTTGTCTACGTCTATGTCTCTCTTTACGCCTCTGATGCTATATCTGTCTCTATCCCTGCTAACCCCTCGCTGCCTTTGGGCGTTGTTTAAATTTTTTTTGGGTCGAATTGAAAATGTGCCCAAATGACTGTGTGAGAGAGAGGGAACAACATGGAGCGAGACAGAGATATGGAGGGCAGCTATAGAAACGACAAATGTACGAAAAATTAAAAGCATTTTATCCGCAAATGGCGCGCGCGATTCAAAATGAATACGAAACATGGTAGCACGCGATTTTGTTCAACATACAAAACAATATCACCCACCAGTCACATCTCCCACAACTTTCAACCTTCCATCCCTCTGAACTGAACGTGCATGCTACATTCCCCCAAGCCAAGCACCGAAACCGCCCCCCTGCGAGGGGTTACACCTCAGCAGCCCTCGATGTGTATAATTTATGTGGCATTTAATGAAATGGAATTGAAATTTAGTGTGAATTTATTAAACGATTTTAAATAAATGTTGGTCGCTCCTCCTCAGACCATCTTCTCCTCCTCCGACCTTCTTCTCCTGCTCCGACCGTGCTTCATGTGAATTAAAAGTACTCTGGAATTAGATAGAACATAAATTTAGTAGAGTATGCAAAACTTTAACATTTCTAATTATACCATGATATTAAAATCCTAACTCTTATATATATATCAACACTAGGTTTGTTCGAAATAAGTTATTCAGATTCATACTTTACAATAAGAGTATCATGAAAGAACGTTGAATCGGATATTCACGACTGTAGAGCGTGGCAATACAATTTTGGTCAAATTTGTCAGGAAGATTATTAAGGACAATCAATTTTAATTTGGTGGCTCCAGCTATGCAGGTGTATGAGATTCAGATTTTGATCATTTTCATGAGTGGGGATGGGCGAGTAAAATTTGTTCTATGATATTTAAAATAGGTCAACAGAAGTCCCCAATGAAATTTGGTAAATAAAGCTATAGGAGTGAGAGAGATACCAATTTTTCTCATTTGTAAGGGAGAGGCAAAGTTAGTTTTAGTCAGGTCTTTCAAGGAGGTCTCTGTTAACGTCAAATTTTGTATAACACCTTGTCTACCTCTGGTATATGTCAACAAATATACCAAGTTTGGTTAACCTAGGTTCAAAACTGTAGAAAAAAACTGCGTTTATACAGACGGACAGACAGACGGACGGACGGACGGACATTTCACAAACCCAATATACTCTTTTTTTCCATTTTGGAAAACAGAGTATAACAAGTAAGAATGCGCCAATCGTGTGTGCCCGACTACGAGACTCCCCGCTCCCAATTTGCACTTCAAGCAGTTCAGCGCAACACAAGCAAGCAGCGCATTTTATTTGTCCAGTTCCTGTAAAACTGTTGCTTCTGCCTGCTGAGACGGGTCTATAGATTCTTTCATAGCTTGGTGTTTGTTATCCGATCTTAATGAAATTTACGCAGCTGATCAACATTGATACAACATATTTGTGAACCAAAAATGAAAGCTGTATCTTTAAAATTGTGGCTGTGGGAGTTTTTTATAAGAGTATATTGGGTTTTGTGAAATGTCCGTCCGTCCGTACGAACGTAGTTTTTTTGCACAGTTTTGAAGCAAGATCAACCAAACTTGGTAAGCATGTTGGTATTTACCATAGGCAGACAAAGTGTCAAGATCTCCCACAATATTTTGTACATGGGCACATAAATTATCAGAAGTGTGTGATTTTTGAAGAGTTCTTACACAAATTTCACTGCCATTATAATATTGGATATTTATGCCTAAGGTTCCACGATTCAGTTTAGTGGCTGTGTCCATTTTTAGGCATATCATTCTGTCAGTTAATGAAGTAACGGTTTCTGATTTAATTTCAACGTACTTTTCGTCTATCAAGCTCATTACATTCCTTGATGTAGAATCTTGAAGCTGTCTGAATTTAGAACAGAAAACGGCATTATTTTAGTGGTTACGAGCTCAACGCATGCATCCTTCACTTCACTTGGGCACATAGTCACTGTTAGCTTAATGTTTTTTCCGAGAACTTCAGATTCTTCTTCTGCCAACTCGTTCGCATATTCTTTTGCGTGCTGCTCAACCAACTGCCGCTTCAGAGTTGCAGACATAACTGCCTAGGAAAGTGGATTTACAAATTTCATAAGAATGAGCTAGACAAATTATGCTTCAATGCAACTGTTAGTTTTATAATAACTAGTCGCTGGAGAAAACGTACTGTCCAGGCTGAGAGGACTTCACAAAGTAAGTAAAAGTAAATGACAGCCGAGTGACAGTTGCATAGTGCTGATGTGGTCAATGCACAGTGTTGCATTGAGCACCTATCGCATCGGTGAAGATAAGGTTTTTATCAGGCCTGTTCCCATTTTCTGTGGGACTTCGCGAATTTGATTACGCGAGAATTTGCCGAATTTCTCTTTAACTTCGAGTGTATTTCCCTACGAGTTCCCATAGAATATCCCAGAAAACAGCTGTTTTTCGAAATGAAGCAGCCTGACAATCAGAATTGAAATGATTATTTACCTGAAAATGTTTATGGAAGCTTTAGTTGCTCCCGAAATTAAAAAAAGACTAAAAACATCAGCTTTGCGAAATAATTGCATATTGAGGGCCAATGCAAACAAAATGGATTTGACAGATCCTCAGTAAGCTGTAATTTTATTAGTTTTTAATGATTTCCCGCTAAACTAGCGGTATTTCAGAAAAGTGGTAGAACAAACGTTGCTTGGGTTATGATAGGGAACAAGTCCACAAAAATCCAGATACCTACCTCAACAGATAAACAGACAAACTGACAACCTTTTCATCTCAATTTGGAAAAGCCGCTCAAATTTTCAAATAGTCATAACTTTTGAACGAATTGTCAGAATTGGATGAACGAGGTGTCATTCGATCTTCACACTTTGTTTGCCTATGGTATATACCAACATGTATACGAAGTTTGGATAATCTAGCTTCAAAATTGTGACAGACAACAGACGGACGGACGGACATATCACAAAGCCAATAAACTCTTTTTTCTTTTTTTTTTTAAAAATTAAATAAAAAGTATAAAAAGAAAAGAAATGTTTGACCATTTTCGATATTTTCCATTCGATTAAAATAAAAAATAAATTATTTTTTTCTAAAAAAATTTTAAAATTTC
Organism: Hirtodrosophila cameraria; assembly: GCA_949708635.1. Classification (NCBI taxonomy): domain Eukaryota; kingdom Metazoa; phylum Arthropoda; class Insecta; order Diptera; family Drosophilidae; genus Hirtodrosophila; species Hirtodrosophila cameraria. The sequence goes on along the minus strand of OX453090.1, from coordinate 26,545,018 downwards.
TTAGTTTACAAAAAGATTTCACGAAAATTATTAAATATATTTAAAAATGTTTTAGGTATATATATATATATATAGCATGTTGAATTTTATCTTTTTTTTGGAATTCTTGTTTTGCTTGATCAGATGATTATAGCTGAAGATATATTTAAAAAAATACATTCCTTTGTCACAAAAAAACAGAAACCGCGATTATTTCAGAAACAGCACGCAGTTTTTGAAAACTGTGAATGAATTTTTACTAATGGGTATTCTCTCTACCCAAATCAACCATCAAACCACGGGCACCAAACAAAAAATGTAATTTTGCCAGCCTGTGTATTAATATTCTATTATTCTATTTGATGATTAGTTTAATTTTTTATAAATATAAATAATTATACTCTGTTTTCCAAAATGGAAAAAAAGAGTATATTGGGTTTGTGAAATGTCCGTCTGTCCGTCTGTCTGTCCGTCTGTCTGTCCGTCTGTCTGTATGAACGCAGGTTTTTTCCACAATTTTGAAGCTAGAGCAACCAAACTTGGTATACATGTTGGTATATACCATAGGCAGACAAAGTGTCAAGATCTCCCCCCCACCCCCACCCCTTCCACCACAATCCGCAAAAACCTATATCTTCCACAGTTTTACAGCTAGAGTAACCAAATTTGACATAAAGACTAGTGACCACACCCTTGACCGACCTGCCAAAAAAAAATATGCCACGCCCACTACCACCCCCGCAAATGAGCTAAACCTGTATCTCCTACACCCTTATAGCTAGAAACCCCAAATTTTGCAGTATGACTCCATTTGAACTCTTCGATAGATTGGAGAAAAAAATTTGTACGTACAGAAAACAGAGTATATCGCAGTCGGGTGAGCCCGACTGCAACGTTCTTACTTGTTTTAATTTTGTTTTTTCGTTTTTCAATTTTTAATTTTTTTTATTAATTTTTTGATTTTATAATTTACTAATGTTTGAGGACAGTTTATACATGATGACATTGGCTTGAAAAACAAAAAAAGTTGTTCATACCTATGGCAGCTATAAGATATAGTATAGAACACAGTCATAAAAAAAGCGCTTATAAACAGAGAGACAGACGGACGTGACTCGGCAGTTAATGCTGATCAAGAATATTCAAATTCTCCTTCAATGCGTTACACATTTCGTGACAAAGTTATAATATCCTCTGCAAGGGTATAAAAATGTAACTTCCCTTGATTCGATTTGTATGGTTGGAGCCAGTCAAAAGAAAGCTAAGGGAGTCCATTAAAATAGAAGTTGAATACGAGTACGAGTACTTTAAAGTAATTACGAGTACGTGTATTCATTTCCATAATTGGCAATACTCATTAGGCAGGTGATCCATCAGCACAGCTGTAAGCACCTGCAGTTAGTGAATGGCTATGAGAACGAATATTGGCGCAGGCGCTGCTTATCGGCCACAGCCATAGCCTCTGAAACAATAGTTAAAATCCAGTCCACACCTTTTAAGAGGGAAGAGTGAAATAATGGGGTGGAGTGTTCTTGGTTTATATGCGGGGAGCTGACCCAACGGCAACTACCGTCATTGTGTGGTGCAATTACGAGCAGCTAATTAAACGTAATTCATCAATTTATAAAAACAGCAACAAACACACACAGAAGCAACAGCATGTGAAAGTGCTGGAGGATGTGAGAGCAGTTAGAGGCTGAGTATTCGAATCCAGGTGGTTAAAAATGTCAACTGTGGTAAAAGCGAAAAACTGTACATTTATTAAAATTAAAGTGAATTGCAAGTGAGCAACATAAGAAGTGCACAATTATTGTGAATATTGTATCATTCAACATATGTGTGTTTTTTGGGGCTAAGCCCCCAACACAGAGTTATGAACGGAACGCTCCTTTTATACATAGGTTAATAAATTATGCTAAATATTTAAGCCCTCAATTATAAAAGTTAAGTCGTAACTGTTCGCTACAGAGCCTAATTATACCATTGCAGAACGTTTTATAATTTTGTCACGAAATGTGTAACGCATTGCAAGAGACGTCTCAGAAAAAACATTTCTATATTCGTGATCAGCATCAACAGCCGAGTCATGTCCGTCTGTCTGTCTGTTTATATGCGTTTTTCAAGACTTTGATCTAGAGAAGAGGGAGTAACAAGTAAAAACTTTTCAGTCGGATGCATCCGACTGCAATATACTCTTGTTATATTTTTACACTTTGTCTTACAATGGTATATATCAACATCTACACCGAGTTTGGTTGCTCTAGCTTCAAAACTGTGGAAAAACACTGCGTTCATTCAGACGGTCGGACAGAGGGACGGACATTTCACAAACCCAGTATAATCATTTTTCTTTTTTTTTTACTCCCTGTTCCCATTAAAAATGGGAAAAAGGGAGTTGTAAAGTACTGCAAATGTGTGTAACAGACAGAAGGAGGCATTTACGACTATATAAACTATATATATATTCTTGATCAGCATCAACAGCCAAGACGAACTAGCCATGTCCGTCTGTCTGTCTGTCCGTATGAACACACAGATCTCGGAGACTATAAGAGCTAGAGGCACCAAACTTGGCATGCAGGTTCCTGTATACCGTACGCAGATCAAGTTTGTTTCAAATTTCGGATGCACCCACCCGCACTCCCGCAAATCGAAAAAAAACTCACACAGCCACAATTTTAAAGATAAAGCTTTGCTTTTTGGTACACATATATTTTATGTCAATGTTGATCAGGTGTGTAAATTTCATCACAATCGGTTAAGTAGCACCAAAGTTATGGAAGAAGCTATTACCCCCGTCTCAGCAGACAGAAACAATAGTTTGACAGACACTACACAAGTTAAGTGCACTGCTTGCTTGTGTTGCCGCTGAACTGCTTGAAATGCAAGTTGGGAGCAGGGAGTGTCGTAGTCGGGCACACTCGACTAGAGCATTCTTACTTGTTTCAAATGCAAATGAAAATTTTATCAAAATCGAGTCTCTCTTATAACTTATAACTTATAACTTATAACTGCCATAGGAACAATCAGTTGAAAAATAATTTTTCTTAAGCATATCTTTTCTGCAAGAGTAAATATCTTCGACACGCCGAAGATAACATTTCTTTCATGTTTTTAATAAAATTATATCCATCCGATGTTACTTGTTATTTTTGTTTTTCTTATTAATGTCTTTTTTTGTTGTCTCCACAAGTAGTTCTTTCTGAAGGTTCGGTGGGATTTTCGGGTAAGAAAAGTTGACTAGCGTCTGCCCGGTAGTTTTAAGCCACCAAAATAAATTATGCGTGCACCACTGTTTGAATGTATATGTTGCCTCTGCCTCTGACCACATATAGTATACTTGTTGATAAATAACATTTCGAATTTTGCTGCGGCTCTTTTGTTCAATTAAATTGTATAAATTTACAAAATTACACAAACTACCTCAAAAATTACAGCCTGTGTGTGTGAGATATGCATTAATCACATTAATTATTAATTTTTCCCAAAAAAATATTAATTGCTTACATAAATACCGAACAAATTTAATAAATCAACTGACAAAAAATTGCTTCATGTTGCCCATGTTTAAATACTCTTACGTGTAAAAGCAGGAATCTCCGACTTTATAAGGTGTTCAAATTCTTGATCAGCATCAACAGCCGGGTAGAACAAGCCATGTCCTGTCTGTCTATCTGTTCACCTGTCTGTCTGTGTAAAACAAAAGCACATTTGCACGAGATAATGCTATAAAGTTTTGTGACGAAATATACTCAGATTAAAATTTCAGTGTAAAAATGTAGTGTACTTTTCTAGACGCTTTTCGCACCATTCCTGATGCCTCGTCCTTAGCGTGGATACACGTCCACAGTGATGAACGCTGCGATCTAAGAGACTATATGACTTACACAAAAAAAAATATATCAATTTAAAATTGATATGTAATTGTCAAAGTTACATTTTTCAAATATCATTTTTACACCCTGTTTCCATTAAAAATGTTCCCATTTTTAATGGGAACATGGAGTAACAGTTACATAGCCGAAGCAAGTGAAAACACGAATTTCAATTATGAACGCAACACGAAGGCCCAAAATGTCAAACTCATTTGATATTTTTTTAAAGTTGCATCAACTTCGTACAGCGCGCACGACGGCGATCGACAGCGTGCGGTGGTGCACGAAGGCGTAAGAGCGCTCGAGACAACAGTAAAACACGAGGGTTGTGCATCCCGGAGGCAGTGTGTAGGATACCCCTTATGCGTTTGGGGCAGAGCGAGGAAAATGTTCGCACACGGGATTACGTTCACAGATTTGGAATGGCGGTCGAAGCCGTGGGTATATGCTAGTAATCTATAAATTTGATCGGACAGTTTCTTGAATTTTAGAAGTGATTTGTTCAACATCCACTTGGTGATTTTCTCGTTCAACCCTCATACAACAAAAATAATTGGAATGCAACAATTTGTAATAGCTCTCGCTTTTCATGTCATTCAAACGTTTGGCTGACGTAACGTCTGGAATGGGGTATGGCCTCTGGCTGCTATCTAACGGCACTGTACATATGTATATACACACAAACATACACATGTCCATGAAGCGGGCATTCATTATTGCAAAGGCTTCTTCTTCCTTTTATCCTTGTACTGGTGCATTGTGGCACTTATTAAAAATTTTCTGGTTCCTTTTTTTTGTTTTGCTGTGGCTTTGCCGCATCCTTGGAACCGCAACTTTCAGTAGCAGCTTACCACCCACAAAGGGATGGGTCAAAGAGGGAAACAAGGGAGAGAGGCTCGACCAACCAGCACGAGGCACTATGCGGCGATATCACCTCCGCATCCGCCTCATCGTCATCCATATCAACATTCTCATTCTCATTCACATCCCGTTGCCATTTACGTTCTTTGTGCAATGTGTGACTGTCGCAGTTGACTCCACTTTTGTCAAATGTATTGTTTTAAGCCACAATCGACCCAGAGGCGTACGTAGGGGGGGACGTGCGCGCAGTCGGGATTGAGTTATAAATAGCACTTGATAATAACATAAAATTTGAGAAAGTCATTGATAAATATATACCGAGTCCACAGGATCTGGTAAAGCTGTTTCTAAAAGTTAGTTACAATTTCTAGACATAAGTCAAAATGCAGTTGGGCTTAAAATGACATTTTCTGTTGTAGTTGGGGCCCCAAATTACGAAAATATTTTATCTTTCTTTTCTAAGGTAGACATTTTTTTTTACATTTTCATAGTTTTTTTTTCAACTAGAATTTTTTCGAAGTGTGTTCAAATATTTGATTATCAAATGCGTATAACATAACCGATTTTAACAAACAATACATTAAATGAAAGTCAACACATGGTCCTACAAATATGTCCCTTACATTTTACCAGCAGCAAGGCTGATTGGACTTCATACGGAAAGACGAGCCTCCGGGGGTAGTCAGCAAACGAAGCCTGATGCGGGTCCCTCTACTAATAGAGACGCAAGGGGATCGGCCCGTGGACGGGTTTCGGGAGCGATCGCAGCTCATCATCGGATGTGACGCCAACGCACATCACACTATTTTGGGTATCGATGATGTCAACAAAAGACTTGAGTGCCTTCTTAATTATTTACTCTGTCAGTTAGACGTAGCTAATAGAGGGTGTAGGCCCCTTTTAACTTCCCCAATCAGCGAAGAAGTACTAGAACTCACTCTGGTTAGTCAGCGTGTCTTTGACTCCATTACAAATTGGGGAGTCAACGATGAAGCCTCGTTATCAGATCATCAGCACATCAGATTTGATTTACCAGGCCAATCGAAACTCCATGCAAATTCTTTTAACCCGGAGAAAACCAATTCGGACTTATTTAAAGTCTTAGTGGCTTCAAAAGTTGACCAGATCTCCGTCGATTTCAAGTCTACTAGAGAGATAAAAATGGCGGCAAGGCAACTTCAAGATGTGCTATCTTCCTATCATGACAGTGTGACACCAAGGGCACAACAGGTAAAACGTGATGATCCTCGTAGGACGCATACAAATGCGCACTCACCTAATATAACAAAAGTATTAAACGCTCCAAACGCGATAACTTGCACACCTACTGTGAAAGTGTAGAGTAAATTCCAGAAGCAGCTAGATTGCAAAAGGTATTGGCCAAAGGGTCATCTAATGAAGTGGGGCTCCCCAAAAGAACAGATGGTTCTTACACACCGGATCAACAGGAGACACTTCAGTTACTGCTGCATGTGCACTCCCTCGATTCTGTTATTGACCCAGGCAATCCGAGTGTTGGCGAGGATGCTATACCACCATCTAGACGTGGTCATAGTATGTCGGGTGTCATCTTTGATCCTGACAAGGTCAGGTGGTCAGTTAAATCAGGGACCTTAATCATTATAAGTTTTATAATAAAAATTACATGATAATTATTATTTTTGATTTTATTCGTTTTTGTTCAAAGATAATCATTATGTTTTGAGTAATCGAAAAAAATAAAACTCAAAAATAATGATTAGAAATTATTTTTATTTTTTTCGCTTAAAATAAAACTCAACAGCAATTTACGGCTTCTGTGTTACTTTTTTCACCAATATTATTGCATGTTCTTGTGAAGGGACCACAAAGCTACCCCTCAGTATTAATTTTTTTTCCAATAAATACTTTTTGGCGGATATAGTTTTGCAACTGTTTGTAGTGCTGCTAGAATTTAACTGATTGTAGTCTAACTAGTATTATTATAGTTGCAAGAGGGGTAAACTTGCAACACTTAAGAGCAATTGTTCTCGCAACATTTTGCAGCAGTTCAAAAAATGTATTTGGACCCGATTTTCTCTGCACAACATTTTTCGAAATATTTTTCAAATTTTCCGGGCTTTCTATATATACATGTATGTATGCTGCATTTTAGAGCTAACATTTTTTACTGACTGGAACTAAAATTCTCAACTGGTTGTATTATAATATTTATGGGGTGATAGAAACAGTAGCATGTTAGGACTATCGGATGATCTTTCTTAATCGTGTTTCGAAATGGGTCGCAAGCGGAATTCTGTACTGCGCATTTTTTTAGGCGAAGTAAAAAAATGCGTGTATTGACCTGGTGACCGCTGCAAAAGTTCTGTTGGCTGTACTGGACTCAAAGGGCTTTAAGACTTTAACAGCTCAAATATTTAGTAGCTTGGATATGCCCTCTGTAACTTGAAGAAACGTTATGAGATTAGTCGGGGAGAAATTCAGCCAAATCAAATGCGGAATGGTGAAAACGATAAAAAACAGAATCCTCTGCCTTGAAATGGACACGGCCACAATATGCAATCGCGGAATTCTTGACGTAAACGCCCAATTTATCGAACACGGTGTAATATGTGTAAAAACGTTGGGCGTGATAGAGCTGAAAACATCGCACGCCTCCCAAGTTCTCTGCAGTGAAATAAAGTCCATACTGACCGATTTCAGCATATGAAAAGAAACAAATTTATACCATCACGACGGATAATGGTCGAAATTTGATCAAAGCAGTGGTACTGCTAAATATTTTATTATCCTTTTTTTGATTCTTGAATGAAATGTCCTGACTCTTAAATAATTGTTTTGGTTTGTATAATTCAAAATAAATAAAAATTTTTACGATCAAAATGGTTAAAAATATTTTACAACTAAAAACCATCCCCCTTTTTCCTTTCCGAGGGTGCGACCATCAAATGTTATCCGATTCACCACAATTTTTTTCGGTTTCATTTGGACTCAAGTAGAACATATTTCTGCCCGGCGCTCTTTAGTTAAAAATAATTTGTATTATTAAGAGCCAGAGTACCCCACAAACCCGCATTAAATATAAAGTTCCCACAGACACAACTTTAAAGATACATCATTGATTTTTATACTCATATTCCTTTTATCAATATAAATCAACTGCGTAAATTGTTTTCCGGACAATTTTATTAACATTTGGATAATAAATGCGAAAGTTAGTAAAGAATCGATTTCTTCCCGTCACAGTTATATATAAGTGACCTTCTTGCTTTCGTTACCGCGGAACTGCTTGAAGTGCGAATAATGCACTGCTTGTTTGCACAAAGATGTTCTTGTGATTATTAGAGTTGTGTACAGAGAGTTGCGTAGTCGGTAACTCTTGAATAAACCACTTTAACTTGCTACACTCTTTTTTTTAATTTTTTTGAAAAAAAAAAATGAAAAAAGAGTATATTGGGTTTGTGAAATGTCCGTCTGTCCGTTTGTCCGTATGAACGCAGGTTTTTTCCACAATTTTGAAGCTAGAGCAACCAAACTTGGTATACATGTTGGTATATACCATAGGCAAAGTGTCAATATTTCTCAGAAACCTGTAGAACGGGCCCAACGAAACTTAAATTGAAGGCAAAACTTAAATAAATTTGCCACGCCCACTTCTGACCATGCAAAAAAGCGGAAAAAAGCGTATATCGCAGTCGGGTGCATCCGACTGCAACGTTCTTACTTGTTTGTATATGCCTTGGGTATATTTTATTGTTGTTTTTTCTGACGTTTTTGATCAATCTTGGTTGCTTCTCATGCTGATGTGTTGCCAGCTTTAATGGCCTAAGACCATCCAGGCACGCAGAAGGGAAGTAGTGATGTTGAAGGAAGTTGACGTAGTGGCATTCTTCTATTGTCATTGTCGCCGCTTAGAACAATTTTGCAGTTGTTATAGCTACATAAATCTCAGCATCACCATCAGCCATTGTCTGCCTGTCAAGCATTGTTTCCGTCAAATCCGAAACCGTTTACTGCATGCCGTATACCGTGTTCAGTGTCCCCGTTCTCGAGAACTGTACCCAACGTCATCATCATCATTAGTCAGGACTATTCCATATTTTATTCACAAGTTGCAATCAAAATATTAAGCTGAAATTTGGCAATATTGAAACACTTAGCATCTGGTTTCACTGACATTAATGTTTTCAGATGCGGCTTTTTGTTCAGTAAATTAAACTGATTTTGCTTAAAATCAAGAAAGAAATGTAATCTTCGGCGTGCCGAAGCTGTGTTTAAGATGAGACATTGTGAGTTTGATTGAGTTATCTTCAAAAACAAAAAAGTTTTTCATACAAAAACTTATTTTTCAACCGATCGTTCCTATGGCAGGTATATGTTATAGTGGTCCGATCTAGCCGATTCTGACATATGTTATGCTTGCAGAAAGAAAAACCATCTGTGCCAAGTTTCATCACGATAGCTCTAAAACTGAGGGACAAGTTCGCATACAAACAGACAGACAGACGGACATGACTCGGCTGATGATGCTGATCACGAAAATAAAATTTTTTTCCCGGATGCACCCGACTGCGATATACTCTTTTCTTCGCCTCATTGTGGAGTCAGAAGTTGGCGTGGCAATTGTATTTTTGCTCAAATCTTTCAAGTCCTGCTATCAATTCAAATTTGGTTGGGCCAGTTCAACATGTTTGGGAGAAAAAAACTTTCCTCGATTTCAAGGGCGGGGGGTAGGCGTGGCCAAATCATTTTTATCCAATCTATTTAATAAGGTAACAGAATTCAACCTGCAAATTTGGTGATTCTTGATAAAGGGGTGTGGGCGATACAGACTTTGCTTATCTGTGGAGGCAGGGGTGTGCGTGGTCAAATACTTTTCTTATGTCAGATCATTCAAGGAAGTGATTATTGGGCCTTGTGCAAAATTTGGTTACTCTAGCTGTAAAACTGTGGAAGATATAGGTTTTTGTGGTTTGTTGGGGAAGGGGTGGTGGTGGGGGGGGGGGGGAATCTGGACACCATGTCTGCCTATGATATATACCTAGTTTGTTTGCTCTAGCTTCAAAACTGTGGAAAAAACTGCGTTCATACGGACAGAAAAACAGACGGACGGACATTTCATAAACCCCATATAATCGTTTTACTCCCTGTTCCCATTAAAAATGGGAAAAAGGGAGTTATAAAGTACTGCAAATGTGTGTAACAGGCAGAAGGAGGCATTTCCGACTATATAAACTATATATATTCTTGATCAGGATCAACAGCCGAGACGAACTAGCCATGTCCGTCTGTCTGTCCGTCTGTCCGTCTGTATGAACGCGTCGATCTCAGAGACTATAAGAGCTAGAGACACCAAACTTGGCATGTAGGTTCCTGTATACCATACGCAGATCAAGTTTATTTCAAATTTCGGATGCACCCCCCCGCACCCCCGCAAATCGCAAAAGCCTCCCACAGCCACAATTTTAAAGATAGAGCTTTAATTTTTGGTACACATGTATGTTTAATCAATGTCTTTCGGATGTGTAAATTCAACACGATCGGATAAATAGCACCAAAGTTATGGAAGAATCTATTACCCCTGTCTCAGCAGGCAGAAACAACAGTTTGACATGCACTGTGCAAGTTGAGTAAGCCGCATGCTTGTGTTGCCGCTGAACTGCTTGAAATGCAAGTTGGGAGCAGGGAGTCTCGTAGTCGGGCACACTCGACTAGAGTATTCTTACTTGTTTCTCAAAAAAATTTAAAAAATAAGAAGCAATAAAAAGTTTTCAGTTTGTAAACTAGTGTAATAAAATATGCAATGTAAAATAAATGTTAAATATAATTTTGGGAAAAAAAGTTGAATTTTGCGAAGACCACCGGGATGACTTTCGAAAATTTGTCCCGATCCTCAAATAAGTCTTGTGATACCACGTGATACCGCGGAAGTCATGTGCCAATCTCATCTCTAATTATATCATCATCAGTCGAACTTTTATTAGATTTATATTTTACAATACTGAAACACCGTCACACACTTTCAGTGTAACCAGACCTTCATGCAATTCAACTGCCGTTCACTGTGGCTACTAACAAAACTTTGCTATCTATTCGAATCTGCCATAAGACCACAGCTTGGCTGCCTTTTTTATTGAAAGTTGCACCTTAAATTGTGCTGCTTGCCACAGTTTGCCGCTCTTGCCATAAGTTTTGTGCTGCCATTGCCCATTTCTGTGTCCGTGCCTGTGTCGAGCTCTTATCGCGTCGCCGGGCTACGCTTCATGCTCGACAGGCAAAACCGGATGTGACATCCTTTTAAAGTCGGAAGTACTTATGCTTAAGCGTGCGTCGGCGACGCTAACGGCGACGGACTTCAAGCAAAAGCCGGAGACGACCTGCGTCATGCGGCTCGTCCTGCCACTCTTCCTGTTCAGTGGGCAGTGAGTGGCCCTGCCTGATACCAAGTCAGTTGCCTCAGTTTGCGCTACTTAAAAATTGTTGGCAACATTCAAAACGTAGCCTCCGTCTCCGTCTCCGCCTCTGTTTCTGATTTCACAATGTTGCAACCCCGTGATGTCTCGTCAAAATATATAACCCTACCTCCCCTGTGATTCCCCATGACAAGGTACAAGCGATTCTACATTAAGATCTGTGAAAATGACTGTGGCTATGACGATAACAAATTTAATTTTGTAATATTGGTGGAAGATGGTTAAAACGAGGCTATAAAAAAATACAATTATGCTTATTTAACACTAACGTTGATGTCTTCAGTTGATTTAAAAACTGAAAGTAAAAACCCATTCTAAAGCAATATGACAAAATATTTCAATTTAAAATTTTACATCTTAGTATTTTAGGCAAATTTAGACAATTGTCTATCTAAAAATGATTCAACTAAAAAATCCATATTTATTTTTACCAAAATTATTTACATTTTACTCATAATATATGATTAATATAATCAACATGTACATATGACTTGGCTTTGCAATTTTTGTAAATTGATAGTCCTATAATTACAGTTAAGTTAAATGAGTTCCTTCACAAAATAAGTAGGTTCACTTTGTGTTTTCTTAAATGCGCTGTCGTTCTATATTTACACTCGATATTTTCAACAATAAATTTTGAGCTTGACTCATAACGCAAAGCTAACACGTGGCTTGCAAATTTGTCAATAAAACAATTTTTTTTTTGAAAAGCAGTAGTTTTGAGTAAATATTATTCTTAATGATGTCAACGAAAAATTATGGTTTTTAGGTGGCCGGATTGTATTTCAATTCATACTATTTTTATACCCTTGCAGAGGATATTATAATTTTGTAACGAAATGTGTAACGCATTGAAGGAGACGTCTCAGAAAAAAATTTGTATATTCGTGATCAGCATCAACAGCCGAGTCGTTTCCGTCATGTCCGTCGGTCCGTCTGTTTATATGCGAACTAGTCCCTCAGTTTTAGAGCTATCGTGATGAAACTTGGCACAGATGCTTATTCTTTCTGCAAGCAGTACATATTTCAGAAGCGGCCAGATCGGATCACTATAACATATAGCTGCCATAGGAACGATTGGTTGAAAAACTTTTTTGTTTTTCAAGATAACTCAACCAATCTCACTATGTCTCAGTTTGCACACTATCCACATATGTTGGCAAAATTTTGGGGATTGTGGGAGATACAAACTTTGCTTATATACCTAGTTTGCTTGCTCTATCTTCAAAAGTGTGGAAAAAGCTGCGTTCATACGGACGGGCAGACAGAGGGACAGACGGACATTTCTTAAAAAAAATATTCTCTGTATTCTTTTTTTTTTCAAAAAAAGTTTGAACTTGTAAAAACGTTGCAGTCTGATGCACCCAACTGCGACTTTCTTAGTTGTTTTATTTTCTTTTATTGAAAAGCCTTATTTTCTTTATTCCACTCAGATTTATTTTGACAACAAACATTTCTTCTAGTGGGCATCTGATAGTCAAGCAACAACATTTGGTTGGTTTAGCGTTCATTCCACTTAATGAGCACCGTTCTAGGTAGCATTGGTAAAAGACAGCTTTGCAAGTATTTAATGAAAATAGTCACGCGACTGGTGCATATTTTATAAGTGCACAAGTTGCCCATTTCTTAAACAGACTTTTACTGTGCCCCCGATCCTTTGCTTGCCTGCCAAAGATTCTAGCCAGGGTCCTGGTATCTGTGTGTATCCTGTGTAAATCAACAGTTTTTGAAAGCTCTCGTTACAAATTGTAATAAACTAGCACATCCGTTGCCATTAAGCGACTTCTAATAAACTTTATGGCATTATTTTTGGGTCTCTTCCTCTACTTTATTGGTTTGGCTTGGGGGCCACCAAGGTGCTAATGATTCGATAACATTTGCCTTTAATAGCCACCAGCAGGCAAGACAATCAACATTAATGCGAGAATGGAGGAAGGCGAATTGAAGGTGGATGACGGAGGCGATTATCTGACCACAACAAAGTTACTTTCCATTTCAAGAGACGTTGGAGTCTGATATACTGAAATAGGCGGGAGTTGGGAAGAGTAGCAGGAGTAGGTGCAGGGAACACGAGTGGTCAATTGTTGAGTGACTTTATTTTAAAATAATAAAATATAGACAAATTATGTAATGGTGCCGAAAATAGAATACTCTTATTTACTAAAGTTAATCTAATTTAAATAATAACACTATGCAACAATAAGAGGCTTTTCGCGTGCATATGGGCCCATATTGAAAATAATGATACATTAGAGGTCCCTTATCACGGAAATAACTTTTATTATTTTCTATGGTAGACTTCTTATACTCCTTTTCTAATTTTTTTTGGAAAAAAAATAAGAAAATAGAGTATATTGGATTTGTGAAATGTCCGTCTGTCCGTCCGTAGTCTGTAAAGTCTGTATCTCCCACACCCACTTTACAACCAACAAATTTTACAGGTTTAATTCTGTTGCCCTATTAAAATCATTAAACAAAAATAATTTTGCCACGCCCACCCTCGCCATTGCAATCGAGCAAAGCCTGTAGAACTGGCCCAACAAAATTTAAATTTATGACTAATCTTGAAAGATTTGCGCAAAAGTACAATTGCCACGCCCACTTCTGACTCCGCAGGCAGGCGAAAAAAGAGTATATCGCAGTCGGGTGTATCCGACTGCAACATTCTTACTTGTTTTTCCTTAAACCTAATCAATTTTGCTGTCTGGTTGACATGCCAGTCCTGAACCAATGTCAATTGTAAATGGGTTTGGGTTGGGGCTTCGCCTTGAGCATGGTCATGTCCTTTGGTTTGGGGCACGTCCTTTGCAGCTGGACATTGAAAGCAGTCATTAACTTTTGAATGAAGCAACGGAAACAAGATAAGCACGTGAAACGACGACTACTTCCATTCCCTCTTTCTGCACCTCCCACCCCATTCCTGGTGACGATTGACGCTTGGCCTGCTGACGCTTTTGGCGATTTGCGATGTTATCGCTGCCACGCCCACGCCCACCCCGCGTACCGCACACCAAATGAGCCATAATTATTCAATGAGAAATAATAAAGTAAAAGGCGCGCACTAACTGGGCTACAAATTTGGGGAGTGGGTGTTAGGTAAGGTAAACTGGGGTGAGCTGAGGTGGGTGAAGGTGTTGGGTAACGATTGTTGTTCAACATGCACAAACACACATATATATTCTTAAATGTTGGTTTTTGCTCTGGCAATAGCTAACGTAGTAGTTGTTTTTCTGCTTGACACCCTACACCCCACCCACCACCCTTGCCCTCTACGGTAGACCCGTCCATCCTCACACCCGGGCCCAAACGATTCTTGCGTGACTTGCAGCTTTTTGCTTTGTGTTTGTTGTGGAAATTCCTTAATTTGCCAGGCTACCAGTCAAACTATGCCGACTTGCTGCCTGACAATCGCCAATGTCCATCCTCCTGTTAAGCTACCTCCTACCCCCCATCACCCTACTCATTCTTCTGCAGCCTTCTCCGTCTATCGACTATGGTATTGTTGTCGCTGTTAAGTAGTTACATTTTGTAGCGATTTGTCGAACAACACCAAAAAGTCGGCAAACAAAACAAATGAGTGACAAGTGAAGGAGAATATCTGCCGAGGTGGCAGTTGAAATACAGATAATAATTGCAATATTACAAATGTTTTTCAACTTGAATAAAACATTAATAGCTCACTATATACATATATATATATACATATATATACATATATAAAACTGTTCAACCTGACTGACTCACTCTTTCACTGGTTGGTGACCACCCCACATCAAGAAAAAAAACTTAATATTTAACAGTAGTTTTTTCTTATGCTGAAGGTGAATTATGGAAAAATACGGTATGGAAATAAAGTTCAGACTCGAGACAGGTGGGACGTCATCGAATTTT
>OX453090.1:25672934-25869571 GCA_949708635.1 Hirtodrosophila cameraria | reverse complement strand
TATAGCTGGAGCAACCAAATTTAAATTAATTGCAAAACTTAAGATTTTATAGAAAATGCAATTGCGATATCCACTTCCGACAGCAAGAGGCAAAAAAAAGAGTATATCGCAGTCGGGAGTGCCGAAAGCAACGTTCTTACTTGTTTTCTTTCTCTCGAAGCTTCTTTTAATGACACTTTTTCTTGAAGATTTTATTATATTTATATTAACGTTATAGTTGCACTCATCTTACAAAACGGAATGAGACACAAAATTTTTCATTCGGATCGGGTGAGACAGGATCGATTTGCCCGTTCCCATCTCTTCTGGGAGATGCCTCTGTAAATGATACTGTATAAAATTAATAATATGAAATTTATTATATGTATTGTATAGATATTATTTATATTGTCTAATTTTTTCAATTTCTACAAATTGTTTTTTATTATACAAATTTTACATCAATATATATAAAAGTTTTCAACCTGACTGATTTACAATTGTCGCACAGCCCACACCATAAGAGCTAGAAGGCTGCATTTTTCACAGTAGTTCCATCTTATGCTGAAAGTGCGTACTAAGATCGGGTTTTGGAAAATTCGGTTGGGAAATGTCGAAAATTTGTGGAAAACCGTAGTGTGCAACTTTTTTGTTTATCATCCGATCAGCTTCAAACGCATTTTACAAAATCTAAACAAGAAATTCATTAATAACTGCATACCATTTTTTCAGAAAATTTCGCGGAAAGTGGATGGATGCGTGCGACGAGATAGGAATATCAAGCGGTGTACTTTGTACGCTTTTTAATATTGCTTTCTCGCTGTGCCACAAAACATCTTTCGTACATTTTTGTATATGTGTGTATGGATACACTTGCAAAATGAGCGCGCGCTCTCTCTGATTTTGCTTTGCACTCTTAATTTGTTCGCATGCATATGTATTCACACAAACAGCAAAAATGTCGTTTGCTTTTGTATTTACACTGTGCATTTAACTGCAGATGAATAAATCGAACTGACTATACTCTTTTTTAATTAAAAAAAAAAGAAGAAAATAGAGTATATTGGGTTTTTGAAATGTCCGTCTGTCCGTCTGTATGAACGCAGGTTTTTTCCACAGTTTTGAAGCTCGAGCAACCAAACTTGGTATACATGTTGGTATATACCATAGTAAGACAAAGTGTCAAGATTTCCCCTCCACCCCCACCCCTTCCCCAACAAACCGCAAAAACCTATATCTTCCACAGTTTTCTAGCTAGAGTAACCAAATTTAACACAAAGGCTACTTATCACATTCTTGATTGATCTGACAAAAAAAATTTTAACACGCCCACCCCCGCCCCCAAAAATGAGCAAAGTCTGTATCTCCCCCACCCCTTTAGCTAGAATCACCAAATTTTGCAGGTTGAATTCTATTGTCCTATTAAATAGATTGGATAATAATAATTTTGCTACGCCCACCCCCGTCCTTGCAATCGACCAATGTTTGTTTCTCCCAAACCTGTAGAACGGGCCCAACCAAACTTCAATTGATGGCAAAACTTGAAAGACTTGAGCAAAATACAATTGCCACGCCCACTTCTGACTCCGCAAAGAGGCTAAAAAAGAGTATATCGCAGTCGGGTGCATCCGACTGCAACGTATTGTTTGCAATATTGCAATTGTATTTTTGCTCAAATCCTTCAAGTTTTACCATCAATTTAAGTTTGGTTGGGCCCGTTCCATAGGTTAGGGAGATCTTGACACTTTGTCTGCCTGTTTGTATGTTTGTTTGTGTATGTTTATATGTATTCCATGCATATTTTTAATACATACATACATATGTACGAATATATTTACTATAAATTGATCGTCTCCCAGATCGCCAGTTATTTGTAATGGAGCGCCGTGCCGCCCTAAAATTTAATCTTGTCATTCTCTTTTTGTGTGTATAATATAAAAACAAAGAGAAAAAATTCGGTTAAATAATGAGTAATACCAGTCTGAAGTTTTTGTCACGAGTGAATAAATAAAATTTAAAATAGATATATTGTGACAATAAAAGTGATTAGTTCAATTTAAAATAATTATGTTTTTATGTATGTACTGAGATATATGAATGGATTACATATAGTCATACTATTGATGAAATGAAGAGGAGGTGCTAAAGAAGGCGATTCAGCAATATAAATTATGAAAAATTTGTATAATAAAATATTTAAAAAACATTGTACTGCTAAGTTAACTTATCTTGACACTTTGTCTGCCTATGGAATATACCAACATGCATACCAAGTTTGGTTGCTCTAGCTTCAAAACTGTGGAAAAAAACTGCGTTCATACGGACAGACGGACAGACGGACATTTCACAAACTCAATATACTCTTTTTTTCCATTTTGGAAAACAGAGTATAGTAAATATCTTTACCAGCATACACCCGCGGCATTGCCCGCCATTTCAAATCTGTGAACTTTATCACCATTTCCCGGCCGTTTCTATTTTCTAATACCTCGGGCGGATTTGCCAACATTTGAAAATAATGTTGTTTATATTTTTGTACGAATGGGCTTTAAAGGGATCTTGATGAATCGAACGAAAACTTAACTTTCGTCTATACAACTTTAAACACTTACATTGGACCCAGAGGTCTGAATTTCCGAAAAATTGGTATGCATTCATTGTCGAATTTTCATAAAGATCTTTGAAAAAGAATTTCAAGCAAATCGCACAAAAACTTTCGCCCTGTTTGCCACCCACTTTCCACCCTCGGGCTTGAATTTTGGTATGCAATTTTTTTCAAATGTTCATATATGTATATCCTTGAAATTGAATTTGATGAAAATCGAAATAAAAACTCAACTTTTTCCTATTTACCACACGCATTCCACCAAATGGGTGGTGCAGTCATAAATGATTATACCCAAGCAGAGAGATTATTATTTTGTCAAGAAATGTGTAGCACACTGAAGGAGACTTCTCCGAAAAAAAGGGTTGTATTTTCGTGATCAGCATCAACACCGGAGTCATGTCTGTCTGTATATTTATATGCAAACTAGTCCCTCAGTTTTAAAACTATCGTGATGAATCTTAGCACAGATGCTTCTTCGATTTTTGCAGGTAAAACATATGTCCAGATCGTACCACTATAGTATAGATAACGTTTGTTTCTTGTTTTTATATATTTTGAAACGTAACAGAGAGCAGCATGAATCCATGCATGCCTTTGCTAAGAGCTGAGCAGAGAAATTACAAACAATCAATTCAACGTAGCAAAGCACCGTGAGAGAGAGGAAGACGAACGAATAAAGAGTGCCGACGATATAGAGATTCATAGGTACCCAGTAGTTCGCCAACGGCTACTCGATCACGAGTGACCGTCGTTGTGGGATCCCACTGGTCGCATCCCACATCGCCGGTTGCTAGTAATGCAGCGCCGTTCCGCTCAAAAAACGGACGGCAAACGAAAATGAATTTTGCTTTCGTTGTTTTTCTTTTTGTGTAAATCTTTTTGAAATCGATTTTGGCATTCTCTTTTGCGCCAATTTGCTTGTGTGTAGAAGTGTCATAGAAAAACGAAAAAAGTAACAATGCATTTGATAACGCGTGCGCAGCGTCAGTTTCGTTTGAGTGCTTGAAACACTTTTTATTCATAAGCGTGGTTATTTAGTTGTTATAAATTAAAAACGGTAAGTTTGTGTAATTTTTACCATGTTTTACTTAGGTGTATATGTATTTAGATATGCATATGCATATCAAGCTGAAATTAAATGTTCTTAAAGAAATTTAGACTGCCTTGGCTTGATATGCACGTAGTTACAATATAAACAAGTAAGAATGCTCTAATCGAGTGTGCCCGACTACAAGACTCCCTGCTCCCAACTTGCATTTCAAGCAGTTCAGCGGCAACATAAGTAAGCAGTGCACTTAACTTGTGCAGTGCCTGTCAAATTGTTATTTCTGTCTGCTGAGACGGGGGTAATAGATTCTTCCATATCTTTGGTGCTATTTATCCGATCGTGTTGAAATTTACACAGCTGATCAACATTGATACAACATATATGTGTACCAAAATCAATGCTTTATCTTTAAAAATGTGGCTGTGGGAGTTTTTTTCGATTTGCGAGGGTGTAGGGGGTGCATTCGAAATTTGAAATAAACTTGATCTGCGTACGGTATATGGGAACCTGCATGCCAAGTTTGGTGTCTCTAGCTCTTATAGTCTCCGAGATCTGTGTGTTCATACGGACAGGCGGACAGACAGACAGACAGACAGACGGACAGACAGACGGACATGGCTAAATCAACTCGGCTTTTGATGCTGATCTAGAATATATAGTTTATACAGTCGGAAATACCTCCTTCCGCCTGTTACACACATTTGCAGTACTTTATAACTCCCTTTTTCCCATTTTTAATCTGTCATTTTGGCAATACTCGCACAGTCCAAACCATAATAGCTAGAAGGCTGAATTTTTCACAATAGTTTCGTCTTATGCTGAAAGTGTGTACTATTCCCGGAGGTTGGAAAATACGTCGGGAAACGTGGAAAATTCGTGGAATTTTCCGCTCAGCTTCAAACTCATTTTAAAGGATCTATTTAAAAACTCATTAACTACTGCATACCAATATTACGGAAAACTCGGTGGAGTTGCTGGGTTTATGTGGATTGATACGCAAGCAGCAAAATACATGTATAATACATGTAATACATGTATTATTCGGATATCTTTTTATGTATGTGCATTGGCATTGCCAACTGACCTACGCTCTCTGCTTATGCTTTGCACTCTTTATTCGTTAGTCTTCCTCTCCCTCACGGTGCTTTGCTGCGTTAAATTAATCGCTTGTTTCTCTCTCTACCGGTGATTTCTCTGCTCAGCTCGTAGCAGAGGCATGCATGCATGGAAGCTGCTCTCAGCTAGGTATCAAAATATATAAAAATTCACTAATGACTTCACCACCCAATAGGTGGAAAGTGGGTGGTAAAAAGAGCAAAAGTTGAACTTTGGTGCAATTTTCATCAAATTAATTTTCAAGCATCTATATGAAAATTCATTAAAAGCTGCTTACCAATTTTCCGGACCATTCAACCCCCTGGGTGGAAAGTGGTGGTAATTTCAGTTAGCAAACAAAATATGGATACGATATTAAATTGCACACATACTAGGTGCGTTAAAAAGTGAACAGGCCTTTTTAAAAAAAAGAGTAAATATTAATTTTACCAAAATCTGTTTATTTTATTTTAAATAGTCCCCTTTGGACTCCATTCAGGGATTTGGACGATCTAAAAGCGTGTCAATCGAGTGTTTAAGCTCGTTAAGTGGCATGTTCTTTCGATGGCTTATTCATCGGTAAAAGAATTTATCGAAAAGGTTAAAGCCACATGGGACTAAATGAGGCAAACAATTCGAGTGGTTGATGGTTATAATGCGATTTTTAATAACAAATTGCCCACAAGTCAGCCGTCATTTATGTCCTTACGACTATTTTTAAGCATTGTATACCACTAATGAACTCTGCCAAGAGATAAACTATCATTATCATAAAGTTGGTTTATCAATATCTAACAATTATAATAATTTGAACGCAATTTTATAGAGCTAGAGCAACCAAACCATAAGCATACAAAGTATTAAGATCTCTACCATCACCAGCACTCCCTCCCCTACAATTCGGAAAAAAATTACCTTCCAAACCTGACAAAAAAATGTTGACGTCGCTCACTCCCGCGCCCGTAAATGAGCAAAATTTGAATCTCCCACTCGTATACAGCTAAAGTCATTTGCCAACAGACTCCGCAAAGAGGGTGAAAATATAGTATATCGCAGTCGGGAGCAATCGACTGTAACGTCCTTACTTGTTATACTCTTTTTTAATTTTTTTGAAAAAAAAAAAGAAAAAAGAGTATATTGGGTTTGTGAAATGTCCGTCCGTCCGTCTGTCTGTCCGCTGTATGAACGAGTGTTTTGAAGACAGTCATTTATTTTTTCGTTCCAAAATTTCCGCACTCAATAACCACTTTTTATCAGCTGTATAAATCAATCTGACCAGTTTTTAAACGTGTTAAGACTATTATTTTTTTAACATGATAATAAGCAATCGAACCCTAATTTTTCTTCGTTTGAAATTAAGCTGCATCAACATTGACATGAAAATAATAAAATTGGTTAAAATTGGTTTTTCAAAGTGGCAACAACATTGAGAAAACACAGTTTTTATCTAAGCTATCGCAAAAGACGCAGTCCTTCAATTTTTGATTTTATTTCTTCAATTTCCTTTTCCTAGATTTATTGGAACGCGTACTGTGACCCGCGTGGCTAACAAGAGGCAACCAACAACACCACTAAACAGCATTGCTAGTTCCAATGATGGGCACGTCCAGCTAGAGATTGTATCGCAGCCGGAGCAGCAGCATCGTGCTCGCTACCAGACTGAGGGCAGCCGTGGTGCTGTCAAGGACCGCAGCGGCAACGGATTTCCCATAGTCCGGCTTACTGGCTACGTTAAAGCGGCAGTGCTTCAAGTGTTTATTGGCACGGACATCGGGCGCGTGGCCCCGCACATGTTCTATCAGGCGTGCAAGGTAGCTGGAAAGAACTCAACGCAGTGCAACGAGAAAAAGGTCGACGGCACCATGGTGATTGAGATTGACTTTAAGCCCGAGACAGACATGACCATTACTTGCGATTGCGTTGGCATACTAAAGGTAAGCAATCAGATTCTACTCTTGTAATCAATACAAGCTAATCGCGCTAATTGAAGGAGCGCAATGTCGATGTAGAACATCGCTTTCCGGAACATCTGGCGCAGAAGAACAAGAAGAAGTCAACTCGCTGTCGCATGGTTTTCCGAACGCAGCTAACACGTGACGATGGCAGCTCTGAAACGCTGCAGGTTTGCTCCAATATCATTATATGCAGTAAGTTTTTACCGACCACTTACCATAACACGCTAAGCCATTGTAAATTGAGCTAAAATTCAATTCAGAACTCATTTAAACCGAATTATAATATGAAATCATCAGTAATTTTATGTTCAATTGAGTGTACCCATAAAATTCACAAATTGTAATGCAAACAAGTAAGAATGAGCTTTGGGTGTACCCAACATTTGAATTAAACTTGATCTGGGTATTATATACAGGAACATGCCAAGTTTGGTGGCTCCAGCTCTTATAGTGTCCGAGATCGACGCGTTCATACGGACGAACAGACAGACAGACAGACGGACGCACGGGCATTTCACAAACCCAATATACTCTTTTCTTTTTTTTATTCAATAAAATTAAAAAATGAGTATAAACATAATGCTAAAACATAAAAGCTCAAAGTCTAAATCCGCTGCACACGCTGCTGTTGTAGTCGGCTCTGCCGCTGCCGTGAATGTTTTTGGGCTGAGTGCATGAATGTGTTTGTGCAGAATTGGAACTTGAACTTTATTTCTTAACTTATATGAAAGAATTTCGCCTAACTGGAGATTTTCGATTGATATTGAATGGCAGAAACCATAAGGCATAGGGAGCTGAATTTTTTACAGTAGTTTAGTCTTGAGTTTAATCTTGAAGGAGACTGGATTTTTGAAAATGTTGCAAAAAATTGTTAAAACTTTTAAAATTACAAAATATGTATATCTTAATAATCTTAATAGGCTGTTGAATTGAATTTTTTAATAAGATGGAGATAGAAACTTATGTTCCTTCTACTGGTTTATTTTCGATTAAATTGTTATTTCTTTACAGATTTACTTTACCCTAAACTCTGTCCGCGTCGCAGTCGACGTCAGCCGAGTTTTATGTATTTGCTTGTATGTATTCGGCTACAGCGATGGCTGCAGCGATGATCGAATTATATGCGTATACATTGTCACTGGTCAATTGTCCATTGTGTGGTTCAGTGTGTACCCGATATGTGTACATGCTACAAGGTGTGATTGTGCAATAATTCCCGAAATAGAAATTCCGTAACTCCAATTATAAATTTGAACAGCAAAAGTTTAGAAGATAGTCGAAGCTTATATTGTGGGCGAATCAACCAGTAAACTTTTTTTTTTTATCTTTCAGCCAAGATTTCAAAAAAGGGTTCAAAGGGAGAAAGAGATATTTTAAGCGTAGGCCTTATAGCAAAGAAAACCGCCACACAGTATAACTTTCTTTCAAAACTGTTCAAAACATGATTTACCATGCCATGTTGTGAACGAAAACCAAGTTGATAATCCAAAATAATGAAATTATCATGAAATTCCATCCTTTTGGGAATTTGTCGATATGGAGCAGGTTTGTCTAACGGTTTTACGGTCTATGGAAACATAGTAACCTTAACAGTGTATTTTAAAATTATAGAAAATCTGAAAAACGTACATAAAATTGTTGTTTTTTTTTTTTTTTTCATTCGATCGGATTCAAAAACATTTCTTAAGAACGCTAATCGCTTTTTTTTTTGGAAAATCGACCCCCTTGCGTGGAAGTTGGAAGGGTAAATTTTCAAATTTTGCTAAATGCTTTAAACTCAGTTTCGAAGCTCTGTCTTTAAGATTGTTACGTGTGCTGGTCAGGGTTAGAAACTATACGTGAAGGAGTGGGCAATTAAGGCCACTGTCAAATATTTAGCCGGGCGAGCAAATCTAAATCCAAATCCGCGCACGGGCGGACAATGATGGGCTGAGTCAACTGTTTCGCTGTGCGAGAAAAGCCGTGGGCATAGGTTAGAAAACAAATTTGTAAATCAACTTCTTATAATTATAATCAATTTTATATCCCTTTCAACAAATAATTATTTAATTATACCAACAACTTTATTATTTCCCATTGCTAAATTTTAAGTCAAAGCATTTAAATTTAATTTTACCAACACAAGTGTAAACGCTTTTTATTATACGAAGACCACTAATATAATACTACGGTAATCTTGATTTTTTTTCTTACACAGCCCAACCGCCAGGCGTTCCAGAGATCTGCAAAAAATCACTTAACTCTTGTCCCGTGGAAGGCGGATTAGAATTGTTCATCATCGGCAAGAACTTTTTAAAGGACACACATGTTGTTTTCCAGGAGACCTACGATAGTGTTAACGCCGATGATGCAACAACCGAAATCAGACCATGTCAGCAACTTATCGGTGGAACTGCTGCACTTTGGGAACAGAGCGTCTTACCCGATAAGGAGTACTTGCACCAGGTAATAAATAATAAGATAAATACTTAAAGGGTTTTTTCTAATGCGCTGTTATTACATTAATAAATTAGACGCATTTGATCTGCACGGTGCCACCTTATCAGCATCAGAGTATTCTCAAGCAGGTCAGTGTACAGGTGTCAATAATCTCGAGCGGCAAGAAAAGTGAGCCACACACCTTTATCTACACACCCAAAGGCAGCTATACAACACTAGCGGCGGCCAGCACGTTAAGTAGCACAGTGCAAAGTCAAGGTATTTATTTGTTGACTATTTATATTTTAAATGCCCCACGCAGGCATCATCAATCATAGCCGTATCAAACGAGATTTTAACACGATCATATACATAATCACAACACAGAACATAACACAAATAAACAACCAGCAATTCAACACTAATCCGTCAGGCAATCTCAGGCAAGTCAGTTTAACGCACCATAAAGTGTCGTAGGCATATCCAAAAAAGAAAATATTTAATTACATACTTTTACATGTGTACATAGTTACTCGTACGTTCAAATGTATATTTATGAATAACACTATGCAACGCTCAAAATGCAGTTCGCATAAAAATCACGGATCCCCTAATCAAGAAAATAATTTTATTTTTTTCTATAGCAGAGTTTTTTTTCCAAGTAGAATTTTTTTGAAGTGAGTTCAAATATTTCACTGTAACTAAACTAAACTAAATATATGCCGATTTTAAAAAACGATACACCAAACGAAAGTGACATATGGGCCTAAAAATAAGTTTTCAACATTTAAGACATATATCTAATAGTTTTTTATTAAAAGATATTAAAATTGACATTTGAAAAAATTTTTTTTGCAAAAGTTTTTAGTTGGAATTCAATGGAAAACTCGAGGAAAGTTAGAAAAACCAATGCAGTAGCCTTCAATTTTAATTAAACTAGAGATTGATTCATAAGGTTTGAAAAAGTCATAACTCGTCAAAATCTATGGTAGAACTTCCACTCTAAAGTCATTTGAGCAATTCAACATATTTAAAATTTTTACGTTTTTCCAGTTGCTGACCGAGAGACCAATAAATAGTTGGAAATAAAAATATGAGTACGTGATTAATTTTTTTTTACTTTCATATAAAACACTTGTACTATATACGGTTTCGCTCGCTAATCCAAATTTGTGAACTTTATCACCATTTGTCAACCGTTAGCGATTATACCCGAGGTCTTGTTCGACCTACTAAATATATGACGAGAAGCTATATTCTGCTTACCATTGATATATTCCCTAGCAGAAAATAAGAAATACACATAAATGATAGCTATAAAATATACAAGCCCGATTTTAACCAAATAAGGTCTGCATTAAAGAACTAAACCACAGAATAGGTGAATTGGGTTAAAATAGCTTGAGAAACAAAAGAGATTTCTTCATGATTCCTATGGGAGCTATAAGATGTAGTGGTTCGATCTGGCCGAATCCAACATATGTTCTACCCGCTACAAAAAATTTTTTTCAAGATATCTCAAAAACAGATATTAAATATTAAAAAAAAAATACACAGTGTATGCGATCAAGCATCTCATCATTACATCTTTAGCTAGACTGAGACAGACGGCCACCCCTCTAGAATCTAGATACAAAAAATAAAAGGTTGTACAAAAGACTTAATTTATTAAATTTAGTTTTATATAGTATTATTTGGTTTATGGGTTAGTTCCGTCAAAAGTCTGCGATGCTTCTACGCTATTCAACGAAATATTTCTTTGTTAGTCCACTCGTCCGGAAATTTTCACTTCAACTCGTTTCCGGCCCTGTGTTTATGCTCTTCTTTTTATTTTTTTCGAATATATTATTAGGTTCCCATTAAAAATGGGAAAAAGGGAGTTATAAAGTACTGCAAATGTATGTAATAGGCAGAAGGATGCATTTCCGATTGTATAAACTATATATTCTTGATTGAACTAGCCATATCCGTCTGTCTGTCCATCTGTCTGTATGAACACTGTGATCTCAGTGATTTTAAGTGCTAGAGCCACCAGACTTGACATGCAGGTTCCTGTATACCATGCACAGATCAAGTTTATTTCAAATTTCGGTTACGTCCCACCAAACCACCACAAATCGAAGAAAAAAATCCCACAGCCACAATTTTAAAGATAAAGCTTTGATTTTTGGTACACATATATGTTTAATCAATGTTGATGTTGTAAATTTCAATTCGATCGGATAAATAGCACAAAAGTTATGAAAGAATCTATTACCCCCGTCTCAGCAGGCAGAAACAACAGTTTGACGGGCACTGGACAAGTAAAGTGCACTGCTTGCTTGCGTTGCCGCTGAGCTGCTTGAAATGCAAGTTGGAAGCAGGGAGTCTCGTAGTCGGCCACAATCGACTAGAGCATTCTTACTTGTTTTTAACTAAAAATCACAAAAAAAACGTATTTTCGAACATTTACAATCGCTAGCATCTAAGCTACTGAACCGATCTTAATACTATATGCGAGAATTTACTTACCTTTAATTTGAATGCTTGCTTGGCTAAATCTTTTAATTTGAAATGGAGATATATGGGCATTTCCACGGGTCGCGAACGTACATTCGTACGCGTTTAATGCAAAAAAAATGTAAGAACAACATTTTCTGAAACTTTTTTTTACTTTTCGATAGCATTTTGTGAGCTCTTTGCTTATTGTAAATGATGGGGCTTATCGAGTTTTCATTAATTTTATAATAATTGCAAAAAAAATGTGGTCGCGAACGTACGCAAAATAAAAGTCGACTTTGGCTTAATATAGTAAAATGCAAAAATTTGCGAATTGGGATGGAATATTATAATGCGATAACTTTAATTTTAAAATGGATTCATGTAGCTTTCTATCGAGTCTATTCACAAGAATTAAGTAATTAATTAAGTACTGGTCGCGAACGTACGGGTCGCGAACTTACGATTTTTCCATAGACTTTGCACTTGAATATTAACAGTTTAGCTAGGTTAAATGAATCGCTTATCAAAGTTGTAAGTTAGTGCTTGTTTTTATTGAATGTTTATAAAATTGCTTTCATCAAGTATCATCTCATATGACAGCGTAAAGATTAAAGAAAACGGTCTAAAAATGAGCCAAATAAGCGCAAAAAGCAATTTTTTTAGATTGCAGTCGATTTGATCATGATAGTTAATAAACTGGATTGTAAATTATTAGATTTCATCATTATCTAACAATTTACATGAATTAAAGCATTTAATTCAGAAGTAATAGGTACTAATAATGACTTTGAAGTTTTTGGAGCTGGTGGACCTTTTTTCGGAAATGCCCATATTCAAAAATGTTAGAACGAGTTCAAAAATTCGAAAAAAGATGTGTCAAGATCTCCAACAAAATCTTTTTTGTTTTTCAAAGTAACTCAACCAAACTCACTTTACCTAAGTGTAAGGAGAGTGTACATTTTATCAAAATCGGACTACTATATCCTATAGCTACCATGGGAACGATCGGTTAAAAAATAAGTTTTTGTATGAAAAACTATTCTGTTATTTAAAATAACTCAACCAAACTCATTTTACCTAAGTTTAAGAACAGTTTATAATTATATAAGTAGTCTTTAAAAAAATTTAATTTATTAGTCGTACAGAAAACAGTATATCGTATGTATGTATGAAAAAGCGAAAAATTTGTTGCAAGGTAACAATTTCGATTCATTGGTTGTATAATTGAGAACGTGTGAGACCAATGTGTGATAGATGATCAAAGCAATTTTCAAGTTCGCCACATAATTACAGAATATATAATTAACATAGTGTTTTAACAACTAGCCTGTAATGTTTACGCCATGTTTGCCATAATACTTAACTCAAAATGGTTATTCAAAAAACCAAACCGTTGCAAAAACAAAGTATACACCCACTTAAAAGTCAAGGAGCAGAGTGGTTGCGAGAGCAGGGAGCATTATTTTAGTTTTATAATTAGCACTAAGTTTTAATAGATACCTAAGCTATAATAACTTTTCTATCACCCTCTCTATCTGTCAGCGTTTACATCCACTATTAGAAGTAAACGCTTAACCTGTATTATCCCAGCGGAGACTTATAATGTTTTCTTTAATATATTCAAATATTATTTTTCTTAATTTTGTTGTCCCTTAGTTTATTATAGGACTTTTTCCCACACAATTGGGCAATTGCTACATTCTGTGTACTAAATACGCGTATCTTATACTTTTAGATGTTGTCAGTTTCATGGACACAAGTTCTGTGCCCTCCAGT
Organism: Hirtodrosophila cameraria; assembly: GCA_949708635.1. Classification (NCBI taxonomy): domain Eukaryota; kingdom Metazoa; phylum Arthropoda; class Insecta; order Diptera; family Drosophilidae; genus Hirtodrosophila; species Hirtodrosophila cameraria. Next base: position 25,856,211 of record OX453090.1, on the reverse strand, counting down.
AACTCTGTCTGGGCCAGCAATGCTGCCGCCGCTGGTGCAAATGGTGTGGAGACTAAGCAAGAATTGGATTCTGGCATGATGCCGCCGCCGATTACGACTCAGATACCGATGGGACTACGGCGGTCCTCACTTTCCGGCGCTGCGGCTATGATTACGGACCAGCAGTTGGTGCATCTAAATGCGGTGGCCAGTGCGGAGGTGGCGATGAAGATCGAACTGCAGGACGACAGCAACTCGCACAATCCGTTGAATGCAGAGGGACTTCACTCGCCAGAATCACTTAATCCCAATACGTTGCAGTACCATGCACACTATGCGCGAAAGGCCAACCTCGACACCATTATGTACGATCAGTCCAACAATTTACCCAGCTTTCCAGTGCCTGCCACTGTGGCTACTGTAGCCGCTGGCGTTGATCTGGATCCAGCTGCGGTGGCCGTTGCCGTTGAGCTGGCAGTAAAGAACGAAATTGCCAAACATGTGGTGCAGCAGCATCAGCAGCACCAGGCGCCGCAACAGCAACAATCAGCAGCCACTGTTCACAAGTTCATTGATGAGCTAACCAAATCGACATCCGTGGTCAACAGCAACGGCACCAGTGAGCCGGCTCTATTCGACCATGCTCTGACCGACATCCTGCAGCAAAAAGTAGGCGTGCTCACTCACACACACTCGCATTCGTCTGCCGCGATCACGCCCAGTGTGCTGAAGCGCAGCCTCTCTATAAGCAGCAACAACTCAAACAGTTCACTTTCTGGTAGCGACGCATCGTCAAATAGCTCTTCCCTCACTCAGGACATTATACTGAATTCAGAGCCGGCAGCGGCGTTGGGCGCAGGTTTGCCATTACAGCAGTTAACAACGGGGACAGCTGCTGCTGTGGGCAATTCTAATGGTACTCTTTCAACAGACATCATTATGAATCCGGCAGTCTCTCCATCGACCATTCTCTGTTCAGCAAATGGTGCTGCAACAGCTTTGGTGCCCAACATATTGGCGCCGCATCAGGTCACCATGGCAAATTCCATACTAAACGACATTGCCATGCAGGCGAAGCCCACGCAGCAGGATGCTGCCGTAGCGGCGCTGGCTCTGAGCAACATTATGATGAGTCCGCCAAATGCCGCCACTGGTGTTGGTGTTAGTGTTGACGTTGGCGACACACTGCCACCGACACCCACTGTTATGCAACCGGAGGTAGCCGCTACGGCCACCTCCACTGCTGTCAGCAACATGATAATTAAAGCTGCTGCCGATTTCATAACTACACAGGAGCAAGAGCAGCATCATTATCATCAGCAACACCAGCAACACCAGCAACACCAGCAACACCAGCAGCATCAGCAGCATCAGCAACATCAGCAACATCAGCAGCATCAGCAGCACCAACAGCTCCAGCAGCATGGGCATGCCCTTTCGCATCCTCAGCAGCAGCAACAACAGCAAACAGCTAATTCGGGAGCAACTGGCAGCGATCCGCTTGTCAATTTGCTCTTGAGCCACTCGAATTCGTCTGAAACCGTCGCTGTAGAGGCTGCAGCTGCTGCTGCTGCCGCCGCTGGATTCCAATCGCTATCCTCTGTCCACCTGCCCGTTGTGCCGCCCGCACCACAAGAATCTCTCATTGTTGCACTGTCCACTGAGAATGCACTGCAGAAGTCCGTGGCTACTGCGGCCGTTACCACCAATGGGGCTGTGATGACTCAGCAGGCATCGGCACCCAGCAACGCCGGCAGTATTTTGCCCGCCGCCGTTGGCGCCGTCGCTGCTGCTGCTGCCGTCGCTGTACAGCCACCTATACCCCAGGAGCTGACCACAATGTCCGATCAGGATTTAATTAGTTACATCAATCCGAGCACATTCGATCAGCGTGAGTATCGGGGTAACGAGCTTAGGCTCACAATTCGTCAAAATCCAATATCTTCTTCAGTTTTATAGGTAGACGTTAGATGAAAAAATCTGTTTCTCTTACTCTCCTAAAGCTAGAATCATTAAATTTCGCAGGATAACTTATTTTGGAAAATAAGATACATTGTATGATTTTGCTACGCCCTGCAATGCTGGAGCCACCAAATTTAAATTGAGCTCCACTAATGATCTGCCTCGACAGACTTAAAATTTCTGATCTAGCCCAAACAATAAAACTTATTTGGAATATGGCACTTCAAACGAGTTTTTTGAGAATTAGTTTTTTACTTCCTGTTCCCATTAAAAATGGGAAAAATAGAGTTGTAAAGTACTGCAAATGTATGTAACAGAAGGAGGCATTTCCCACTATATAAAGTATACATATTCTTGATCAGCATCAACAGCCGAGACGAACGTCGATCTCAGAAACTATAAAAGCTAGAGACACCAAACTTGGCATGTAGGTTCCTGTATACCATACGCAGATCAAGTTTATTTCAAATTTTGAATGCACCCCCGCAAATCGAAAAAAAAAACTCCCACAGCCACAATTTTAAAGATAAAGCTTTGATTTTGGTACACATATATGTTTAATCAATGTTGATCAGTTGCGTAAATGTCATTACGATCAGATAAATTACACAGAAGTTATGGAAGAAACTATTACCCCCGTCCCAGCAGGCAGAAACAACAGTTTGACATGCACTGGACAAGTTAAGTGCACTGCTTGTTTGTTTTGCCGATGAACTGCTTGAAATGCAAGTTGGGAGCAGGAAGTCTTGTAGTCGGGCACACTCGACTAGAGTATTCTAACTTGTTTTGAGTTATGAAACTGTAATAGTAAATGAGCGACACTATACACAGACTAAGGGTTTTAAAATTTTTTTACGTGTTATATAACGCATTTAAGAATACGTCTCCGGCTCCATTAAATATATATTTTGGTGATCAGCATCAGACGAGACGATCTAGACATGACCGTCTCAGCTCAGCTCTCAACCTCTCCGATTTAAGCTATCTGATGACCCTTAGACTCTTCATTTTGCTGCTGGTATACAATATCTGCTGACCTTTTTCTTATGTTTTTGTTTTGTGTTTAAATATAAAAAATTCAATGGCAATGAAATATTTTACTAAATCGTTTTGAATTAAGAACTCCTCAGTATTGTAACTTAGAACAATATAACATTCCGTTTTTTTTTAATTTTTCTGGCACTTTCATTTTTTTTAGATATGGCAGCTTTTCCGATAAAATTCATGAATTTTGAAGTGCTGCATAAAAAGGGGCACTTTTGAAGTGATGTATGGTGGCACTTTAATTCGCGAATTAAAAATAAAAGCATCTTAATCTCACTTAAACGCATGAGGCGTTCGAAAAGCAAGAGCACAAAGCAAGCACAAGGGAATAAGGTTTTTGTTGATTAAAAACTTGATTTTTGTTTTTATGGTTATTTGGGACGCTGAATCCAAATCTGCACTTGTTTTTTTTCTATCAGCTCGACTTTACACATATTCAAATAACTTTAGAACGGTTCACAGGATTTAGATTTAGTAGTTTCAGAAATATTTAAGAAAAAAAAAAACAATTTTGGAAAAAAATTTTTTTTGGTTTTTAAAATTTTTAAAAAATAGTAGAAAATTGACAAATATCAGAGTTTTGGTCTAAAAACATTTTGTTAAACATATTTTTAATGAAATGAACTTTATTACATTGTAATCGGTGCACAAATATAAAAATTGTTAATAAGCAATAAACTATGCAAAAAACAAGCAAAATATATGTGAAACCGCAAAATGCTCATTATATAGAGGTGGCAAAACATCGATGTACACGCCATCGACAGTGATAGTCAAAACCCACGATACTACCGATGTTACTATCGAAAAATTAGTATATAACAAATTCAATAGTAATATAATAATTTGTAGTCATTTATTATTTCATTATTCAACCCAAAAATATATTCACACAAAATAATATAAAAAACAAGTAAGAACGTTGCAGTCGGATGCACCCGACTGCGATATACTCTTTTTTTCGCCTCTTTGCGGAGTCAGTGGGCGTGGCAATTGAATTTCTGCTCAAATTTTTAAAGTTTTGCCATCAATTAAAATTTGGTTTGGCCTGTTCTACAGGTTTGGGAGAAACAAACATTGCTTGATTGCAAGGGCGGGGGTGGGCGTGGCAAAAATATTTTTATCCAATCTATTAAATAGGGCAACAGAATTCAACCTGCAAAATTTGGTGATTCTAGCTAAAGGGGTGGGGGATATACAGACTTTGCCTATTTGTGGGGGCGGGGGTGGGCGTGGCCGAATTTTTTTTTGCCAGATCAATGAAGGATGTGATAAGTAGCCCTTGTGCCAAATTTGGTTACTCTAGCTATAAAACTGTGGAAGATATAGGTTTTTGCGGCTTGTGGGGGAAGGGGTGGGGGTGGGTGGGAGATCTTGACACTTTGTCTGCCTATGGTATATACCAACATGTATACCAAGTTTGGTTGCTCTAGCTTCAAAACTGTGGAAAAAACCTGCGTTCATACAGACAGACGGACAGACAGACGGACAGACGGACAGACGGACATTTCACAAACCCAATATACTCTTTTTTCCTTTTTTTTCAAAAAAGTTAAAAAAAGAGTATAATTATACAAAGTGTATTCAATAACTTTGTTTAGAGCAACGTGCTCTCGTATATAAATCAGCATCAACAGCCGAGACGAACTAGAAATGTCCGTCTGTCTGTCCGTCCGTATAACATGTCCGTATAACGTGTCCGGACAGACATACAGACAGACGGGCATTTCACAAACCCATTATACTCTTATTTCTTTCAAAAAAATTAAAAAAAAAAGAGTATAAAAATGTGTTTATTAGCGAAAAAATAGATCTACATTCGAAGACTCCATCAATCTCTATGCAATTTTTACGGTTGGTCATTGAAATAGACTAAACATACATATAAAGCTTCTTCAAAAAGCTTAAAAAAGCACAATTGGCTCCCAGCCGATAAACTTGAAGAGTTTGAAGAGTGGTGCCCCCATTGCCCCCAACCCCGCCTGCCTACGCCCTTGGCTGCCATTGGAACAATCGGTCGAAAATTAAGTTTTGTATGAAAAACTGTTCCGCATGCCGAAGCTAACTTTTTTTTTTTTTTTATTTTATATTGCCGGCTAAGATTTTTATCATATTTCATCTTTACTTTACTTTACTTTACTTGACTAAATTAAAAAGAAATTAAAATATAATTGTCGTCAGAAAACTGCTCTTAATTAACTTACAATTTTTGTATCATTTTCAGTATAAACGGCAACAAATCAGAAAATTACTCTATCCGATTAATTTTGTCAACTAAGGAAAATCACGCTGGTCCTTAGCGTTTAAATACATTTACTCACATACGTATATACACCCCATATCAAACTGGAACAAACTTTTTGTGGATATGTTTTACTATGTTCAGTTAACAACACAGATTACAGCCAACGAGTAGATGTCAAATGAAAACATATTTGCCACAAACACAGCACATAATTTCATAATTGTACCAACACTTAAGATATAGACTCTATATAATTGTTTGTTTATGTAATTCGTAAATTGATTTTGTTACAAAAGTCAAATTATCTCTGAAATGATAACGACTGCCATATAAATACATGAATTAGACACAAGAAAGCCACCTAAATAATTAATAGACAGACGCAATACAAAATAATTAATAATTGAAAAATCCACAAAGTAAATAGACAAAATAAAAGTTTTGATTGAACTTGATAATATTACATAGCTTTTTTTGTTTTGTCCTAGAACTTTTTGAAAGTTAAAGTACGATTTGATGTACATATAAATCACCTATGTTTATGCAATTATTTAAAATTGCAAGATATACCTACATATATTGTTGTTTTTTGGTATTATTACTATTTTTTTTTAAGGGGCTTTCAGAATCAATTTAAATTGATTTACATACAAAATATTTCTAGTTAAGAATATAAATATGCGAAAATTCCAAAATACTTTTTGTTTAAAGAAAAACATTTTTTTTTTCATATCGTTCAAGTTTTTAATATCTGAAATTATATTTAAATTAAAAGAAAACAATACATACATGAAACTATTAATGTTATTATAGTTATAGTAATGTTGTACTTTATATATTAATATTATATACATCTAACAGTTATGTATAGTTGCTAATGTAGTTGTACAAATCTGAGTTACCTAACAACTACTTTTACCCATTATCATAAGACAAATATGTGTATACACTTTAAGAATGTGTATTAAGGCGGGTCAAGTGTTTTCGCGACCAAACGGTGAAAAACGGAATCTATTGACAATTCTAAGAAAAGTGGCAAAAGAATTATTTGTCTAAAATCAGAATAGATCCCGCGGTTTTCAACTTGAAGATTTGTATGTATTTTACTCTAAAAATCGTAGTAACATTTTAGAAAATCTATTTGCAAAATTTTCTATGTATTTTACTTTAACAAGTAAGAATAATCTAGACGGGTGTGCCCGACTACGAGACTCCCTGCTCCCAACACTTAATGTGTGCACCTATCTGAAAGCGTTTCACATTTCATGAAAAAATTATAATACTCTCAGCACGCGAAATAAAATAAAACCAGTTTCACTTACTTTTGTTTTAGGCGGCCATTATTCAGCTGTTTTCAAATCTTTGGCACTAAAAATACACCAAAAATACTGAAATATACATAACATCGATAGACAATATTGATTTTATATCGTGCTTTACCCATCATTATTTTGCTGCGACACTGTGACAGTTTTCGTGTACATAGGCCTGGGTCTCGCACTGTCGCATAAAATTGTTCAGTGCAAATTGTTGCGACCGTCAAAAATCTGCGATCTGCGACGATGCGAGGGTTAGGTGAGCACCCTAATAGATTTTTGCACTCAACAGTTTGGAGCTTAATTTTTGAACATTGATTTCTGTCAAGACTTGTCTCACAAGACTTTTCCTCCACATTTTGGCAAACAGAAGAAGACGGACATGGCTGGTTCGAATCGGCTGTATTGCTAATGACAAATATTATATATACATATACGTATATACATACATATATATATATATATATATTATATATATATATACATATATATATATATATATTTATTATTATGTACTTAATGAGGTCGGAGACGTCTCCTTCAATACAGTACATATTGTTTACCAAAACTATAATACTATTGTTTAACAAAACTATAATAGCATCCGCAATGCATATGGGAGAATATGATTATTACTAACTTAATACCCTATGGCACAAAACTCTGGTCAAAATTGGTATACCCTTTTTACAAATTTTAAAGGGTAAATAAATTTAAATTCAAGTCAACGCCGACTGTTTAAAAATTGAGTATAAAACCAACACTGCGGATGAGTGATATATAAATCTTTAGAGCCTCCGCGAACCGCTTAAAACTTACAATTAAATTTTTATTTTAGTTTCATATATTTTTGTTCACTTAAACGCAACGGATGAGTACAGGAGTATGACCTTAAAAACTTCATATTAACTTTGTACGTTGTTATATACATATAAAATAAAAGTGGCACAACACAAGTTTTGTGATTTTTCAGAAAACACGTTTGAAGTTATTTAATGACTATTAACGTTCAAAATACTATTTCCTTTAAGCACGGTGTCCTCTTGACGCGTAATGACACGGAAATGTAAAACTCCTTAAAAAAAAAAAATCAGCTGTGTAATTTTGAAGCGGGCCCCATTCCAAAAGTTGCAGTGTAATGTTTATTTGTTCTCTTGTGAATAAGCAGAGCTGTTAAGATAATACATGTTTTTATATTCATTTAATATAACATATCAATTGCATATTTATTTATATTTAATTGTCGCAAATTCATAATAAATTTTAAATTCACTTTGTATTCTGTTTTGTTTACTGTCTAATTAAATTTTGTTGACGAACAGGTGATTTATTTCCATAAAAACAACAGCACAATAACACCGATATGTCACGCATTAAACGTATATCGATTACAAATATTCGGCCTTTCTGTTAATAAAAGCAACTTAGCAGAATATGTTAAATTCGCACGGGACAGGGGTAAATTTACGCGTCAAGTGAACACCGCGTTTTAGCGAATAATTTCACAACGCTTTGACGGAAAGCCAAACTATATGCACACCCTTATTAGATATATCGCTTTTATAAATTACAAAATTTTGAGTTGTGTCACTTTAGTTAAAAATGTGAGATATATTCTAAATGTAATATGTGTTAAGAACGTTGTAATACAACACAAAAAAAAAAAAAAAAAAAAAAAAAAAAAAAAAAAAAGAGCCCAAAATAAAACGTTCTATTTACATCCATAAATTATGATTGCTTTACATAAAATATTTAATTTGTTAAGACATATTAAATTTGCCTAAGCCTTCTTGCAAATAAACCCTCTAAAATATGCATTTTGTATATCTGTAACCTACAAAATGTTGTACGATATATATACGTAAATATTTATTATACTATAATATTAATTCATAGAAATTGATTTTAATGACGAATTTTGTCGAGGTTTATGTGGAAAATTAAAATAAATAAAATAGGCTCCTCTATTGTAAAAAAATTGTACAATCCACAAATTACAGCATTGCCATATTCACAACTCACAAAATTATCTACTAATACGTATGAAGTGTTGCGTACTGGGCTTCAAATAAAATAAATCTAAAAGTTATTAAGTGTTACATAAATGAATAAATCAATCTTAAATGTTTTATATATCCCAATAAATAAACAATCATGCATACAAACGTACATATATGTATGTTTGCATACACAATGGAATACACCTTTTTATATGTATATGTATCTATGTGATGTTATTTAATTGTTTGGCTAATGTTGGTAAAAAATCAGGGAAAACCTGAGGAGAAAAAGTTGTATTTTTGATGTCACTATTGCTGCAACTGAAATAAAAAAATAAAAATACGAATTTAAATTGCACTTTATTTTTAAATGCATAAGAGCGTGCGAGTAAGAAACATAAATTATTACAGGCAAGTACTTTGTCATTTTAGACACAAACTCACATTATATTTATATCTTTTAAGTTGTTAGGAGTTTTAATAAACTTGCAGAGGGCATTTTAATTTTGTCACGAAATGTGAAACGCATTAACTGAGGCGTCCCAGAAAAAAGGGTTGTGTAATGTGCGAAGTTTAGTTTAAAATAAATAGTGCAGTTTGAGTTCATGATTCATTCTGTTTTATTCTTTCAGCATAAAGTTCGTTCTTAGCCTAATGTACATATATGTTCTTATATATAAAGCCGCATAGCTGCGCTTATATCTTTATGTATTGCTTAGCGAGAGAGAGTCTTATGCACATGTGTATATATGTGTTTGTCATAAGTGGTCAGCGTGAGAATGCTGACCAAGCATTTTGGGCCTAACTCATAAGAGGGCGATCATATTACGCGCTCGCTTGGGTTGGTTTGTTTGTTTGTCTTAATTGCAACAATGTGTTGCTGCTATTTGCATGCTTACATAAAATGTTATGTACAGTATGCCTTCGCTATATGTAACTCATATGTGCATACTACATCTCCCTCCTTTTGAAAAATGACGTAATACAATGGAGTTATTTTACTTATTTAATTAGTTTCTTATTTATTTTTATTATTATTATAATAAATTTTTTTTTTTTTTTTATATATATTTATTTTGTTGTTTTTTTTTTCTATATAAATTTTTTTTTTTTTTATTTTTTTTTTATATATATATATATATGTATAGTATAAATTTTTGTGTATTAATAATAAATTTAAAAAAATATTTTTTTTATATTTATTTTTTTTTTATACTGTATTTTTGCATGCTTGATTATGAATTAAAAATTTTTAATCTGTCCTTATGGACTGTTTGAGTTTTATTCTTATTTCCGGAAATAACTATATTATCCCTATCTTCTTCTATATTAAGAATAACAACCCCAAATATGGGTTTGGTAGACGTTAAGACTGTTGACTCGACGGCTAACGTAATAAATAAAGTTGAGGTCAGCAATACAGATGTAAAATTGATAACGATTTTTGTCGCTATGATATTTGTCATATTAGTAGGACATCTATTGTACAAATTATATAAGTATCATAATAAATGCATAAAAAAGAGATACCAGAGTCACGCAAATGACCTGGATAAAATCTAAATTTTTTTTTTTTTCTTGAACAATGATAAGCGACAAAATAAAATAAATAAATAAAATTTCAATACATAAATAAAATGAAATTTCGAGAAATATATATGTATATATTCTTATTACCAGAAATGACTATTAATATGTTTGCGATAGAAGTATATTTAGAAGCAATATATAATAGCGACCCAGACCTTAGAATTCGTGCATTGAATATTCTGCACAATAACAAAGATTATATGACAATATATATGAGTTCGAAAACGAATACATGACTACATATAATACCATGTTCAGCCCACTACTATTCTATAACAATAAGATAAAAGGCATAATTTTAAATACACTGCCATATGTTGGCATTAAAGAAATAGTTGAAGACCATCCAGTGGTCGGCGAGTGCCCAATTATAATGGTAAAACTTCATAAATAGAGAACTATGGAATGGAGTGAATTAGCGAAAAAAATAAATAACTACAAAGATAAATTCGAAAAATCTTATAAGTGTGTTAATAAGAACTCACCTATAAGAGTGGAAACGCTAATTCACCACATAAACATATTAGTGCTAAACTATAATAACATAGTTCAACTTTATTTAAGTAAAGAAAATAGGCTTACAGAGCAGCACGTAAATCAATGTAAGAAAATAATCAAATCACTTGGGACTAGAATATCGAATATCAGCACTAGGCACAACATAGTAATAGATATCCCAACAGATTTAAAATTAATGGCAACTTTTGAATCAGATCAACTAGAAGAACTAAATGAGTCTAAGCCAACACTAAATAGTGACCCTGATATTGAAGCTGAAAGCGACATTGAGCCACTTGAACCAGAACCAGAACCAAACATGGCAGTAAATCAAGTGGCCTTAGACCGCGAATATGTAAGACAGGTATCGTCTACAATTCCGGAATTTGATGGCAAAAAGCTATCACTGGCCAGATTTCTAACGGCTTTAAGACTAGTCGATCGTACTAAAGGTACACAAGAAGACTTAGCCGTAGAAGTCATAAAGTCTAAAATAATTGGCCCAATTTTGTACAAAGTACAAAATGAAACATCCATTATTGGTATTATAAATAAATTAAATACCAATATCAAAGGCGAGTCAACTGACGTTATCAAAGCTAAGTTGCTTAACATAAAGCAGAAAGGCAAGTCAGCCTCGCAATATACAGCTGAAATTTACAGTTTGCGTAAGCAACTGGAAGCAGCCTATATTGACGATGGACTAGACTTTGATAACGCAGAGAAATTTTCTACTAAAGAAACAATATCTGCCATGACAAAGAATTGCGAATACGAAAAGCTTCGCATAATATTAGAAGCAGGCAATTTCAGCAATTTCAATGATGCTATGGGTAAATATATCCAATGCAGCACTGAAATGACTGGAAGCCCAAGTACAATATTGTACTACAAAGGCAGAAACGATCGTGGAAATTACAGCCGTAACAACCAAAGAGGTAGAGGCAATAGCCGCGATTTCCACTATAATGGCAATAACAACAATAGGGGTAATTTCAGAGGAAATTACCGAGGTGGCAACCGAGGTAGAAACAATTCAAACCGAGGTGGCTACCAAAACCAGAACAGTAACAATAGAGGTAATGTCCGAGTAACTCAAGGTAACTCGGAAAACCAACAGACCCCCTCAGATGTTCAGAGCCAATAAATGGCTCAATAATAACCATCAACCTTAATCTTAGCATATTTGTAAAAATTAAGAATGAAAGAACAGGTAAATCAATTACACTGTTAGTAGATACTGGTGCAGATATATCCATATTAAAAGAAAATATAGATATATTCGACAATGTAAACGAAACAATTACTACCCAAATATTGGGTATTGGCGAAGGCATAATTCCTTCAAAAGGCTTAGCCTTTATAGAACTCACTACAGGCAAATATATAATTCCACATAACTTTCATTTAGTCGAACAAAATTTCCCAATACCTAGTGATGGCATACTAGGCATAGATTTTATAAAACAATATAATTGCCAACTAGATTTCACTCAAAGTGGCGACTCACTTATTCTTTGCCCAAACAACTTAAATTATCCAATTCGATTACAAATACTTCATACTTGTGACAATAATGCCACAGTACTCCCAGCTCGTTCCGAAGTTGTCCGTGAAATACAAATTCCCTCAATACAAAATCAAATTCTTATATTAAATCAAGAAATTGATGAAGGAATTTACATCGCAAACACGATATCCAATCACAAAAATACATATGTCCGTATTATAAATACAACAAATGCCAATAAGATAGTAAACTTAAATAAAATAAAATATGAAACTTTGGACAATTATGATATAGTAAAAGAAACCAACGAAGGAAGAGACAACTTCGTTATGGAAAAATTAATCAAAAACTTTCCACCTTTATTTAAAAATCAATTAAAAGATTTATGCACCAGATATACCGACATATTCGGACTAGAAACCGAATCGATAACAACTAATAATTTTTACAAGCAAAAGCTTAGATTGAAGGATGATGAGCCCGTATACATAAAAAATTATAGAAGTCCTCACAGCCAAGTACAAGAAATTCAAGCCCAAGTGCAAAAATTAATAGACGACAAAATAGTCGAACCATCAGCCTCAGAGTATAATAGCCCACTTTTATTAGTTCCGAAGAAGTCCCTTCCGGACTCTGACAAGAAGAAATGGCGATTAGTAATTGACTATCGTCAAATTAATAAAAAGCTATTGTCCGATAAATTTCCGCTACCGAGAATTGATGATATCCTAGATCAGCTAGGTAGAGCAAAATATTTTTCATGCCTAGACTTAATGTCTGGCTTTCACCAAATCGAACTCGAAACAAGTAAGAACGTTGCAGTCGGATGCACCCGACTGCGATATACTCTTTTTTTCGCCTCTTTGCGGAGTCAGTGGGCGTGGCAATTGAATTTCTGCTCAAATCTTTAAAGTTTTGCCATCAATTAAAATTTGGTTGGGCCTGTTCTACAGGTTTGGGAGAAACAAACATTGCTTGATTGCAAGGGCGGGGGTGGGCGTGGCAAAAATATTTTTATCCAATCTATTAAATAGGGCAACAGAATTCAACCTGCAAAATTTGGTGATTCTAGCTAAAGGGGTGGGGGAGATACAGACTTTGCCTATTTGTGGGGGCGGGGGTGGGCGTGGCCGAATTTTTTTTTGCCAGATCAATGAAGGATGTGATTAGTAGCCCTTGTGCCAAATTTGGTTACTCTAGCTATAAAACTGTGGAAGATATAGGTTTTTGCGGTTTGTGGGGGAAGGGGTGGGGGTGGGGGGGGAGATCTTGACACTTTGTCTTACTATGGTATATACCAACATGTATACCAAGTTTGGTTGCTCTAGCTTCAAAACTGTGGAAAAAACCTGCGTTCATACAGACGGACAGACGGACAGACGGACAGACAGACGGACGGACGGACATTTCACAAACCCAATATACTCTTTTTTCCTTTTTTTTCAAAAAAGTTAAAAAAAGAGTATAAAAAGTTCTAGAGATATAACGTCATTTTCAACGAGCAATGGCTCGCATCGCTTTACGCGATTACCATTTGGCTTGAAAATAGCCCCAAACTCCTTTCAAAGAATGATGACAATAGCATTTTCTGGACTCGAACCATCTCAGGCTTTCCTTTATATGGATGATCTGATAGTAATCGGTTGTTCCGAAAAACATATGGTCAAAAACTTAACTGAAGTTTTTGACAAATGTAGGAAATTCAACCTGAAACTACATCCAGAAAAATGTTAATTTTTCATGCATGAAGTCACATTTTTGGGACATAAATGCACTGATAAAGGAATCTTGCCAGACGACAAAAAAATATGACGTCATAAAGAACTACCCAGTCCCACATTATGCGGACAGCGCTAGACGATTCGTTGCATTTTGCAATTACTATAGGCGCTTTATTAAAAATTTTGCCGACTATTCACGTCACATAACAAGATTGTGTAAAAAAGACGTTAAGTTCGAATGGACATCTGAATGCCAGAATGCCTTCGATCACCTCAAAACGGCTCTTATAAACCCAACCTTGTTACAATATCCAGATTTCGCTAAAGAATTCTGCATAATAACTGATGCAAGTAAGCAAACGTGTGGAGCGGTTTTAACTCAAAACCATAATGGACTCCAACTTCCAATTGCATACGCATCAAGATCCTTTACTAAAGGAGAAAGTAACAAGAGTACTACTGAGCAAGAATTAACGGCTATTCATTGGGCAACAACGCATTTCCGACCATATATTTATGGTAATCATTTCACGGTTAAAACTGACCATAGACCGCTAACCTACTTATTTTCAATGGTAAATCCAAGTTCAAAATTAACACGTATGAGGCTTGAATTAGAGGAATATAATTTTACGGTAGAATATCTGAAGGGTAAAGATAATTTCGTAGCCGATGCGTTATCAAGAATAACCATCAAACAGCTACAAGAAATAACAGGGACAATCCACAAAGTCACTACAAGATATCAAAGTAGACAAAATTCCTGCGCAGGAAAATATCAGGTAGAATTGCCAAGGCAATCTACAGAAAAAGCTTCACAGCCCAACGTATACGAAGTCATTAACAATGGCGAGGTACGTAAAGTAGTGACCTTGCATATAAAAGATACGCTAAGTTTCTTTAAACATGGCAAGAAAATTATTGCAAGAATTGACATTGGTGATCTATATACAAATGGAAATATTGACTTAGGTCAACTATTCCCAAGGCTCGAAAATGAAGCCGGTATATTGAAAATAAACCAATTGAAAATGGCACCGTGGGAAAATATCTTTGATACAATTTCAATAGATAATTTCAAAAATATGGGCAATAAAAAATTGACTAAATTAAGGGTAGCGCTATTCAACCCGGTGACCACAATAACAAGTAATAAAGAAAAAGAAGCTATATTGTCTACACTACATGACGACCCAATACAAGGAGGTCATACTGGCATTACAAAAACCTTGGCCAAGGTCAAACGACATTACTTTTGGAAAGGTATGACTCGAGATATTACTGAGTACATACGTAAATGTCACAAATGCCAGAAAGCTAAAATAACTAAGCATAGTAAGACCCCATTAATTATAACTGATACACCTGTACATGCGTTCGATAGGGTTATAGTGGACACAATTGGTCCGCTACCCAAATCTGATAATGGTTATGAGTACGCAATCACATTAACTTGTGACTTGACTAAATACCTAGTCGCGATACCAATACCAAACAAAAACGCTAGTACAGTAGCCAAAGGTATATTCCAATCTTATATTCTAAAGTACGGTCCAATGAAGACGTTCATTACGGACATGGGAACAGAATACAAGAATTCAATTATAAATGATTTGTGCAAGTTTATGAAAATAGACAACATAACATCAACTGCACATCATCACCAGACAGTTGGAACAGTCGAAAGAAGTCACAGAACTTTTAACGTATACGATCTTATATATCAGTTGATAAAACTGATTGGGACGTATGGCTCCAATACTTTGTCTATTGTTTTAATACGACCCCTTCTACGGCACATAATTATTGTCCGTATGAATTAGTATTTGCTAAGACTAGTAATCTACCAAAGTACTTCAATAGCATAGCAAACATAGAACCTATATATAACATGGATGATTATGCTAAGGAGAGTAAGTATAGATTAGAAGTAGCATACAAAAGAGCAAGAAATATGCTCGAATTAAATAAGATGAAAAATAAGGAGCTATATGACTTAAATAGTAAGGAATTAAATTTATCTATAGGAGATAAGGTTTTATTAAAAAATGAAGTGGGACATAAACTAGATTTTAAATACACAGGGCCCTATAGAGTAGATTTATATATGAACTTATAGTTTTGTTAATGCTATTCATAAACTTTTTAAGGTTTGTATTTTGAGTTTATATTTTAAAATTTTTTTTTTTTTTATTTTGTATTTACGCCCGTGGGCGGAGAGAATTTTAATATTAATTCGGTTTTTACTGAATGTACATTTTGTCCTGCCTAGTATTTCGAATGGCTTTACGGGCCAAACGTCTTGCCGGTCGACTCAATTGTCGTCGGGCATTACAATAGTTTTACAAATATTTTAATAATAATTATAATTATAATTTTTTTTTTTTTTTTTTTGCTGTGCGCCCTCTGTGGCGCTGTCGGTCAGTTCACCCTTGGTGTTTTCCAGCGTTGGTACAAGGGGCGGTTTGCCTCTCGTACTTCTTCTTGTTCCAGCGTTGGTTCAAGGGGCGGTTTGCCTCTCGTACTTCTTCTTGTTCCAGCGTTGGTACAAGGGGCGGTTTGCCTCTCGTACTAGTTTTTACTCGTTGATGGCCGCTGACATGTGCCCAGGCAATGTTGGCTGTATAGCGGTCCCTCGCAGTCTGCTGGGCATTCGCGTTCCCTTCTCGGGATCGGTTGTGGCTGTGGTCGATGTGTGTCTGGATTAATAAGTTTTTCCTCTGAGGGACAGGGGGGGCTCTTTACTTTGTTTAACGACTCAAGATGTTTGAGTTCGTCATGTAGCTTGACTGCAGTTTCCCAAGGTAGTGGGTTTTGGGACTTATATAAGAGTCTTACGATCTCAGACTTTCTTTGTCTGATCCGCTCTTTAATGCCACTGCGCCTTTTTAGCTTTAAAGTATTGTTAGAGCTCATGCCCCCTGTACTCACTCAGTTAATTTTTGATTCGCCAGGGTGTGTCTCGTTCCAGATGCTTCGTTGTTTCAGTTGTTGCTGTTGTTGTTGTTGGCACTCCAGTCACATGTCACTTTTTTCCATTACGTTTTAAGTTACGTTGCGTGTCCTGTCACGGTCGCCATGTAATGTGCGAAGTTTAGTTTAAAATAAATAGACATGCACGTCAGTTCAGTTTGAGTTCATGATTCATTCTGTTTTATTCTTTCAGCATAAAGTTCGTTCTTAGCCTAATGTACATATATGTTCTTATATATAAAGCCGCATAGCTGCGCTTATATCTTTATGTATTGCTTAGCGAGAGAGAGTCTTATGCACATGTGTATATATGTGTTTGTCATAAGTGGTCAGCGTGAGAATGCTGACCAAGCATTTTGGGCCTAACTCATAAGAGGGCGATCATATTACGCGCTCGCTTGGGTTGGTTTGTTTGTTTGTCTTAATTGCAACAATGTGTTGCTGCTATTTGCATGCTTACATAAAATGTTATGTACAGTATGCCTTCGCTATATGTAACTCATATGTGCATACTACATCTCCCTCCTTTTGAAAAATGACGTAATACAATGGAGTTATTTTACTTATTTAATTAGTTTCTTATTTATTTTTATTATTATTATAATAAATTTTTTTTTTTTTTTTATATATATTTATTTTGTTGTTTTTTTTTTCTATATAAATTTTTTTTTTTTTTTATTTTTTTTTTATATATATATATATATGTATAGTACACATTTTTGTGTATTAATCATAAATTTAAAAAAAATATTTTTTTTTTTTATATTTATTTTTTTTTTATACTGTATTTTTGCATGCTTGATTATGAATTAAAAATTTTTAATCTGTCCTTATGGACTGTTTGAGTTTTATTCTTATTTCCGGAAATAACTATATTATCCCTATCTTCTTCTATATTAAGAATAACAACCCCAAATTTGGGTTTGGTAGACGTTAAGACTGTTGACTCGACGGCTAACGTAATAAATAAAGTTGAGGTCAGCAATACAGATGTAAAATTGATAACAATTTTTTCGCTATGATATTTGTCATATTAGTAGGACATCTATTGTACAAATTATATAAGTATCATAATAAATGCATAAAAAAGAGATACCAGAGTCACGCAAATGACCTGGATAAAATCTAAATTTTTTTTTTTTTCTTGAACAATGATAAGCGACAAAATAAAATTAATAAATAAAATTTCAATAAATAAATAAAATGAAATTTCGAGAAATATATATGTATATATTCTTATTACCAGAAATGACTATTAATATGTTTGCGATAGAAGTATATTTAGAAGCAATATATAATAGCGACCCAGACCTTAGAATTCGTGCATTGAATATTCTGCACAATAACAAAGATTATATGACTATATATGAGTTCGAAAACGAATACATGACTACATATAATACCATGTTCAGCCCACTACTATTCTATAACAATAAGATAAAAGGCATAATTTTAAATACACTGCCATATGTTGGCATTAAAGAAATAGTTGAAGACCATCAACAGCAGTCCAAATAGCCGCCTGCTTATATGCGAACCAGTCCATCTGTTTTAGAGCTATCTTAATGAGACTTGGCACAGAAGCAGTACATATGTAAAAATCGGCCAGATCGGACTACTGTAACATATACATATGTATGTAGCTGGCTTAGAAATGATCGGTAAAAAAATAAGTTTATGTGTGATCAACTTTTCTGTTTTTTTTTTTTTAAGATAGCTCAACAAAAGTCACTTTACCGAAGTTTAAGCACATTTTGTTCATGTTGACCAAAGTTCATCAAAATCGGACCACTATATCTTGTAGCAGCCATAGGAACGATTGGTTGAAAAATATGTTTGTGGATGAAAAATAAGTTTAACTATGAAAAACTTTTTTGTTTAAAAAGTTATATTAACCAAGCTCATCTAATCTGTGTTTTAGGAATTTATTTACTACTGAGACAGTATTTATTTTGACTCGGCTCTTCGTGACAAAATTATAAGACCCTCTGCAAGGGTATTAAAAGAGGTCTAATAAACATCTCTAAAACAAGTAAGAATACTCTAGTCGAGTGTGCCCGACTACGAGACTCCCTGCTCCCAACTTGCATTTCAAGCAGTTCAGCGGCAACACAAGCAAGCAGCGTGCTCAACTTGCACAGTGCATGTCAAACTGTTGTTTCTGCCTGCTTAGACAGGGGAAATAGATTCTTCCATAACGTTGGTGCTATTTATCCGATCGTGTTGAAATTTACACAGCCGAAAGACATTGAGTAAACATACATGTGTACCAAAAATCAAAGCTTTATCTTTAAAATTGTGGCTGTGGGAGTCTTTTGCGATTTACGGGGGTGCGGGGGGGTGCATCCGAAATTTGAAATAAACTTGATCTGCGTATGGTATACAGGAACCTGCATGCCAAGTATGGTGTCTCTAGCTCTTATAGTCTCTTAGATCGACGCGTTCATACAGACGGACAGACGGACATGGCTAGTTCGTCTCGGCTGTTGATCCTGATCAAGAATATATATAGTTTATATAGTCGGAAATGCCTCCTTCTGTCTGTTACCCACATTTGCAGTACTTTATAACTCCCTTTTTCCCATTTTTAATGGGAACAGGGAGTAAAAAGAGTAGATTGGGATTGTGAAATGTCCGCTTGTCTGTCCGTCCGTCCGTATGAACGCAGTTTTTTTCCCACAGTTTTGAAGCTAGAGCAACCAAACTTGGTATACATGTTGGTATATACCAAAGGCAGACAAAGTGTCAAGATCTCCCCCCACTAATTGCAAAAACATGCCTAAGATCCACTTTACTGTATGGAGTTGAAGTTTTTTCTAATTGCGATGCCGCGAGCAAATAATAATTTTGAAAAGTTATTTTAGGATTTTAGGACATTATATAACGTATTCAAAAAAATAAGTTTTTTAAGAATCCAAAATCTGGTTTCGAAGATAATGACAATTCTCTGAGTGTACCTTTTTGAAAAATAGGAAATCTAGCTTTTTCCGTTTATCTCGAAAATTAATCATTATTTTGCGAGACAATCAATAAAAATTAAGATAAATCATTATTTTATATTTTTTATCATAAAACTTATATTGATTACAGTTTGAAAAGTGTTTTCACCAGACGTTTAAGGCTCTTAGATACATTTAACTTTGACTACACTTTAACAGTTTTCAATTGGTTTTGTTACATTACAATAAAATAATAAAAATAATAAATAAAATATTTAGTTAACAATATATATGCTTCTGTATTTAAAAATACACTTGTTGGGTAACGACTAGAATGTAAATACAAAATCAGTTGTAGGTAGGGCATAACGTACGTGATGAGATTGTCGTATCCAATTTGCGTTCACAATTTGAATGCAACGCGAAGCGAAATGCGTGTCATACCACTGCTTAAACTCCAGGCGGTTTAGATGGCTGGAACACACAAATACAATAGTCAGTTGCTGATGCTGTAACTCATTGACCAATTGTCCGCCGCGCTGCATGAACAATACCCTGGCCAGCTCGTCTGCGTCTCGATTATAGAAGAAGCCGTATTGCTCAGAAAATATATTAAGGCTAGTAGCGCCACTTAGTTGTTTCTCTAGATTGTCTAGTTTATCTTGTTCCACATGCACAGAATCCAGCTCCGTTTCACTAATGTCTTGCAGCACTTCCTGTAGATCCTGAAGGCTGCTAAATAAATCTGTAAAACTGTCTCCTAACTTGTCAAAGCTTTTATCGAACTGCACCTGCAGCACATCGGTCGCTGACAGTACATCCCTCGGACGCAAGTCGATCTGCTGCTTCTGGCACACGCGTAGAAGCCAGTCCAGGCGCAAAATATCACTGCTGCGCGGGCGCTGCTGTAACAGACGTTCGACAAGATAGGTGAACTCACCGGCTATGCAAATGCACTTCGGATCATTGGGAAGAGGGTTCTGAACTATGGTGCCACCATTCTGTGCGACCAGTGTCTGCAGCTGCTGCTTGCTTTGTCCAAGTGCGCCACTCAATATGCAAAAGCTAAAGCCTTCAAAGAGCTGAGAGTTTTTTTCTAGCGACTCTAAATCGCAACGCTTTTCATAGACAGTCAGTCCAAAACGATTCCGAGCCGCGGGCGTAAGTTTTTTACGTTTCCTTTCCGTGGTGAAGTCATGAAGGTCTACATGCCGCTTGTTAAGTTTTTTTAAACCATCACGGCCCTGCACAACGTTTTTTTTTTTTTTAAATTAAGAACGTATAAAAAACTGACTTCTCTTTAGCTTACCGCGCACAGTTCTGTGTATTCATGCAGTGTCATGCATTCATTCCATACCTTGTCATCGCGCATGACTTGAGTGCGCGCAAAGTGAAGCGATTTCGCCGTGAAGTAGGCAGAATTAGGTGCCAAATCTGCTGCCTTCACCTGCAATATAATAGACTTATCTGGCTGGATCCAGACGTCAGGACAGCCATCCTTCTCGTAAGGTTTGTAGTGATACCACAGTGGTGGTGGATCAGTGTTTGAATTTTGCCAGTGTGGTTTTAACTCATGAGAGAGCACGCTGCGTTGACGTGTGTTGTTGGCTACGCAACCGATGCTGTAAACCTCATTATGTCCAGTGTCGTCGCCTGGTGTTAGTACACCCAACAAAAACGAATCGATAAAAGTCCGTTTGCGATTGTAAAAGCCGCCAATGATCAGCACATCGAATTCGGAAATCAGACCTTCAATGTACTACATGAGACAAAGATAAGATAAGATTTCAAAAATTAAATTCAATTTGACTCACATCAGCTTTGTCCTTATACCAGCCGCCACCAAAGCGTACTCCCGGCTTGTAAATTGAGTTTTGTTTCTTGAGTACAATGCCCTCAGCATTAGAATCAAGCATCTGTTGGAAGAGCGAGTTAAAATGCTCCAAAGATTGAATTTTGCGTCCTTTCATTAACTGAAGTACGCCCTGCTGCTCGTTGATCAGCTCCTGCAGCTTAAAGGCTCGCTGTACGTACGTCATATCCAATAGGTTCTCCCCGTTTAGATATAATAGATCATATACAACATAGCATGGCCGCCAGCCGCGTTCCCGCTTTAAATGTTTTACATCTGTGTTTTCGCCCTTTTCACGGTAGCGCAACCGGTTCGTATCCCAAACCATCATCTCGCCGTCTAGTATAATTGATTCCATGCCAATTGGCAGCAGCGTTCGCAAATCCGGCGTTAGAGTGCCGCGTTCATAGCTGTCACCAAAGCTTTTTGTGTAATCGGCACCATTGCGCGATAAGTATTTAAATTTCCCGCGTGCATAGTGAAGCTGAAAGCGCTCACCATCCATTTTGGTCTCCATATAGAGTACATCCAACTGCATTAGCTCCTCAATCTTGCCCGGAAACCTTTCACACAGCATCGGCCGTATTTGCTGAAAGGGTTCAATGATCGTATTCAAATTGACGACAGTGCTGCAGTCGCCAGGCGGAGTTATCGGCCATGGCGATGGTTTGTCGCCTGCGAGCAAATAAGAAATGCGCTTCAGATCCGCACAACGCTGGTACATGTCGTTTGCCAGAGGATGCAGCAGACTGAAAATGCGCTGCTCGCCAATGCCCAGGCCCATTGTCTTTAGCAAAATGCGAATTAGCCACTTTTGCTCTTGGGCCGAAGCTAGCTCCGTGAAACGTGTCAGCTCGCGTTCCTTCACTGTAGTTAATAAGGTAAGAAGTGTACATCAGTGTGAATCAATTTTAAGATCAGTAAAATTAAATTGTGCTTGTACAGGGTGCGCCATCTGTTGCGATAGCATTTGAAACTTAAACAGTTCCGTCATTTTTTGAAGTATTGACATATATAGTGGCTTGTTCGACGAGTCATTTCACTCATGAATCAACTAACCAATACAATGAGCAGAAATCGTCAAATTGCATTTTGAAAATGGGTCCTCCATTAAGGTTCAAAATTATCATGAGCGATGAAGCTCATTTCATATTGAATGGCGCGGCTAAAAAGCAAACTGCCGCTTTTGGGCCGCCGAAAATCCTTGTAAGATATTCAAGAAGTGTCCGTTTGGTGCGGTGTATCGGCCAAAATGATTATCGGGACGTATTTTTCGAGAACGAGGCTGGCAACACCTTTACGATCAATGGCAATTTTTTCCACAGTTTTGAAGCTAGAGCAACAAAACTTGGTATACATGTTGATATATACCATAGGCAGATGTGTCAAGATCAGAGCCGTGGATTAATTGTCAATTATTTGAACTCACTTCGAAAAAATTCTAGTTTGAAAAAAAAAACTTTAAAAGTTTGGAAAAAAAAGTACCATAGAAAAAAAATTACTTTCGTGATTATGGACCTCTAATGTATCATTTTCAATATGGGCCCATATGCACGCGAAAAGCCTCCAATTGTTGCATAGTGTATTCAAAAAGGCCGATCATTTTAAACTTAATTTGAAGCAAGTAGACAACTCTATGCTCGGTTGTTTGCGATTTCGACTATTTTAGTAGAAATTTAAATAGTTTGTAAAATGCAAAATAAATAACTTAAGAAATAAAATGTTACTAAGCTTTGATGCAGATTATTCAGAAAAACAGTTTTTTTTATATTATTATTAATCTTTTTAGTTAAAAAAATGTTTTTCTCAGTGCATTTACCCAAATCTTTTGAGAAAACACGAGATCTATGGAACCAACCCATAGAGATTTCTGTGACACCTAAGAATTGGAATTCAGTTAGAATTCTGTTGAAAGAGGTTTCCGTGACACCTCCGTCTTGTTTACTTTGAATATTAGTATATGTTATATATAGCTTTTATTTCTTTATTTATTAAATGTCGACAAGTAGAAGTCGACACGGAAAAAATTTTAAAATTACAGAATTTAAAAAAATATTTTAATTTTTAAATGAATTAAAATAATTAAAACTTTAAAATTAAAACTAACTGGCGGTGATTAAATTTAAAAACAAATTATTATAAAATTTATTGCAAGGATTGGGGAAACCCAGAAAACACCAATCAGATCAAAAAGCTAGTAAAAATGAATAGACCAAAGATAAGATATGAGCTAAAAAATATGCTAAAATACACTCAAAATACAAAAAATAAATCAAAAAAATAACTACAAATTAGACAGATGACATAATAGCAAAGTTTTAAGTGTAGAAATGGACGTAACGTTAATTATTACATGACACAGGTTGTTATAATTAGGACATAAGTTTTGAAATGGGTTATGGTTAGCATAGCTAGTAGTACAGGTTTGACGCGAAAGAGGGAGAAAATTTTTAGTAGTTCTAATGGAAACAGCAAAACTAATTTGGATAGAAGAGTTTTAGTAACGTAGGGATAGTCAAATTCTGTTGACCAACGCTTAATAAAACCAATGACTCTTAAACTGTCTATGTCCTAGTGGCAACAAGTGCTGCTACATACCGGTTGTGTCCTCATTGGCAATAATATCCAACATTTCGTGTATTTGCTTGAGATTAAGGTTGCTGGGCACGTTGTGGCAGCGGGGCAGCAGGACAGCATGAACCACATCCGCATAGTCACGAAACGTGGACCAATTTCGATGCTGTAGGCGTAAGGCATCGTCGGCTATTATTTAGTTAGTTGAAACAATAATTTTGACATTTGAATAGAAGATAGAAGAGTTGGTAAGTTACAAGACTTACAATCTTTCGGTAGCTGAAGGACACGTGTATAAAGTCGTCCCAGGGCGGTTATTTGCAAGCCGTAGTTGTCGCGCGAAGTATCCGCGCCGGGTAACAAGAGACGCAACACTGAATAGAAGCTGCTGGTGCCATCCTCTGCCTTATTAGCTGTAGCACGGTCGCTACGGCGGAATGATTCACGATGTTTGCAGAAAGAGTCATAATACCGCTTCAAGATGATCTCCTTACGCTGTATGCTTCTTGCTGCTTTAACTCTCTCCATCATATTGCAAATGTCTCGAAATTGTATGGTTCTGGCGATGTCCATATTGCTGTTTCAATTTCAACATCAACAATTAGTATGGGCAACAATGGGCAACACCGTGACTGAATTTAAGAAGCACACAAGCAATATTTTTATCTGAAAAAATACCAGGCGAATGGTCTAAAAATACCACAACTATGTCAAAAAATGTATAATGGTTTAAGGCGTCCGTACACTGCAAATTGAATGCCTGCGAAATGAAAAACTGCATATAAATAAAACGAAATGAAATGGAAATGCCAGCGGAATTTAATCCTGGACCCTTAACATTTTATCGTTTTCACTGCGGCCGGAATGGCTAGCGAAATGAAACTTAGCAGCTGTTAGTTTAGCCAAACTGTTATTGCGTCTGTTACTGGTAACGAAATGGAAATAGGCTTTCGACATTATTTCGGTTACACATACTAATGCATCCGTGTAAAACGAGCTAAGAATCAAGAAGAAGATAGTTTCAAAATGAGCGGGTAAATCAAAAAAAAAATAATAAACATACACATGAGCTATTTTGAAGGAGGAAATATCAATGCTAATATAGCGCAGATATTTTTAGTTAAGTTCAAAGTGAGTTGTGGGATTTGTTTGAAAAGCTACAGTAGAAAAATGGCATTAATTGTTACTTTTAATTAAATACACAAATAATAATATTTACGTTTTAACAAATAATATAACACACCAAAAATCCAATTTTAAAGTGTTTTAACACAAATGTTAAATTAAATGAAATAATGCGATTCCAGCTCATTCCTTTTCATTTGAAAGGCGTCTACACAGACTGTGCAAAGCAACAGACGGTCTGTTGAAAATCAAAAAATTTTGATATTTGTTGCAGTTCTCCTTGGTCTTTACTTTCCAGAGGCATGGATTCGTCTGGTAAATCGCGATAAATTTAGTTGGAAATTCTTTTGACTCCAGAATATTTAATGTATTTTAAAGTCTTTGTGACAGTTAAAACTAAGCCGATAACATTTTCGAGTCAAATATCCAAATTGTTTGATTTTCAACAGACAGGGCAAAATAACAGACGGTCTGTAAGGCCCAAAAAATCAGTAGCATACACGACAAAGCGGTCTGCGATAAAACATGTTTTTACAGACTGTCTGTGTTGTGTATAGGCCACTTTAAGCAATAAAGCGTCAACAGGGTCCAAACTCATGTTAACAAAGTCAACTAATCATATTCAGTCGATTCAAATTTGGTTTCTTTTGATTAAATTTGGTCTGAGTAAAAAAAAATCGGTCTGTGCAAACACATGTTATCAACGACTGTCTGTGCTGTGTATTTGCCCCTTTACAAACATCACTAATTTCTTAAAAGAAATCAACATTTATAACCAAATAAACAATTTTACTGATTTTATTTTCTTATTTTTATCTTCTTATTGCTCAAGAACTTCTTATTTAATACTGGATTAATCCAGCCATTTTGGAGTTGGCGTTTTCCTTGTCCCTAACAACGGGCAAATCTTTATGCTTTTGAGCATAACTTAAAACAAAAACGGCTTATCGTTTTTCTCATTTCTATCGAAATTGGGCGCGAATCATAAAATGCAACTAAAGATTTCCGTCTACGGTTAGGTTATTTAATTAAAAGCATGTCCATGAATCTAGGTGATGGCAATCTTCGACCCATAAGCCTGCTGGGCACAGGGTCCTTTGGACGCGTCTTCTTGTGTCTACAACGCGAGGGTCGTCAACAGGGTAAAGTGTGTGTTAAGCGGATCATTGTGCGAAATTCAAAGACCGAGCTGCCTCTAATCAAGGACGAGGTACTAAACATCAAAAATACATACATACATTACTGAAAGCTAACTTTTATATTCAGATCTATATCATCTCACAGCTGCGGCATCCACATATTGTACAATTCATACGGTTTTTTATGCACGCGGGCACAGTCAACATTGTGATGGAATATGTTCCAAACGGCACCATACGCAATGTCATCGAGGAGACAACAGGTGAACTGGATCCATTGCGGCTGCAGCGATATTTTAGCGATATGATCTTGGGTCTGGAATATCTGCACATCCGCAATGTCATACATCGTGACATTAAGCCCGAGAATATGCTGCTGGATGAGCATGATCGTGTCAAGTTTGCCGACTTTGGCATATCCAATGTACATGCGCCCGCCAAGCAACAGCCTTGGCAAGCACTCGGCACACCACTCTATATGGCACCAGAGATCATGTGTGGAGGCAAATATGACTTTAAATCGGATATATGGTCGCTGGGCCTGGTGCTCTACGAGCTATGCATTGGACGCAATCCATTTATGTCCGTACTCGATCGGGCTGTTCGTTTCGAGCATGTGCACAGCGTCATTAAGATCATGTCACAGCCGAAGTTCGACTGTCAGCTCATGCGAGGACGCTACGAGCCGGTTTGGTTGCAGATCTGTGAATCAATGGTTGTATACGATCAGGAGAAGCGCATTTGCCTGCCCGATCTGCTCTGCTTGGATGCACAGATCACGCTGAGCATCTACAGCAAATACTTTAGCTATAATTACTAAATACATATTTGTCAATTAGTGTTATGTTTGTTCCAATTGGTAAGGTAATAAAATTGTTAGCTTTATTATTATTAGATATAGTTACATATTTAAGCAATAAATCATAATCATGGAGTACTTAGGCCTTGTGCTGTGCAATCTTGCGCTTAAGACTCTTAACTAAAGCATTTTGCTCAACCTGTTGCTTTGTACGTTTCTGTGACGGCTCATCCGAGTCCTGCTCCTTATCTTGCTGCTGTCCCTGGCGACGCTTAAGCTTCTCACCAATTAGCTGCTGCATGCCCTTAGTGCCCCTATAGTTGGAGTTTGTTGGATCTATGTTGTACACGTGCGACTTGTATACCGCCTTGAAGCGCGTATCATCTACATTCAGCTGGAAATCATCTTCTTGTGGCTTCAGCATATTCGTTGTTTTTGATTTCTTTAGCTGCTTGCGTCGCTTGCGTTTGCTGCTGCTATTCTGCTGCTCCTCCTTTAATATTTTGGCCAGACTAAAGTGTTGCTTATGCTGTTCTAAGTCATCATCATCATCCAGCAGCAAGGCTAGTTCAGCTTCTGCCTTAGCCTGCTCTGCTTCATCGATTAAGTTCGTTTTATGCTTTTGCTTTTTGGACTTGGCATTCTTTGTTAGCTTGGGCTGCTCGTAGTCGCCAGTGGCAAACTCCTCTGCAAAGTAGGCATCGTTCATGTCAATGTCATCTGGTATGGAGTCGTCATCGCTGATGTCAGGTGCTTCAGGATTTATGCCTGTACGTTCCAGTTGTTTGCGGCGACGCTGCTCCTTGCGTTCTCTATTCTTTTCGCTACGCTTCTGCAACGCCTGCTCAATGGGCGTTAGTTGGGATTGGGATTTACTGATGCTGGCTAATTCTTTCTGCTTCTGATTCGGCTGCTCGGGTTCATCAACGTTCCAGGACATTTCCATTTCATAGTTTTTCTCCTTAGCCTGCTGCTCCTGTGCATTAATCTCAGCCAGTAGACTCTTATATTTGTCAAGGCGCTCCTTTTGCTTCAGCAGTTTAACTGGCTTCGCTGCAGCAGCAACTTGCGCGACCTCCTCGTCGTCATCGTCTTCCTCACTGCTGTAGGCGACAATCTGGCGCAGTTCTTTATCATTTAATTGATCCACCTTACCGCTAGACAGCTTGTCGCCCAGCTCACGTCTGTCCAACGCTGTCTCGTCCCAGGTCAGATCCACCTTTGCCTGCTGCAGCGCCGTCGTCGTAAACTGTCGTGGCTTGTAACTGCTCGCATCCGGTAGCTCCGAGCACTCGTCCGTGGGCATGTCTTCTTCAAAGCTCGTGTCATCCGGTATAAAGCGCAGATCTACGCGTGTCGCCGAACTCTCGTACTCGATGCCATCGCACTCCTTGTACACCTTATCCGCTGTAGCGGCACTGTCGCATTCGGCCACGGCGTAGTAATAACGTAAGCGATTCAATTGGTACTGGCGGAGCTTTTCCATGTGATAGCTGTCGCCCTCCTCGGCATCGCTGTCATTTTGGCGTACTAACTCCTCATCGTAATCGAGATCGCACCCCGTGTCGTGTTTGGTTACCAGCTCAGTGGGCCCATGCACATCTTCCTCGGCCATACGCGCCTTTCCGTACTCGGAGGGATAGATTTTGATGCTTAAAACGCTGCCGCCGGGCGGTAGAAAGGAGCTGAGCAATACCATCAAGTCTTCAGCGCGTATGCGGTCCCAGTCCATGTTGCAAATAGCTAGGCGACGCGTTGACTCCTCCGTGGACTCCGCATCCATGTCCAGCTCTCCCCAGACATGATCGATCTTCAGCGCAGGACCAGCATCATCATCCTCATCGCTGCTCTCCTCACCCGACGAAGAGTCAGTCACCAGGTGGCCCTCACCGCGGGCATAGTCAGTGTTTGGATTCGTCAGACTCTCGCGCAAATTCTCAGGAGAGTCATCGTCGCTGTCTAGTTGCAGGAGCTCATCGCGTGTGATGGCCAGCTCTTCGGCTCGGCGCTCTTCATCCTCACTGTTTGTCTTTTTCGCCTTCTCATCAGCTGCTATCTCGTCTGGGCTCTCGTTTTCATCGAGCTCATAGAACTTACGCAGATCCTCGGCATTTGATTTATTCACGGGCCTACCGTATTTGTCCACAGTGTACTTTACTTTGAATTTTTCATCCTCGAACATACCCTGGAATCGCTTGTCGATCTTTACCTTACGCTGCACCTTAGGCACGCCACGAAAACGCGGATCAGCCAGCAAATGCTGAAAGCGTGCATCATGCCAAATCCCGCTAGCTGTAGAGTCGCCATTTTTAGCTTGTGAGCATGTAGTGGGCTGGTCCTCGTCCTGATCTTTAGGGTTCGTTTTCTTTTTAACTAACTTTTCTGCTTTTTTGACCATTTTATTTCAATTTAAACAAACCAACATTATGTCAACACGTGCATGGGGATGTTAGATGGCTATCGATATTCGACTGTTTAAGCGGTATTTCCACTTCAATAATGTTTCGGTAAATGTTTACTTAAGCTGCTTTTCCGAAAATCGAAACCAATCGTTCTGGTTTTCGTCTCAAAAAATCAGAAACAATTTAAGAATGCGATTTCCGATGGCGGAGGTTGACTTTTTTGCAGAATTAATTCCGAAAACTACGTATAAAGTTGTCGTTTAAACACACGCTAATCGAGTACTTTTATCGATAAGTCGATGGCTAAATCATCGATATATGTATGCGTTAAGAGAGCTGTGTTGGTAAATGTGTATGTGTTTTCTGTATGGTGTTGGTAAATGTAGCTATAAAATTAGTGCTACCATACTTTGGAAAAATGTATGTTGGCGCGATTTTATTATATTTTTAAAATATCTAATAGTGGTCAATATATATCTATATCACATTCATAATCTTATAAATGCATCTCGAATATTCGTTTTAATAAATAATATTTGATATTTTTCAATAAGTATACCACATATTAATATTAAATACTTTTCCTGCAGTTAACGCTTATAAATATGCATGAAAAGGTATGCATGCATTTCGATAACATTCCATTTCGTTTTTTTCATTAGCATTTTTTCATTTCGCGAGCATTTCATTTGAAGTCTGTAGACGCCTTTAAACGAAGTTTTCGTAATTAATTATGCAAAAAAGTCAACATCCGCCACCGGATTCTGATTTTTAGAGACCAAAACCAAAATGATTGATTCGATTTTCGGAAAAGCAGCTAAAGTAAACATTTACAGCATGCGTTTGGTGCAACTTCAAACACAATTTTCGTAATTATTTAAGGCGCCTACACACTTTAAATGAAATGGAATGAGCTGGAATCGAATTATTTAATTTCATTTAACATTTATGTTAATTACTCAAAATGGTTCTCTAAAAACTATTATTATGCTGTTAAGTGCCAGAAGTTATTTTTAAAAATTATTTTTAAAAAACAAACAAAAATGAGCAATATACTTTATATAAGTTAAGTATGGATTTTCGGAGTGTTATTGGTAATGTTTCGTTACAGGTACCCCAAGTGAAATCGAAAGAAAGCACAAAAACACTTGGTTTTGGGCTCTAAAAATTCGGAATAATTCTAGGATCTCAAAACTAGGCTCTGAATATTTTTTTTTGCGGAAAAATGCGTTAAAAAACTATTTTTAGTTTCACCGATAAACGCGCCACGCGCTGGCCTATCGATAATGCATATCGGTGCCTTTTTGAGTTAACAGAGTATTAGGGATTGTTTATTTTGGAGGCGCTGCGAACAATTTTAGCAAGAAATCGGTGAAACTATTTTAAAAAAAATAGCGCGATTTTTTGTTTAATTAGTTTCACCGATTTCTTGCTAAAATTGTTCGAAGTGCCACCAACTTAACTAACTTAACTCACTGTTAACGCTTACAGCCCAGTTAACGAAAACATTGGCACAACTTAAATTTGATTTTTATTATATTTTCCGTCATAAAAGTCAGCCTCCGATGCCGGTTTTGAAATCCTAGAATTTTTCTGCATTTTTTGAGCCCAAAACCAGATTTTTTGATCGCTGTTTCGCAGGGGTAGTTATATCGAAACATAACCAAACGTAGATATAATATATATGCTATATATATATATTAAATATTATTATTTGTGTATTTAATTAAAAATAACGATTAATGACATTTTTCTACTGTAGCTTTACAAACAAATCACCCAACTCACTTTGAACTTAACTAAATATGTCTGCGCTATATTAGTACTGATATTTTCTCCTTAAAAACAACTCATGTGTATGTTTATTATTACTCCGTTTTTTTTTTTTTTTTTTTTTATTTACCCGCTCATTTTGAAACTCTCTTCTCGTTGATTCTTAGCTCGTTTTACACGGATGCATTAGTATGTGTAAACGAAATAATGTCGAAAGCCTATTTCCATTTCGTTACCAGTAACAGACGCAATAACAGTTTGGCTACACTAAACAGCTGCTAAGTTTACATTTCGCTAGCCATTCTGGCCGCAGTGAAAACAATAAAATGTTAAGGGTCCAGGATTAAATTCCGCTGGCATTTCCATTTCATTTCGTTTTTTTTATATTGCGTTTTTAACTTCGCGAGCATTCTATTTGAAGTGTACAGAGGCCTTTAAGCCAAAAAGTGAATTTCCGCTTCTGGATTCGACATCCAGTAATTTTTCCGCACATTTTGAGAACAAAATCAGATGTTTTGGCTAAGAATTTCTTTGGAGGACCTAAATCGAAGATTTACCTAGTTCAACTATATGATTATAGTTTCGATGAATATGTACATAATGCGTCAGGCAGCTCCATTCGTTATCGTTTAAATAATATCAATAGCCACAAGAATCGCAAATTATCGATGACGACCTGCGCGAGTTATATATATGTGTATGTACTATGCATACAATAAATGAGAAGTGTTTTTGTTCAACTATTTGACGCGTCCAAGAAGCATAATTATTTTATTAAGTGACACTGCAAGCTTGTAAGGACATATGATTTTGCACATGCAACTGCTGCATGCTGTAAGTGAGCCAAAAAGGCGCTAAATAGAAAATTTAGTTATTCTGCCTGCGTGGATGGCTTGTGGGTATCATTAACAGAGCAACAGCAACAGACACATTGGATAATAAACAGTTTATCTACGTTTGCTGTTAATTTTAAAGCAGTTAACAGTCGATCCGTTTCGCAGTAAATAACTAACAAAAAGTCAATAAAGTCCAGGGCAACGAGAACACGAAAAGCCCACACCAAAGACACCACACACAAAAACTGTCAAAGCTGTTTTTTAGTGGCGGACGGGTGAAAGAGTAAAGAATAACAACGAAAAGTATGAGTAATAACGTGGAAAGTAACGGCAATAGACGCACCGTTGATTGGCAGCGTTTTGGCCTTGGCGGTGACGACGATGGCGAGATAACGGTCGCTAACTTTCGCCAGCGCAGCAACAACAACACTGGCGGATTTGTAGATCTTGGAAATGAGTATACGTATGCAGCCGGCGGTCATCATGCGTCCGGTGCCAACGAGATATTTGCCGGTGAGCAGGGCGACAAACCCTGGTAAGTACATAAATCGTGAAACGAATGTTCCAATTGATTTTGCTGATGCTACTACCGCTCAACAGGTGGCGCTCGAACTTCTTTATTTCGCAGCCAGTACTGTTTGGCACCTGGGATGGCGTGTTCACCTCCTGCCTGATCAATGTGTTTGGTGTGATCGTATTCTTGCGTTCCGGCTGGATGGTTGCCCAGGCGGGCATCATCAATGCAGTGCTAATTATTTTGTGTACGGTCCTTATTGCCTTAATCAGTGTGCTCTCGGCGATTGGGATCTGTGAGCGTTGCCGTGTTGAGAGCGGTGGTGTATACTTTTTAATTGCGCATACGCTTGGATCCCGCTTTGGCGGTGCTCTTGGTCTGCTCTACTGCTTTGGCCAGGCCGTTGGCTGTGCGTTGAATGTGATGGGCTTTGGCGAATCGATGGCTGGCTTGGTTGGCCTTGAGGGCAACAAGTGGGCAATACGCGGCTTTGCAACGGCTGCCGTACTGCTGCTCGGCTGCATCAATGTGGCTGGCGTCAAGTGGGTAATCAAGCTTCAGTTTATTCTGCTTATGATTTTGCTCATATCAGCGTTGGATTTCATGGTGGGCAGCTTTACTGGCGAGGATCCGGGTAAGTGCTGCTCACAAAAGTCTTCTACACATTTGCTTCTACACATTTAATATAACAGAGAACGACTTTGATGGCTGGATGAGCGGTAATTTTGTGGAGAATCTTTGGCCAAAATATATGGACGGGTATTCATGGTTTCGTGTCTTTGGTGTCTTCTTTCCCACTGTCACCGGTGTCCTCTCCGGCATCAATATGAGCGGCGATCTGCGCGCCCCATCCACGGACATACCCAATGGAACGCTTGCTGCCTTTGGTACTTCGTAAGTTGTTCTCTTTTGCACTATTGCATTTGTTTACCTAATCTACGCCCAATTCCTTGCTTTATTGCACAGAACGTTTCTGTATATGGTCTTTGTGCTGTTCCTGGGTGCCACATGCAAGCGTGTAACGTTATACACTGACTTTATGATCTCCGTCAAGGTTTCGGCCGTACACTTTCTTCTGCTCGCGGGCATCTATGTGTCCAGTATGTCCTCATGTCTAGGTGCCATGTACGGCACACCGCGCGTCCTGCAGAGTATTGCCAAAGAGAATGTTATTCCCGGCATTGAAGTGCTAGGCAAAGGTGTAAGTAATTGCTATTACAAAATATTGCTCACTTGTTCACTTCAAATGTGCAGTTGCTCGCTCAAATTGCTCATGAACATGTTTGCACCATATTATTGTTTCATAATAATTTAAACTCAGTCTTAACAAAGACGTACATACACTCTATATATGAAGATGAGCCAGTCCAAAATTCTGATTTAAACATTTGATAAATATAATGGCAAAAACACAGTAAAAAAAGGTAAAATAACCAAAATAATGTGATTATCGTATACGCACATGCGCACTTTTTATACCATTGCAGAGGATATTATAATTTTGTCAAGAAATGTGTAGACGTCTCCTAAAGTATATATATATTATTCATCAGGATCAACAGCCAAGGCGAACTGAACAATTTTAAAGTTTCATCAAGAACTTGGCACATATGCTTCTTATTTCTGCAAACAGTACATATGACTGTGAATCATATGAATCGGACTACTGTAACATATAGCTGCCATAAGACCGATCGACTTAAAAATAAGTTTTTATGTGAAAAACTTTTTTGTTTTAAAAGGTAATTCAACCAAACTCACTTTACCTAAGTTTTGGAACAGGTTTTGCATGCTGACAAAATTTTATCAAAATCGGACGATTAAATCCTATAGCTTTCATAGGATCGAACGGTTGAAAAACGAGTTGTTGCGTGAAAAACTTTCTTGTTTATACATATATCTAAACAAAACTTGCTAATACTCAATCTTATTATGTTCCACACATGCTGATCTAATTTTATCAAAATTGGGCTTTTATATTTAAAAGTTGCCATTGGAACAATCTGTGTAGAATGAAGTTTTTAGATGCAAAACTTTTCTGCAAGGAATTTTTTCTTAGTTTCAAATATATCTTTTAACTGCCATAGGAACAACCGTTTGAAAAAAATGTTTTTGAAACATTTTTGTTTCTCAAGGCATTTTACCAAACTCACAGATTCTGTGTTTTAGTATGTAATTGATATACTAACATAATTGTGTTAAGATCGGATGAAAATATCTTATAGATGCCATAGGAACAGTCTGTTCAAGTTCTTTAGTATGAAAAACTTTTTTGTTTATACAGATATTTTAACCATACTCGCTAGTATCAATTTTATTATGTTTCACACATCTTGACTAAGTTTTATTAAAATCGAAAGATTAATTGTTTATTATTTTGATTTAAATAAACCTATCCCACCCAATATTTGTGCGAATCAGATGCAGTATAGAGAGTGGTTCGTCTTCATATCTCTTCCGTCTTTGGTTTCACCAGGCGCAAGATTCATTCACATTCTCTCTCTTTCTTTTTCATTAGCTTTAATTCTATCTTTGTTGCCATTTTATTGACCTAGCGCGGACCTAACAAGGTTCCGCTGTACGCAATGGCCGTTGTGGCTTTGGTCACCGTTACCTTTATCATTGTGGGTGACATTAACTTTTTGGCTCCAATTGTTACGATGCCATTCCTGATGACGTATGCGTGCATTGATTATGCATACTTTGCACTGGCCCAGACCTTCGATATTCAGGAGCAACGGGAGGAACGTTTTCGTATACAAGCCTCGAGTCCTAGCTATGAGACTCGTCGCTATGGCAGCGTATCGGATGGGGGCAATGATTTGGATTTACTCT
The DNA here is from genome assembly GCA_949708635.1 of Hirtodrosophila cameraria. Taxonomy (NCBI): domain Eukaryota; kingdom Metazoa; phylum Arthropoda; class Insecta; order Diptera; family Drosophilidae; genus Hirtodrosophila; species Hirtodrosophila cameraria. The sequence goes on along the minus strand of OX453090.1, from coordinate 25,820,585 downwards.
TTCCGGATCGCGTACGTCACAAGAATCTGCAGAGTCCACAGAACTCACCAATGCATCAGACGCATATGCAAATGATACCGCCAGTGCCTTCAGATAACATTGTAAACTGCAATACTCCAGCTCCAAGCACATCATCTCTGCAAGGAGATTCAACAGCGACATCAACTTCAGATGGTACTGCCCTGACGGTGGATCCGTCAACGGCACAGGCTGGTAGCGAAGTGGAGGACGAAAATGAACCCATTGCACCCATTCGCCCGCCCATACATTCCAAGACGAAAAACTGGTATTCAGGATTTTGCAATCGCTGGGCCTCATTAGTTGGCGTAAGTAGAGCATTTAAACATTATCAGACTTTCATTTAAATCGTTATATTTAATGTACAGGCGTTCATCAAACTGCTGGTCATGCTGTTGGTAAACTGGTACTATGCCTTGACCTGTTTTGTCGTCGTCTTTGTGGTTTGGTTCTATGTGGGCACAGCTAATCCCGCCGTCAAGCCCGGCCTGACCGCAGAGTTTAACTTTTTTGGCTGGCTCAAGAGCGTCATCTTTCGTTGCTTTGGGTAAGTAACAGAGGGCACATAATTAATAAAGATATCTTATACTTGCCATTAACTACTTTATTTAATACTTAATACAGTAAACGGATGCATGAATATGAACAGATTGTGGTGACACCCTCTTGCCCAAACGTAGATCTGTCGCCCACACAGCTGAACGAGGAAAATGAGGACTTCAGACCGCGTCCCAACTACCACCACTCTTCAGTGATCGAGGGTCGTCTAATAGAAGGCATCTAGATATTTGGGCCTGGGCATAGGTTACACAAGGTGTGGCAAGCAATATTTTGATTGCATATTGCTTTTTACTAAAAAAATTACTTATATATTTATAATGTAACACTAAGGCTAGTTATGTTTAATCCAGCACATGCATTTAGTCGCGATATTCCCACACACCTTCAAAAACCGAACCCAGCGCACAACGCTGCTTTAGCTATATTAAAATTAATTGTGTACTAATTATTTAAGTTCAAGAATTTTAGCTGCTTTAAATACTAAGTTCCTTTTTTTTTGTGTTAAGTCAATTTTCTATTTTGATATTGTTTAGTGTTATGAAAAGCCTGTGAAATTGTTGCTTAATAGATATGTTTCCATACGTATTTTGTATCGTCTCAAAGCACATACATAGCTTATTTGAGGAAACATATGTGATACTGAGATAATAAGTAAAACAGTTTAAAAACAAGAAAGAAAAATAATCTTCGGCATGCCGAAGATATATACCATTGCAGATAAGTTTTGCATATAAAAACTTAATTTTCCACAGGTTGTTCCTATGGCAGCTAAAGTATTGGTCCGATTTTCAAAAAAAAAGTGGTCAGCATGTCAAGAACATACCAAATCACAGAATACGCAAGTGTTGTTAATATAACTTGAGAAACAAAAAAGTTTTCCTGACAAATTTTGTTCATACAAGAACTTAGCTTACAACCGATTGTTCTTATGGCAGCTATGGTTCGACTTTGATGACATTTTTTCAACGTTTTTAACATAAGTGAGTTTTGTTGAGTTATTTAAAGAAAAAAAATTTTGTATACAAATACTTATTTGTCAACCGATTGTTCCTAAGACAGCTATATGTTATAGCAGTTTGATCCAGCCGATGCAAAATAACAGCCAAAATGCATTCGGGCTTAAAATAACTTTTTCTGATGTTGTACGGGCCCCTAATCACGAAAATATTTTTTTTATACTCTTAATTTTATTTTGTTTTCTTAGGTAGACCTTTTTTTACTCCCTGTTCCCATTAAAAATGGGAAAAAGGGAGTTATAAAGTACTGCAAATGTGTGTAACAGACAGAAGGAAGCATTTCCGACTATATAAACTATATATATTCTTGATCAGAATCAACAGCCGAGACGAACTAGCCATGTCCGTCTGTCTGTCCGGCTGACGCGTCGATCTCAGAGACTATAAGAGCTAGAGACACCAAACTTGGCATGCAGGTTCCTGTATACCATACGCAGATCAAGTTTATTTCAAATTTCGGATGCCTGTTACACACATTTGCAGTACTTTATAACTCCCTTTTTCCCATTTTTAATGGGAACAGGGAGTAAAAACAATACATCAAATGAAAGTCAGTCATCAAATGAAAGTCACGCCTACAAATAAGTCCGGTTCTTTTTAAACAAATATCCAATAGTTTTGGAGACATTAAGTCCAAAACTGCGAAAATATTTATTCGAGGAAAAGTAAAAAAAAAATGCATCCCGCTAAACTCTTCTTTGAGCATGGAGATTTATTCACAACGTTTTGAAAAAGTCATCACTTGTTAAAATCTATGGTAGAACTTTCAAGCTATAGCCATTTGAACAAATCAACATTTTTCAATTGAAAATAAAAGCCCCGCAGCCGACAAAAAAACAACAAATATTAATTGAAAATTGGGCGCGTTTGTATTCATTGATACCCCACACACAAGAATAACATTTTTATGAAATTACTTTGATAAAAATACATATTCACACACATACTCGTACACACGCAGACTCTTAATATTTATGAGCCACAGACTGCAGGCGCACAAAATTCACAACTACAAATACCAGTCCAACAATTGATTAGCAAACACACAAGCACCAACAATACTATATATAAACACTATAGCACATAATCTACCAAATCAAATATGTATCCAGAATAACTGTCTAAAATATATTCCATATATTGTATTACTTGGTAAACTTAATCAAAACAACTAACAAAATCCTCACAATAACTTAGCAACGCGTTGAATTTTAAAAATATACAAAGCGTATTTCTTTTGGACGTACATACATATATAGCATAAATTTAACCTAGTTATACAAGTGGCATATTAGCACACCCCAGAACAAAATGAAATATATGTATTTGTTATAACAATAATAACTGAAATGTGTATTAAAACAGTTTAATAAACCAAGCAAAAAAATATTTGTATTAAAAGTACAATTAAGTTGATCGTTTCAAAAACCGTTCATTGCTAAAACAGTGAACTTATGATAAGTGATTTTAGCAGTTAATGATGTCACTTTAGGGTAAGAAAGAGTTTTTTTGTATTGATGTGAAGGATTTAAATTACACTATGTCATAAAATATAATTTTTTTTCTAGCCTAAATCCTTGGATGCACTTCAAATGAAATGCTTCCGAAATGAAAAACTGTACAGAATACTGTTAGCGATTATGTTATCATTTACTGACCGGAATATCTTTACAGACACTTGTTTGTCTATGCGCACTAAAAAAATAAATTTCAAATTTTATAAACGCCGTCAAGTAAAAGCGGAAATTGTAGAATCTGGCAGATAAAAAGCATGCGGATAATAAGGCAATTAATGCTGGTTGGATGGCCATATCCGAAAGTCAATGCAAATATGGTAAATCCAGTTAGCAAATTAAATGTGGATATAATATTAAATTGCACACATACTAAATGAGTCCAAAGTAAATAGGACTTTGTAAAAGAAAGGAAAAAAAATAATTTTGGCAAAATCTATTTATGTTGCTCAAAAGAGTCCCCTTCGGACTCCATACAGGGATTTGCACGATCTAAAAGAATGTCGATCGGGTATTTTAGCTCGTTGGGTGGCATGTTCTTCAGGTGTCGGTTCAAGCCTTTTGGACGGCATTTGCATTTTTCCAAAAAAGTCACATGGGACTAAATAAGGCGAATACTACGAGTGGTTGATGGTTAAAATGAGATTTTTAATCAAACACGAAAGAAAAGATTTCTTCGGCCGAGCCGAATATATATACCCTTGAAGAAAAGTTCTGCATATAGAAACTTAATTTTACACCGATTTTTTATATCTGATCTTGACACTTAGTCTGCCTATGGTATATACCAACATGTATACCAAGTTTGGTTGCTCTAGCTTCAAAATTGTGGAAAAAACCTGCGTTCATACAGACAGACGGACGGACAGACGGACATTTCACAAACCCAATATACTCTTTTTTCTTTTTTTTTTTTCAAAAAAATTAAAAAAGAGTATAAAAAGCGTTGCAAAAATGGTTAACAAATTCCTAACAACGTACCACAGAGTGGCTAAGAACATATCCAAAAGAAATTCATTGCCTGAATTTGGGAAAACCTTGCAAGACGTGTTGCTAAATTTTAATTACCTGGCTTATACTTATTCTGCAGGCTGCTGCTGCTGCCAAGAGAAAGGACTCTTAGCTGGTCTGGATGCTGTCTCAGTCTGGCCATAAACCTACGGGTGTACAAGATGGTCAATAGCCTGTTTTGGCGTATGGCATCGCAAAATGGGGATGTGCTGTCACTTATCCCATACAGGCCATGGAATCCACCCAAAGTAGGATAGTCCGGAGATTGCTGGTGCCTCCAACTACATTCGAATCTCAGCAATATATAGTGATCTGCGAGTAGAATCCCATCTTGAATGGGAACAGGGAGTAAAAAGGTTACCTTAGAAAAAAAAAATGTTATTTTCGTGATTAGGGGCCCCATCTACATAAGAAAATGTTACTTTAAGCCCAAATGCATTTTGACTGTTGCATAGGGTTTTATGTAAATAAGACTCTTTTGTTTTAAAGTTATCGTGATAAAACTTGCCACAGAAGATTCTTTCTGCTGTTACAGTAGGTACATTACACTATAACATAAAGCTGCATCAGGAACGAATATAAAATTGATTTAATTAAAAAACACAGTTTAGTTTACTTTTATTAATTAAGAAAACTAAACATAAGTATGTGGCGGTACAATAGGATGCTCCCACAAGATATAGCATTGGGTGCACTACATAGAAATTGGATGTTCCTAAACATCTAAGTAACGATATAATCATCAATTGTACGCCTCTTAAGCTGTATTTTAGCCATAACGCTTAAAAATATGAACAAAACTTAGTTAACAAAATAAATGGTCAGAATAGAGCTATTTTATAGTTATGTACACTAAGCTGGTTGTGAACTATCAAAATGCCGCCGGTTATCATCTGCTACGTTTTGTTTTAGACGTTGTCGTCGACGTCGTTGTGCTGGACTTCCGCAGCTGCTTAAGATCACTGAGTGTGGCCGCCTTGATGCTCTGTACCTGCTGGCGCACGGTGGAACTCTTGTATTTGACGGGCGGCGGCTGCTCTGATGCCGCCTGAGTTTTCTCAAACAGATCACTGACCTCGACCATGCGCGGTTTGAAAAACATATTCGGTCTTATGACAGACTTCTCGGGATGTTTGAATAGATTGAGCAGACCCCAGGACTGTTCTTGCCGCTCATTTTCTGACAGCGTTGAGTTCTCCACCTCAGACTCAAGCATCCAGGCGGCATTGCGCACCTCGATGCGTAGGCGTTCGCATTCCTCAAGACTCACGTTCTTGCTCACATTCAGAAGATTCTCCAGCGGATTTACAATGTACATGGCCGAATGATCCGGCTTGGACAGTGCACGTCCCTCATTTAACGATATCGCACGATTGTGAAAATTGAACTGTGAGTAGAACTCAAAAAACTGCAATAGCAGCTCGCTCAACCCGCTCGTATTCCGACTGTGGAAGCCCAGTCGCTCCATATCGCGGGCAAACGTGCAGTTAATGCCATCCTCGGTAACCCGAATGTCTGTTGTATCCGCTGATTTTACCAGCGCCCCAATTGATGGCAGTATGGGTTGCCGCAGCTGTTGCAGGAAATACATGACTAGGCAGGTCAGCGAGAAATTTGATATCCAGCGTCCTGGCGACGGATTTGTCAAGCCGCAGGATTGCGCCCATCGGCGTATGCTAAACGTCAATGGACGCACACGTGGATCCAGCTCGCCAAACATATAAAGCAGTTCAGACATGTAAAAGCCAGTGCTGAAATAGGCGAATAGAGAACATAAAGCAAGTTATAGACTATATAAAAAGTAGTTGGCAAGCAAACGAATTAAAATGAGCCTATTGCAATTACGCGTGATCTGATTTCGCAAAACATGCAGAATTAATTTTATTATTTAAAATAGTTCTTATATTAATCAGAAAATACTTCGTCACAAAATTAGAAATCAAAAGTTTTGTGGCTTGAATATGCATCGTCTCTTGACTTTACCCTCGCGTAGAGGATCTTTTATTTGATACACTGCCTACCATAAGGAGACAAAGTGTCAAGATATAAAATCATGAATGTTTTTAATTTTCGTAGCTGGAAAATGTTTTTAAGTTAAGGTGATTTACTATGTCAAGGCTTGGCAAAGACATCTTCAATCTTAATTGTGTGACGTTTCATTTAGAAAACTAACCACCTCCACACACCGGATGTGAATACCTTTGCGAGCTTATTTTTATCAGTAACTTTGCCCGATTTGTCCATGATTAAAGACCGTCGTCGACAGTGTCAGTTATTGTGAATCATAATAATCGGGAATGCCAATATAGAGGAATATAACTTGGAGACTCATTCACCTGCTAAATGGAGAAAAAGAGATGCCAATAGTAGTTTGCTTTAGGCATTAGTTTACAAGGCATTTGGCAATCGACACCTGTTTGTATCTTATCTTATCAGCAAAAGCTTTGGCATGCCACAAGCTATTTTATCTTATCTTTGGAGCTATCTCTCTGCCTGTAACAATATCGGACCGCAAAACTGTACGCCCTGGATGTTGTCATCATATTGAAAGTTTTCATTGTTGTTCTTATTGTTACAGTATCTGGACTTGGTAGATACGACACTTTGGTCAGGTTTCTGTTATTGCAGTCGTTTTTAAAGCAGGCAAAACGATTCTAAGAACCGAACCCAACGGAACTGAGTTTTTACAAAAAACGTTGTACTATTAAATTCATTTTTTTTTCACGTGCACCAAAAAAAGACTTAGGTAAAGCTAATTTAATAATACACAACATTTTTGGAAAAACTAAACTAAAATAAAGTTACCAAAAGTTATTTGTTTGTACCTAGCATGTAAACATTTAATATATGTGTTAAAGTGATCGCGAGTTATTACACAATACAACAAAGTTTGAAAAAAAGTTGTGCCTCGAACAGCCATTATATTTTTATACCCTTGCAGAGGGTGTTATAATTTTGTCACAAAATGTGCAACAAACTAAAGGAGACGTCTCAGAACAACAAAAAATTGTAAATTCGTGATCAGCATCAACAGCCGAGTCATGTCCGTCTGTCCGTCTGTTTATATGCGAACTAGTTCCTCAGTTTTAGAGCTATCGTGATGAAACTTGGCACAGATGCTTATTCTTTCTGCAAGTAGTAAATATGTCGAAATCGGCCAGTCGGCTATAACATATTGCTGCCATTGAAGCGATCGGTTGAAAAAAAATGTTTTTGTGTGGAAATCTTTTGTGTTTTTCAAATAACTCGACCAAACTCACTATGTCTAAGTTTTAGCACGCTTCACACAAAAATTTTGCAAGTGATGTACTGGTGGAATTTCGGACTCGCGAACATAATTTTTTATTCTTTTCGGACGCAGAGGCTGGTTTTAATCAAAATATAAAAATAAAAACATAAATTTGATTAAGGAAAACTCTTGTTTATAGTTTATTTGGGTATTCAATGATTGTTGCAATAGCAAAAGTTGTGTATTAATCATGTAGTGCCTACAACTTTTTGGTCGGACAAAGCCATCTAATGATAACGTTATTTGCTAAACACAACGTTGATAAGGCCAAGTTGCTTGGGCTGGGCTGGGCTCATTGGTTGCCCAATAAAATAAAAAAGCCAAAGTGTGTCGGGTTTGTATGATTAATACAACATGTGCTATGGGAAGCTTTTAGTAATATCGCTGACTCAACATGGTTTTTGTAAAGAGACAAAATCAAAGCAAAACAAGAAAGAAATGTTGAAATTTGCACAAGAAAACTTATCTTTCAACTGATTGTTCCTAAAGAAAGAAGAAGCATCTGGGCCAAGTTTCATAGAGATAGCTCTAAAACAAAGTCTTTAAAAACGCATATAAACAGACAGACGGACATGACTCGACTGTTGATGCTGATCACGAATTCAAATTTTTTTTTCTGAGACGTCTTCTTTAATACTGTACGCATTTCGTGAGAAAATTATAATACCCTCTGCAAGGATATAAAAAACTAGAGTATAAAATTCAAATTCTTAGCCACTTTCAAACATCTTACAATCCGAATCGTTTTTTGCTTGTTTTCAAACGATGCTTCCTTCCACACTTACATACGCCAGTGACTTGAAAAACGAATTGTTTTTTGAAACTCAGAACAGCTAACAAGCTGTATATACACCAATTGAATGAATCGGTTTCGGTTTAGGGCACAGGCTTTTACAACACCTGCTAATGTACAACACATTTTTTTTTTTTTTTTGCAGCTTTCGAAATGGGCATTGGCTATGGCACCTCCGACGAGCAGTTGGAGAAACAAATAGGCTGTGTGAAGTACACACTCTTCTGCTTTAACATTGTCGCCTGGATGATTTCGACGGCACTGTTTGCACTGACCGTCTGGCTGCGTGCCGAGCCGGGTTTTAATGACTGGCTGCGCATACTAGAGGCCCAATCGTTTTACATTGGTGTCTATGTGTTGATTGCCGTCAGTATCATTATGATGGCGGTAAGCTTTTTGGGCTGCCTTAGTGCATTGATGGAGAACACACTGGCATTGTTTGTGTTCATAGGCACACAGGTTTTTGGCTTTATTGTCACGGTAGCCGGATCTTCTTTGTTGATGCAGTATAGCACAATAAACTCGAGCTTGCAGCCGCTGCTGAATGTGTCGCTTAGAAGATTTGTAGCAACATCGGAGTACACGTACTCCAACTATGTGTTGACCATGATACAGGAGAATATTGGCTGCTGTGGCGCCAGCGGTCCATGGGACTACTTGGATTTGCGCCAACCGTTGCCCAGTTCCTGTCGCGACACCGTCAGTGGCAATGCTTTCTTTAGTGGTTGCGTAGATGAGCTGACTTGGTTCTTTGAAGGCAAGACATCCTGGATTGTGGGACTGGCCATGGTAATGGCCATGCTGAATGTCGTCTGTGGCGTTATGAGTTTTGTTTTGGTCCAGGCCGTCAAGAAGGAGGAGGAGCAGGCCAGCAACTACAGGCGATAAGCGACTCCTATCCATTTCAAACACTTAAGTAGCTAAGTTTTTAGCCTACACGAAACTAAGCGAATGCAAACTGAAAAAGTTATGTCCATGCTTAATAGATTTTAAGTTTTAATTTCGAACAATAAGCTAATAAACAAAACATAATAAAGCCATATTTGGCCCATCAATTGTCTTGACAATTCCTTTGGTGTGGCAAAATTATTATCTTGACACTTTGTCTGTATACTCTTATAAGAATCTATACAAAAAATATGACTCTATACACACCAATTTTTCGGAAAATTCGGTGGAAAACAGGGTTTTAACTTTTAATTTTGATTTTTAATTTTTTAATTTCTTGACACTTTGTCTGCCTATGGTATATACCAACATGTATACCAAGTTTGGATGCTCTAGCTTCAAAATTGTGGAAAAAACCTGCGTTCATACGGACAGACAGACGGACGGACGGACAGACGGACATTTCACAAACCCAATATACTATTTTAACAATTAATTTGATTAATTTTCAAAAACCTATATGAAAATTCATTAAAAGCTGCATACCGTTTTTCGGAAAATTCAACCCCCTGCATGGCAAGTGGGTGGTAAACAGGCTGAAAGTTGAGTTTTTTGTTAAATTTTCTTCAAATTCATTTACAAAGATCGGTATTAAAATTCAATTTAAGCTGCATACCAATCTTCTGGAAAATTCAACCCCCTGGGTGGATTATAAACAGAGCGAAAGTTGGGTTTTTGTGCGATTTGATTCAAATTCATTTTCAAAGATCTATATCAAAATTCAACAATGACTACATACCCAATTTCGGGAAAATTCAGACCTCTGGATGGAAAATGGGTGGTCAAGGTTGTATGGGTCAAAGTTTAGATTTCGTACGATTTGCTTCAAGCTCACTTTAAAAGCCAAGCGTACAAAAATATAAACATCGTTATTTTCAAACTTTGTAAAATTCACCAGGAAATTTTGGAAATTTTGCACCCCTCTGCACTGAAAGTGAGAGAAAACATGCTGACGGGTGGGACGGGAAAGGATTTTAAAAAGTCCGGGTGGGCGGGTTTTCCCAAAATAGGCACCCGCAACGGGCGGGACGGGAAAGAATTTTCTTCCCGTTTCTATTTCTACTTCAAACTCAGACTTCAAGGTCTGTCTAAAAAATCGTTGCGCGTGTGGGTCAGAGTGAGGAAATTGTGATAAAGTTCACAGATTTGGAATGGCTGGCAAAGCCGCGAGTATATGCTAGTTGAAATTTATTAACACTTAGCATCAAAATGAAGATTGCTATGTAAGGAATGTATGCATCGGAATTGGATTTTTAGACTTTTTGAAAAAAAAAAAAAAAAAAAATATCAAAGTCAAATTGAAATTTGTTTTCAAGTCGATTCTAAGTCAGGCGAAATTACGAACACCAATTCAAAGACGATTGGGAGTGGAATCGTTTTTGCTCCCTGTTCCTATTAAAAATGGGAAAAAGGGAGTTATAACGTACTGCAAATGTATGTAAGAGGCAGAAGGAGGCATTTCCGAATATATAAACTATGTATATTCAGCCGAGTCGATATAGCCATGTCCGTCTGTCCGTATGAACGCGTCGATCTCAGAGACTTTAAGAACTAGAGACACCAAACTTGGCATGTAGGTTCCTGAATGCGCAGACCAAGTTTATTTCAAGTTTCGGATGCACCCCCCCCCCCCCCCCACCCACAATTTTAAAGATACAGCTTTGATTTTTGGTACACATATTTCTTTTATCAATGTTTATCAGTTGCGTAAATTTTACGATCGGATAAATAACACCAAAGTTACGGAAGAATATATTACCCCCGTCTCAGCAGGCAGAAACAACAGTTTGACATGCACTGGCCAAGTTAAGTGCGCTGCTTGCTTGTACTGCCGCTGAACTGCTTGAAAAGCAAGTTGGGAGCAAGGAGTCTCGTAGTCGGGCACACTCGACTAAATCATTCTTACTTGTTTCATTTTCAAATTAAATCAAAATGTAAAACAGGCCTGATTAATACAGACATTTTTCGGAATAGGTTCAGTTTTTAAAAAACAATGTAAATTTTATTTATAAAGTGTCTTCATTTTTTCATCAACTATATCAGGACTTCATGTATATAAAATCGAATTTCGAGACAGTTGCTGCAATCATAACTTCATTGGAAGCAAAGGGTCTAACATTGGCAAAGTCAATGAATTTATTTAAGGAAGCTGAAAAAATTGTTTATAACTTTAGAATGAATTTAAAAGAGAAATTCGAAGACATTTTGAAAAGGAGCCCCGATTTTAATATTATTTCAGAAATAAATAATATTTTAAATCTTAATACTGAATACTTGTCTGGACTTGCTCCCATCACAAATGAAAATATCAATGAATATAAATTTGCTCCAGTTATTTCCTGTGACGTCGAAAGAAGCTTTTCAGCTTACAAAATTGTTTTTGGAGAGAAACGTCAAAGCCTCTCAATAAATAATTTAGAAAAAAATTATGGTTTTATATTGTTATGCCAAATATATTAAATAATAATATATATATGTATAAATCTATAAAATATCGTTGCTTTAATATCTGACAATAACTAATAAAATTTCAATATGTATACCACCTTTTATATTGCATTCTTATGCATATGAATTTCATGCAAATATGAAGAAAAAAATAAAAATATGCATACTGTTTTCAGCTCTATTTTCAATGAATCGAACTTTGTTGTCATCAGAATTAAACTATTTTTATTCTTCAAAAATATGCAAAATTCGAGGTGTAATTTTAAATATCAAAAATAAATAACTTATATTTTAAAAATCAGAAATAAGTCTTATTCCAAATCTCTTATTTTAAATAATCAAAAATAAATGTTATTCGTCGACTTTTATTTCAAAGATATAAAATAATTCTTATTTCATAACTTTTATTTTGAAAATCAGAAATAATTGTTACGCCTTGATTTTTATTGCAAAGATCAAAAATAAGTTATGGAATAATTAATTCTGATTTTTATAATAAGAGTTGTGGCATTATATAAGTTACAAAACAAGAAGTGTGCCGAATATACCCTTCCAGAAAAGATTACCATAAAAAAACTTATTTTTCAACTGATTGTTCCTATGGCAGCTGTGTGTCATAGTGGTCCAATCTGGCCGATTATGACAGAAAGAAGAAGCATCTGTGCCAAGTTTCATAGCTATAACTCTAAAACTGAGTGAACAGTTCGCATATAAATAGACGGACAGACGAACATGACGGACATGACTCGGCTGTTGATGCTGATCACGAATATTACAAATTTTTTTCCTGAGATGCGTTACACATTTCGTGACAAAATTATTATACACGCTGCAAGGGTATAATAATTCTTATAAGTGATATTATATTTAAAAACTTAAAAACTTAAGAGTTATGTATAATTTGTGTTCATAAAAATTGGTTATATAAATTATTCCAATGTTTAAAAACTTGGAGATTAGACCAATTTTTTGGTGTGTTCCACAAATTTGTAGAAAATTTCTTCACTATGATTTTCTTTGTTTTAAAATAATAAAAAAAAAAACTTTTATTTAATACGGTTTAGCTACTCACAGGTTGCTCATGGAGAGATCCACCTCCAGGTCAAGATGTTCGTGATGATACTTGATGATTGGTACTCGGGCCTGCAGAATGCGCCGCACATGACAGATGCCTGGCAGAAACAAATGCATCACATCGCCAATGCATTCCATTTGTCGCTGAGTCTGCGAGCGTCCGTTGCTCAGGTTCTCCTTGGTGTGGTAAATGAGGCGGGAGGGTTCGCGTTGCTGATCCTGGCCAGTGATTGTTGTTTTGCCATCAAAGCGTAAAATCAAATCCAAATCACAGCCCATTTTACCAAAACCATTCACCGACGAGCCAAAGGGTTGTGCAAGCGCGTCTGGAAACATACCAGAGATGGCCTGTTGCACCTGCAGTGCGGACAGGAACCGCATGCGTACACCCAAATCATTTAAACGCGTGTGCTCGTACAGGAGCTGCATCTGTTGCTCAATGCTCTCGGCACTCTGCAACAAGGCCTGCAAGTTATCTGGACTCAACGCACGTGTGCCATCGATTGTAGCGAGCGGAAGGGACTTGTGATTGGCTGCCAGCTTGGTCTGGCTGCGTCTGCCAGCACCGGCGACAGCTGCCCTAAACCAGAGAAAGGGCGAACGCACCGGTACACCATTTGCGTTTCCACTTCCACTAGCAATTCCATTAGAACTTAGTTCGGCATTGTATGAGCTGGAGCTAATGGCAGCGGTCGCCTCGTCGGCGCTGGCATACTCCAGCAACATGTAGTGCAGCTCATCCTCGTGCTGCACGCAGTAGTGCTGGGCGTTGACAATGCGCCCAAATCTGCTGCAATAGTTATACAATTCAGCGTACGACTTCTCCGAGCTGACTTGCACCACAATGCTGCGCTGCGCCTCCTGGTGTCGACTGCCAATAAACTCCACGTAGTTAGGCTTATTGTCGTTGCCGTTGCCTATGGGTAGCCAATGAAGGTAAGTAACTAGAGCCACTAATACCCTGAACACAACGCTGTTTACCCACCTCTAACAGCGACTTCTGTGCCGGTGGCGACGCATTGTTTTATGCAATATGTGCGCCAATGCTGTAACTGCTGTCCTCGGCGCATTAGGGTGTTCATGGCGCCTGGTTAGAACAACCTATTGGGGTAACCTCATGTATTCAGTTTCGGGCACAATATGCATAAAATTGTATATTGTTTTTAGAAGCTCAGTTTTGAGGTTAGGGGGCTGCAATCCAGGGCTAACACTTATAGTTATCGAACTATGTGTATTATCGATTTTGTGGGTCGATAACAATTTTCAAAATTCAAAATTGGAAGGCAGATATTCAAGAAAGCGTTACGGCTATGATATTTTATTGCGTACCCATTAAAAATGAGGAGGCATCTTCGAATATATGGAATATATATGTGTTCTTGAGCAGCACCAACAGCAGAGTTGATTTTGTCATGTATGTCCGTCTGTCCGTCCATTTAACCGTCTGTATAAGAGCTATAGACACCAAATTTGGCATGTAGGTTGCTGTATTTTAGGTTTACTAAAGATCACTTATTTAAAAATCAGGAACATAAATCAGTAAGCTTTAAATTTTCGATTCGTGAACGGCAGTTCATTCTAATGGACTTATGACACGACATTAATTTGCAAATTAGTTTAGATCTGAATTTGGTGAGGCAGACTGGTGTGAAATGTGCAGCTAAGCGGTCACACTGTTTGTTTGTTGACATTTAAAAATATGGCGAAAGTACTATTCTCGAAACAAATTTGTGAAAATTCCATAATTCTAGTTGTTTGGTTACGCATCCCTCAAGCACCTCGAACACGTACGTAGCGCAATCGCTACCTACAATCGCTCACAAGTCCCTCTCTGTAAAAGAATTCACTTCAGTAACTCGAAGGCTTCAAACATGTTCAGGCACTGCAGTCGGCAGTGATCGTATCACCAGCTGTAGACGCGCTTCTACAATACATCATCTGCATATCTACAGTCACAATAGTAAATGCCGCGCATTACATTTTAGAGACTGTCCAAACCGTTGCGTTATTACATCTCTAACAATTAAACAGTCATCCTAGTACATACAATTGTACAGATACACATAGAGATATAGAAAAGATATACATATTTATAGGTAAATATTTATTATCTGACATAGTGGGGTATATGCCAAAGAACGCAAAGTGACTTGGAGCCTTTCTTGGAGCAATACAGTTCCGCATCCGAATATCCTGCCTGGTTATAAATGGCTCCACCAAAAATAATATGCGACCAAATTGATGTGGGGTCATGCAAAGTATTGTGGATCCTGGTGTCTTCGTCCATAATTTCTGGTTTTTCGTTCATCATTAATATGTTTGCAGCATATAATTGCAGCGCTGCTGCATATAACAAAAAACTTTTCTTTGTGTATTCATATTTGTTGACACAACAAGTGCCACACCCCAATTAATTACTTTTTAGGTAATGTTTCGTTACAGCTACTCCAAGTGAAATCGAAAGAAAGGTCCAAAACAGTGGGTTTTGGGCTCTAAAAATTCGGAATAATTCTAGGATTTCAAAACTAGGCTCAGAATATTTTTTTTTGCGGTAAAATGTGTTAAACATCTTTTTTAAAATTAACCGATACCCAAGCGTCGCAAAAGTATCGAAAAGACATCGAAATGTCTGTAAACATTAACAGAGTAGTGCTGGTCAGCGTGTCTGTGCTTACTGAGTAGTGTTGGTAAACAATTAGGGCTGCCATACTATTCGATAGTTGAAGAAAACAATTTACGCGCGAATGTATTATATTTTTGAAATATATGAAAAATAAAAACGAAATTGATTATACTTTTTTTACTTCTATTCAGAAATATATTTACATATGTAACATACATATATTTACAAACTGAAATTGTCAAAAACAAATGCATATATATACATTTATGTTTATTTTATTTTGGCCTGGATAAATGAACAGCATCTGCTGGCAGCATAGAAATGGTACTTTCTGTAATAAATATAAAAAAAAACAAAGAAAATATCAATTGCACTTCAACTCATCAATTAAATTTTAACTGTTAATTCCATAAATTGCATTCCAATCTTCATCATCGTATCATGAAATTAATAATACGCAGTGGTTGCTGTGAGCATAAATAGCAAAATACATTCTTTCTTTTTATTATAATATTTTATATATACTTTATAATATTATATTAAAAATCATATACATGTGTGTGTGCACACATTCATAGTACATCATATATAAAAGTTTATACTGTTAAACAGTGTTACCAACGGAAATTAAGAAAACCGGACATATCGATAAAGAAAAAAATCGATTTAAAAAAAAGACAATATTATTATGTTATTATATCGTCTTCTTCCATGCCTTAAACATTTCGCGAAAAAATTATAGGGTATATAAATATAACATATTAATATATAATAATAATGCCGTAAACAGTGTTGGGCTCACCCATAGAGATGATATCGACATGTTTCCAACAGCTCGCCAACATCCTTATCATCGTCGTCGTCGCGTCATAAAGCAGCAGCAAAAGTAGCAGTTCCCCAAAGACCAACAGCAACACAGGTTGTTCGCGTTCCAAAAAGGAGCATCTGGAGCGTAACAAGCTATTGTTAGATACGGATGTCAACTCAGCTGGTGGCAGCACAGTGGCTGCAACTCGGTGGTCAGCAGTAACAGTAACAGCAAAAGTACAAATCTTGCCATAACAGCGCCATTTAAAAAAGTTTCGACAATTTGCACAATTTTTATTATTTTATTGTTATTATTACAAACTTACTTATCTTTTATGATTTTTTCTTTATTTCATTGTTAAAAGCTTACTCTAGAGTTGCACAAATAAATAATTGTGCTGATATTTTGGTTATACAAGTACAAATTTAATGTTTTTTATATTTATATAGATATACAAAACATTTTTTAAAATCTCTTTTTGTTTTATATATTTCTATGCTGCCAGCAGCTGCTGTTCATTTATCCAGGCCAAAATAAAATAAACATAAATGTATATATATGCATTTGTTTTTGACAATTTCAGTTTGTAAATATATGTATGTAACATATGTAAATATGTAAATATATTTCTGAATAGAAGTAAAAAAAAGTATAATCAATTTAATTTTTATTTTTCATATATTTCAAAAATATAATATATTCGCGCGTAAATTGTTTTCTTCAACTATCGAATAGTATGGCAGCCCCAATTGTTTACCAACACTACTCAGTAAGCACAGACACGCTGACCAGCACTACTCTGTTAATGTTTACAGACATTTCGATTCCTTTTCCATACTTTTGCGACGGGGGTGTCACGAAAATCTCTAGAGATTTTGGCTTTGGCTGGTTTGTAAATCGCTTGAAAACCCGTAAGTGTCACAGCAGTTCGAGAGATTTCATATTTTCGAACTTCTGTGTTCGAAAGCAACATGGCTGCCTCCATAGGGCTGTCAGCACACCAAAGTAATTTTGTTAATATTTTTCCTCGGTTTTATTATTAGTTTTATTACATTAAATAAGAAAGTTTAAATGTTATCAATTTTGACATTAAATAATTATATTATTGGAACTTAAGCTTACATGTTACAACACATTTTTTTTTTTAAATCTTATGCCCGCCAAATTTAAATTGTCTTAAGGACAACTCTGTTGCGTGCACCAACCCTTATCGATAAGAAATTGAACTGCCATCTGAGACAGCAAACTTGGCATGCAGGTTCCTGTATACCATACGCAGATCAAGTTTATTTCAAATTTCGAATGCAAACCCCCCGCACCCTCAGCAATCGAAAAACACTCCCACAGCCACAACTTTAAAGATACAGCTTTGATTTTTAGTACACATATATGTTTAATTTCATTACGATCGGATAAATGGCACCAAAGCTATGGACGAATCTAGTACCTCCGTCTCAGCAGGCAGAAACAACAGTTTGACATGCACTGGACAAGTTAAATGCACTGCTTGCTTGTGTTGCCGCTGAACTGCTTGAAATGCAAGTTAGGAGAAGGGAGTCGAGAACACTCGAGTAGAGCATTCTTACTTGTTTTTTTTTTTAACTTTCGGTTCATTCAAACAAAAATTTTCAGACATTTTCCCTTTTCCGAGAACTTTTTATTTCAAATCTTTTTCGATTTTGTATTCCTGTTTTCCAATACACTACAAATCAATGTATGTTCATAAAGATAAGTTCGGAAAATTCTATTCAACTGTCTCAAATACCGAACTTGTTTTTAAATCTAAATGAAAATTTATCAATAACTGCATTTTTGTGTCAATCGCTTAAAAATTCATCTTAGGCCACACATTCAAAAATATAAACGTCATTTCCGGCTGGAATGTCGAAAATGTTCGAAAAACTGTTGCTCGCAACTTACATCTTTCGCTCGCTCGGGCTTAAATTACTTTGCAGAGATCAATATAAAAACTCAATGAAACTGCATAACATTTTTTTTTTTAATTGTCGGAGCTGGCAACCGAAGCCAGCACGTCAGTATATCCGTCTATATCTGACAGACATTAGACCTGTTATTGACAAAATGAAACTCTAAAATGGAATGTTCGTAGAATGTTAGAGTGTAGGCAGCAAAATGTCATTATTTTATATTTTCATAACTGCTCAATTTATTCAATTTGTTGAAATAGTTTTTTTTTGTTCATCGTTTTGTATAATTACACAAAGTCTTGGTTCGTTAGCAACGCGCCTCTTACTGCTATTCTATATATTTCCAATAGTATGCAATGTCAATTTTTTTCTATTCTGTTTTTTGCTTCTGAAGAATTTTTTGTACATATTTAAAATTTCTACAAAGAAGCACGTATGTACATTTTGATTTTAAATACTTGTATGTTTGTTTGTATACAAATATGTACGGCGAATGTATACAACAAAACGTTTTTTCGACTCTTGTATGTAAATGGTTTAGAAATTGTGTCTTTGTGTTTTGATCCAATGTTAATTTAATTTAGATATTGTATTTGCTGTAAGTGTTTTTTGTTTGTTCATATATATTCCTAAATAAATTTAAACTTTTTTTTATTTATATGTTTGTGCGTGTGTGTTTGGGGTATGTTAGTTGTTGTTTTTGCATTTTAGATTATACGACTTTCTTGTGTTTAATGTACAATCATTATGTTTGTATGTACTTTTATTAATAGCTTTTTATGTATGTATGTAAATCACGCATTGCATATGTATTAAGGTTTATATACGGTTCTTGAAAACAGGTTATTAATTTGTTGTTGCTGCTTTATGGTGCCATACGTTTAAATTATTAAAATAATTTACATACATCTAATGAAAAATTAAAATTGAAAATTCTAGTTAATAGGGACAAAAAGCATTTTGTTTGTCATGCTTTACGTGAGTTAAAACCGAACGACAAACAAAACGCCTTATCAAATTATATTATTAATAATTATATTAATAAAAAACAAACAAGAGTCCCCCAGTTTGTATGTGGACAGTATGTATGGAAGCCAGCCCCAAATAAAACATTGGGTTTAACTAGTTTACATAATCTAGTCGATCAAAACAAGGTATATTATATAGAACTCTCGCTTGGAGGCTACTAGACAATATGTTCAACGCCATCTTCCAACGTTGCGTTGGCTCATCTAAACCAGAGCTTCAGACGCAACGCATCAACGCCGTTTAAATAGTAACGAAATAGTCGTTTATCACGCACAAAGCCCAAATTTTCATATAAACGCAACGCCGGCTCGTTACGCATTTCCGTTTCCAGCACCACCTCGTCCGCATTATCTGCGAGCATACCCTGCAAACATAATAATGATATGTGAGGATAATATGTAATATAAATAAAGATTAGGATTACAGTACCTCAATGGCTTTGGTCACCAGCGTGGTGCCGATTTTGAGCTTGCGATATTCCTTGCGAACCGCCAGCATAGCAATATACCCGCGTCGCACATTCATATGCATGTCCAGCTTGCATACAATGGCGCCGACATATTGATTATCGTGCGAGGCTAGGAAGCATAATTTTGGCCAATTGTAAATAAAATATCGGTATGTGTATATTGAATATGGCTCGGACAGCTCCGCCTGTATCAGACGCATTATATCCTGTAATATTAAAGAGTGGCGAAATTAGTAGCTTGATAAGTTTTTGCTTTAAAAATGGGTACATTGATTCCGTCGGTCTTGCACCTATTCAAACTGATCTTGGCTTACATGCATTTGATGCTCGGCCTCGTATTCTTTATAGACGATCTCATCGGCTGAAATGGCAGGTTCAAGCGCAGACTGGTGCAACAGTTCTGGCAGCAACGCAGCTCCGGCGGCCGCAGCTGCTGATGTCGAGGCCGCCTCATCCTTGACGCTGCCTTGTGTTGCTATGGCCATGGCTGTTGTCTTTGTTTTAGTTGCTGTTGTTGTTTGTGTTTTGGCAGTGGTTTTACTGGTTGTCACAACGGTGGCTCTTATAACGCTTGTCGCTTGCTGCTCGTTTTCCTCCGGATCCGGCTCACTTTCTGTGAGCTCTCCTTTAGCTGATTGGGACTTGTTTTTCGCTTTAGTGCTGCTGCTGCTGATGCTGCTGTTGTTGCTGCTGCTGCTGTTGTTATTATTGCTGATGTTGATGCTAAAATCATTATTGTTGTTGCTGCTATTGTTGTTATTGTTAATATGATTGTTATTGTTAGTAGCTGATTCCTTATTTGCATGTCCATTGATTGTGTGCGTGGCAGTCATTAGTTCAGCCTTCACCATCTGCTGCTCCTTGCCATGGCCATTGCACAGCTGCACCTGCTGCAAGAGGTCATTAATTAAAGCAACGTCCGCATCCGCATCCTCATCATCAACTCCATCGCCCTCGCCCTCGCCATCGCCATCTCCATTATTCTCATCAGCCTTCACATGTCCATTGGGCTGATGAGCAGCAGCGATTTTGCTTGCGGCTGGCTCTGCATCCAACTTTTCTGCCTGTTGTGTTTTCTTCTTGTTGTTTCTGTACTTTTTCTTGTTTACCGTTGAAGTTGTTGTCGTTGCTGTTGCCGTGTCCGCCATGGCCGTTGCTGCTGCTGTTGGACGAGAGGAATATTTGATTAGTGTTGTAAACGGGAGGACACAGCTGAGCGCTTTGTATGTGTGGAGCGGGCAGAGGAGGGGTGGGAGTAGGGACCACGAAGGAGCATGCTTACCTGCTGCAACACTTCAGCTGTGTTAAGACTACGTGGTTGTAGCTGTGTCGGTGTCCGCGTCAACGCACTCGAAGACAGATCTGCCCTTTTTTTGGTTATATTTTCACTGTTGCCAGTTTTTCATTCACACAGCCGCACGCACACACACACACACACATTCACACTGATGCACGTTACTGATGAGCGATATTTGTGTGCTTGCGAGTTGTCACAGTTATTTGAAAGTAACGAGTCACAGTTTTTTGCCTATAGCAAATATTGTATTCATACATACATATATTTTATTGTAGTTGGTATTGCTAAAAATTGGGCTTTTATTAATTTTTAACGATGTGTTTAATAAATAATTTTTTAAAATGATGTTGACTAAACGACCTAATTGTTATTATACTCTTTTTTTTTTTTAATTTTTTTGTCCTGTCTGTATGAACGCAGTTTTTCTTCCACAGTTTTAGAGCTACAGCAACCAAACTTGGTATACATGTTGGTATATACCATAGGCAGACAAAGTGCCAATAGGCGTTATGGCACACTCTAAAGTGTTATAACGCCGATTGGCGGTATAGCATTCTAAAAATTGCTATAACGCCCATCGGGCTGTAATGCATTTTCATGCTTGTAAAATTTCGTGCTCACTTATAGGAATTGCCAATGTCTATAAATCTGACGATTTTTTGATAAGAATTTGCCAGTTTGGTCGCCAAGTGATCTAAAAATACATAAATAGTAGAATAGTATGTTATTGTAATATAGAAATTGGCGTCGCCGGAAAAAAAAAGATTTTGCCTGCGGCGCCAATTTTTGTAATATTACACTAAAACACTATTCTACTATTTATGTACATACTATGCTAACACGGTGTAAGGCAATTCTTTTATGTTCATAATTAATGTTGTTCATTTCGATTTCTTAATTTTTACGTGCACGTTGCGCAAAACAAACGATGAACTGATTTAAGATAATTGACCTCGGCATGCATTTACCACAATTACTCTTATCTCACAATATGCAAAAGCTTGAATGTTAAGAAATAGCAAGCCTAATAGCACTTTTGTTGTGTTATAACGCCTGCTGGCGTAAATTCACTCCAGTCAGCGGCGTTATAGTACTGGGCGTTATTGCATGGACCCGTTTTTTACGATCTCTAACAAGTACGCACACACACACACACACATTCACATGTATGCACACTTAATGGTGTTTGTCGCACTGTGTTCCAGTTATGGTACTGAATTTTATGCTACAATTGCGCACACGCGTCTGCTTGTAAATCAAATTAAAGTTTTTTTTGTGCTTACTAATACTTTTATTTATTGCTCGTCTCTTTGTTTAGCCTGATTGTGTCCCTTGGTTATGAATACATTCACTAACATACACATGAGCACACGAACACATGTAACACAGCAAACAGCTGTGCGCATACATTTCGATCGTATTCGTTATCGATTGCTGTCGATTGCCATTACTGCCGATTGTTTTTATACCTAAATCGGTTCTGCATTTTAAATCTTCGTTCGAACGCCTCTCATTTTCATTTTACAGTTGATTGCACTCATCAAATTAGCCGTTGTCAAAATTTTGTTTTCAAAGGAAATAAGAAGAAAGCTTTTAGCTTAACTTAACTCTAGTAAAAAAATTGGTTCCAGCTAAAATTTTATGATTTTTATACCCTTGCAGAGAGTATTATAACTTTTTTAAATAAATAACACAATGCAACAAATTTTAAAAAAATTTGGTCTAAGAACAGCCACTATATTTATACTCTTTTTTTAATTTATTTGAAAAAAAAAACAGAAAAAAGAGTATATTGGGTTTGGGAAATGTCCGTCTGTCCGTCCGTCTGTATGAACGCAGTTTTTCGACAGCTTTGAAGCTAGAGCAACCAAACTTGGTATACATGTTGATAGATACCATAGGCAGCCAAAGTGTCAAGATCTCTCCCCCCCCCCCCCCACCCCTTCCACAACAAACCGCAAAAACCTATATCTTCCAGCAAGCTCATTTTCAGAGCTACACATACAAGAATATAAGCAAGGATATTTTCAAATATTGGAATATCCGCCCGAAATGTATGCGACTTTTCTGTTTTTCACCAGATCGGGCTCAAATTCGATTTCAAAGGTCCTTCCGATAAATTATTTGATTTACCATATTCCGATTTTGGAAATTTCCTCCTCTGGGCTAAAAATGAGGGGAAAACGGACGCATAAAACTACTTTTATATTTTGAATATGTCAACATAACGTCAATCGGTTATATTGCATACCGAAAATTTTAGCATTACCCAATACCGTTAGGACAAGAGCTGTTAAACACAGCTGTTTCAAACAAAATGAACTTGGTTGCGAAACTTGCATTTTTGTGACGAAGTTGTTTGTTGAATTTTGCAAAATAATGGACTAAGATAAATTTGTGATGTAAGCTACTCCGTGTGGCTTGTTTTTTGTGTTGGTAGAGATTTGTTGTAAAAATTAAATGTGTTGTCCTAAATATTGTGTAAGTTTGCAACATGCCTCAAAGCAAAATTTTGAATGATTAATCAATTGGATGTCTGTCATAACGCCCGCTGTCATAACACCCTCTGGCGTTATGACACTCGAAAGTGTCCTACATATCGTTCACTCTCAATGTGTAATAGAGCAATCGGGCGTTATGACACATTTAGAAGTGTCAAAACGCCCTTAACTTTTAAAAGCTTGTAAAGTGCATCAATAGTCAATGGGAGTACCCATATTGTAGACAAATAGTTGCAAATTATTTAAAAGTTTACCAATAAAGTATCATTATTTTTCAATCTCAATACATAATTAGGTAAAGCAAAGTACGCAGTCAAAATAAATTTTCGGCAGCGAAAATTCATATTATTTCGGTTGTGGATCGCAAAAAAAAAATGTGCTGTAGCTAATTACAAATTATAAATTCCGATATTTTTTGGTATTTATTTATGGATTTTTTAAAAATCTTTAAAGGGTCACACTGTATTATCAGCAGTGTTTTGCGTACAAACAATTGCGAAAATAAGGTTTAAATTTTTTTAAATTCAATAAATTGAACCAACTGCAAATAAAAAAGGAAAGCAGTTTTAAAAGACAATGTCTTAATTTTGACCCTAGTAGTACAGGGTGTTGAGCAGCAGGAGGAGTAGGAAGCGTACATAAAGAAACTCCAACGCTGAAACTGCTGAGTAAATCTATAGTTGGAAGAAAGGTGCAATAAGGGAAGATTCGCTACTGACGTGATCATTTAAAATTCAATGCAGTTTCTAATATTATATCTCTGGTCTGCTCAGCATTCTGAAAATATGGTACAGACCCCAGCAGTCTAGTATGCTTACATTATTGAAGCCGCACTTGCAATACTGCATACTGCTCCAAGCAAAATTAATGTATTGAAGTAAATTGCCTATAAAATAAAAATGGTAGTTCTCAACATTTAATTTATTTTATATTAGTGTTTATTTGTTATATTATTAGTAAAGTGCATAATATGTGTTTATTAAACTTTATTTTCTGCCTTAACCTATCGAAATAAATGACTTTCAATTATGACTTTCATTTATTTCGTTGGCACACACAAAATAAACAATGCTGCTTAATACAATTCACACATGCTATCGATGTGGCAACGCTGTGTGCATTTAAGTTACGTTTCTTATTTGGTGTGCGTATACAGAAAATAAATTTCGTGACATAAAACTTTCGAAGCTGCTTTACACACCATTTTGTATGGAGATTTCGCGCTCCCGAAAAATTTATTTCGTCTGCGTAGAGGGCTTAAAGGTGCAGGCATAAAGTTTTTTTCTGATCGCACATAGTAAAAAAATTGTTCTTATTCCAACGGTCAAATACGCAAAATAATTAAAAATTTCGACAAATGCTCTGACAAACGTCTGTCCACCTTAAATTATGCCCTCAAAATTAAGCGCTGATATGTTTGCACTCATTTGTTCTTACAAAAGATAAAACGTGCACATTTCCAGCTAATTACAATTTTAATTACCAATGCTGAAACAACAGGTGTGCCCTATTGCTAAAAGTTATCTTTATAACAATTAACGATTGACGGCGGCAAATTCGTTGAAGCTTATGATGAATGTTTTTTCGGGCGATTTCGATTAAACTTAGTCAACGGGTGTGTAACATAAAAATATTAAGTAATAATGATCTTAGTTGAGTTAACTAAATAAATAAAAAAGTTTTTCATACAAAAACTCATATTCTCATATTTCAACAGATTGTTCTTATGGCAACTATAAGATTTTGCTATCCGATTTTTATAAAATTTTTGTGAGAATGACAAAAATATACTAAAACTTATAATAAGAGAGTTTTGTTGAGATAGATTAGTAAACCAAAAAAACTGTTCATGCAATAAAAAGTTTTTGTGGGCGGTTAAGTGTGGTACCACACCCATTTTCCAAAAACACTTTATATCGATATAAAAAACGCTTTCAACATACTAGATCCAAATTATACGCTTAGTCTTTGAGTTATTAATTTTGGTAAAAAAAAAAAACCGGTTAATTTCCAAATAGTGTGCCCGTCAGGCAATTTATGTGTCCGTTTTCCGCTCATTTTCCTGCCCGAACAGGACGGGAAACAGTTTTAAAAACTGCGGACGGGCGGGATTTCTGCATTCTCCCGAAAAAAATACCCATACCAATTTACCATCCTTATTTTGGAGCAAAAGTTGATAATTTCCGAAAAACTTGATATTTTAACAAAAAAGACAATGACACATACGATAAAATAAAACCTTTAACATCTCCATAGCTACAGTGACATCCTCTTATTTTTCCGCACATTTTGAGACCAAAACTGGATGTTTTGGTCAAGTATTTCTTTGGAGGACCTAAAACGAAGATTTAGATATAGTGAAATTACGATTACGACTCTCAAGTAAACAGTTCGTGATCGCTTATTTCAGTGCAAAATTTCCTTCTGGGTCATTTCGTATCTGCGAGTTACTTTTGTAGCAAAGGCAGCAGCGCTGGTCTATCTCTCTCTATTTCTCCCTCTGAATGTCTCTCTCATGGTTGAATTACAAAGGTAAGCCCGAGAGAACAAGCGCTCTCAATTTTGCGGACCAGTTGTCAGTCTTGCTTTGCTTGAGATAGAGGTGTTGTTCATGCGGATGAATTTTTGTAGGTTATGTTATATTTTTTTGTGCTTTTTACATAATTAAATAAGAAATACCTAATTGCCGCATAAGAGTCGATAGGGGGACATGAGGATATTCCTTGTTCCCAAAGATTTATTATTTCTAAATAATTTTAGTAGATAGCAAATTGTCAACAAACCACATAAAAAGCAAACATAATATCCCTATCTGTTTCCCACTCACAAAGTAAAAGCGGAACAAAGCAAAGAGAGCGAAGTCAAGAGAGCATACTTACTGTCTCTTTCGCACTCACACGTTCTAATCAACTGATCTGAACGAAGTCCCTTGGGATAACCTTTGTAAATCAACCATGGTCTCTCTTTCTCTCTGTTTGTTTTTCTCTCTTTGACTCTCTCGATGGATCTCTCTTTCTCTCCGCCAAGCAGTTGGGCCAACGACGCACCGGGCGCCAACTCAGACCGCTCGTACGGTTAGTTCTTCAACGGAATTCAGCGTTTTTTGTCGTTTGTTCTTGGTGCAAAACACAGATACACAACACGCACACGCGCAACAACAACCACCAAACGAACAAACCAGCCACAAAATAAAAAAACAATGACTCTTAAAATATATGCAAAATAAGTGATATTACAAATGTTTAACATAAGAAAAATAATCAAAAAAAACACTAAGAAAAAAAAATTATTCAGGTACATAACATGTTGTTGCGTTATGTTTTTTTAATTGACCTTTGGAGAACTTATCGTCGTAACGGCAGTAATAGAAACAACAGCAACAACAACAACAGATAAAAATATATAAACAGCGTATGCATGCGAAACATGTTTCGTCGACTCTATGCGAATATTTGTGTGTGTTTGTGTGCGTGTGTGTGTGTGTGTGTGTGTGTGTGTGTGTGTGTGTGTGTGTGTATATTGTTTTTGAAAGCCAGCTCAGCACATTAATTGACCCACCGCACTATGGGCCAGAAGTCGATTTTTTTTGACATAAACTCTAAATATTGAGCTAGAAACTCCAAATTTTACTCGAATGTTAGTTACACCAAAATAAAATTTCGAAAACAAAAATTTGTTAATTGGACCACTATAAAAAATAGCTTCCATAGGAACAATCGATTGAAAAATAGCTTTTTATGAAAAACTTTTTTGTCTAAGTTTAAGGACAGTTTATATATGCTGATCAAATTTCATCAAAATCTGATGACTATATTCTATACCTGCCATAGGAATGATCGGTTGAGAAATAAGTTTTTGTATGAGAAACTTTTTTGTTTTTTAAGATAACTCAATCAAACACATTTTATACATGCTTGCAAAAATTCATTGAAGTCCGACGATATATTATAGCTGCCATCAGTTGAGATCAGCATCAACAGCCGAGTTCTGTCTGTCATGTCCGTCTGTCTGTCTGTCCGTTTGTTTATATGCGTTTTTCAAGACTTTGTTCTAGAATTTTTTTCATGAAACTTGACACAGATGCTTCTTCTTATTGCTTGTGGTACCTATACTTGAATTGGCCAGATCGGACCACTACAACATATAGCTGCCATAGGAACGATCGGTTGAAAATAAGTTTCTGTGAGAAAAACTTGTTTTTTTTTCAAAATATATAACCAAACTCACTATATCTATGTTTAAGCACGTTCTACACAAATTTATCAAAACCGGACCACTATATCTTATATTTGCGATAGGAACTATCGGTTGTAAATAAGTTTTTGTATTAAAATTTTTTTTTTTCAAAATATCACAACCAAATTCAAGCTTTTTTCTCACATGTTGAGAAAATTTCATCAAAATCGGATTTGTATATCTTATAGCTGCCATAGGAACGGTCAGTTGAAAATAAGTTTTTGTTTGAAAAACTTTAGTGTTTTTCAAAATAGCTACCAAACTCACTACATCTAAGTTAAAGAACGTTCTACACATGTTGACAAAATTTCATCAAAATCTGACGACTATTTCTTATAGCTGCCATAGGAACAATCTTTTGAAACTTAAGTTTTCCTTGCGAAAATTTTCTGCAAGGGTACATATCCTCGGCACGCCGAAAATAAAATTCCTTTCTTGTTTTAAGTTGAAGTGTACACTATTCAAATTTTATATTGATGCTAACTTTCCCTTCATGAAATTTTGTATGCCAAAAAATCGGCTGTGTGGCCCAATGTGCAACGGCGGCATCTAATTGTCAACATTTAACAGTTGGACAACTTGTTGATATTGTTGTGTGTCTGCTAGTTGCAAATTATCCGACATCATTTAACTATTTGTGTTTCGGCCTGCAAAAGCATTTACGAATTTCTTCAAATTCACATCTCTATATTTGTATCTTTTTCTGTGTCTGTCTGCGTGTGTGTGTGTACGTCTCAGTCTCGCATTTTCTGCCCATCGCCACCACCATCCCCAGGCCAGACAGGCACAACACAGTCAAGCTTCAGACTGCGAAGCGACACCACGCGACGCGTCGTGAAGCTTCAGAGTTGGAGACGTTTACTTTGACGTTGACGCTAACGCTGACAGACACTTACTTATCCGTCCTGTCGTCGTTCCTTTCTGTTGCCCTCCATCGCCATACCTCCCCTTGACCCTCAATCACGGTCTAAAAACTTAACTTTGGCTTGCGACTTTTGCATTATTAACCTAGATCCTACAATTGACAACTGCCAGCAACCGACAACACACAAATACAAATATGTTGGCTATGCATTAAGCGTCTCACATAAGCTACTCCAACAACAACAAAAAGAACAACATCAAACGAGCAACTTTTTGGAGCAGGTGAGTGCTTTTAAGAGGCCTAACAGCCGACCATACTTTCTGTCAGTTACGCTTAAAACACGAGCAGTCAAAAATATAGGTGATAATCAGCTTCTCATTAGTTGCCAAATTTTTTATGGGTTCACTATAGCGAATTTATTTTGGCATTAATACATTTTTAAACTCTTTTTATACCCTTGCAGAGGGTATTCAATTTTTGTATGAACACCTTTTTTTTCAAGATAACTGAACCAAACTCACTATCCACATATGTTGACCAAGTATCATCATGTATAAACTGTCCTTAAACTTAGGCTTAGTCAGTTTGGTTGAGTTATCTTGAAAAACAAAAAAGTTTTTCATACAAAAACTAATTTTTCAACCGATCGTTCCAATGGCTGCTATATGTTATAGTGGTCCAATCTAGCACACGTACTGACACATGTACTGCTTGCAAAAAGAAGAAGCATCTGTGCCAAGTTTCATAACTATAGCTCTAAAACTGAGTGACTAGTTCGCATATAAACAGACAGACAGACGGACATGACTTGGCTGTTGATGCTGATCACGAATATACAAATTTTTTCTGAGACGTCTCCTTCAATGCGTTACACTTTTCGTGACAATACTATAATACCCTCTGCAAGGGTTGTGCGTTGTATCAGGGTACATAATAAATGCGACCGTTATGAGCACCCCAACTTTTGATTAATGTCCTATTAAAGATGCTAATGGCATTAACTAAATTAAATTTATATTTGATTAAAAAGCAACGAATTTTTATACTAATTTTAATTAGAAAATTTACATTTAAAAAAAGTGAACAATCGATGATATATAATAAGATATTCAAGGTTTCCAATGTTGTTTTCAAATTTTCAACTCAAATAGAGCGGAATAAGAATTTTGATTTATAAATATAATCAACAAAATAAATAGTTGCATTCGTTTTTGGAGATTTATCTACATAAAGAACTGGATAGTTTTTCCAAATAACCTTTCCAACTAACCTATCCCTGAATAATAATGTGTTGGAGTATACTTGATTTGAATATAATTTCTTGTGTCGTAGTGATAAGGTATTCGATCCCTAACTCATAAGTTCCAAAGATTAAGCCGCAGTTAAGATATATGCAGTTTTAAATATCTTTTAATCTGTTGAAAATAATAAATTCTTATCACTGCTGACCGCTTCTATTTTCTAAGTAATTGAGCGAGTTTTTCTGAATAGCTTTAAGTATATTTTCCACATTTAATAATGCAACAAAACATATATAAGAAATCAAACAAACACAAATATGTAGTATATTTACACAAGCTCGAGAAAGTTTAACTTGGTGCCACAAAACTAATAAAAATATAATGATATTGAGTTATTATCGGACATAAACACAACGTCCGAACTATCTGGCAATAGCCAGTTGCATAATTGAGATACACAGTAGGTACGAGCATACGAGCATTTAAACATCAACTCAATGTTGGGCTATAACACCTGAAAAAATTAGTCAGAAACAAAACATAGAGAGGTAGAGAGCGAGAGAGAGGGAAAGAGAGAGGTAGAAAGAGAGAGAGAGAGAGAGAGAGAGAGAGAGAGAGAGAGAGAGAGAGAGAGAGAAACATATTGAAGGCCATTAGGCATGGAAAATGCGCTACAATTCAATATTTAAAATTGCTAACTAAACGAACTAACCTGAAAACCGACTCTATCCAATCCAACGCAACTCGGACAGATAAAAATCAATTAAATAGAACGCAACGCCGTACAGTGTCTCGTTTTCCCAAAACAGGTTGCAAAACTCATTCCTCTTGAGCCATTAAAGATTTCTCGGTACTTCCAAAATATGTTGGAAACAAAAATAAAAGTAGGCGTGGGACAGAAAAGGCGTTAATGCAAGGTCTAACGCACATTTAGTTTTACTCACCAACAATTTTGATTAAAAAATTTGAAACAATTAGTTTTAACATTTTATTTTTATTTTTTAAACATAAGAAGTAAGAACGTTTCAGTCGGATGCACCCGACTGCGATATACTCTCTTTTAGCCTCTTTGCGGAGACAGAAGTGGGCGTTGCAATTGTATTTTAGCTCAAATCTTTTAAGTTTTGCCATCAATTTAAATTTAGTTGGTCCAGTTTTACAGGTAATAGGGCAACAGAATTCAACCTGCAAAATTTGGTGATTCTAGCTAAAGGGGTGTGGGAGATACAGACTTTGCTCATTTGTGGGGGCGGGGGAGGACGTGGCCAAATTGTTTTTGTCAGATCAATCAAGAAAGTGATTAGTAGCCCTTGTGCTAAATTTGGTTACTCTAGCTGTGAAATTGTGAAAGATACAGATTTTTGCGGGTTGTGGGGGAATATGTGGGGGAGGGGGGAAATCTTAATCTTGTCTCTAGCTCTTATAGTCTCTTAGATCGACGCGTTCATACGGACAGACGGACATGGATATATCGACTCGGCTGTTGATGCTGATCAAGAATATATATAGTTTATATAATCGGAAAGTCCTCCTTCTGCTTGTTACGTACATTTGCAGTACTTTACATCTCACTTTTTCCCATTTTTAATGGGAACAGGGAGTAAAAAATTTGGCCACGCCCGCCCCCGAATTTGAATTCTGTTGCCCTATTACCTGTAATACTGGACCAACTAAATTTAAATTGATGGCAAAACTTGAAAGATTTGAACAAAAATTCAATTGTCGCGCTCAGTTCTTACTTGTTTTTTTTTATTGTTTTCATGAATATGTAAATTAATTTAATCAAAGGTCAAATTTCCATGCACTCTATGTCTTTATTTTAATTTAATCCAAAGTTTAAAAACTACTTAAAATTTAAGGTTTTATTAAATAAATTAATAAATTTAAAAATAAATACATTTTTTTTTTCCAAAATGTTTTTAAGAATAAACATCTAATTAAAAAACAAGTAAGAATGCTCTAGTCGAGTGTGCCCGACTACGAGACTCCCTGCTCCCAACTTGCTCTTCAAGCAGTTCAGCGGCAACACAAGCAAGCAGTGCACTTAACTCTAAAACTGCTTGTCAAACTGTTGTTGCTGCCTGCTGAGACGGGGGAAATAGTTCCTTCCATAACTTTGGTGCATCCGAAATTTGAAATCAACTTGATCTACGTATGGTATACAGGAATCTGCATGCCAAGTTTGGTGTCTCTAGCTCTTATAATCTCTGAGATCGACGCGTATATACAGACAGACGGACATGGCTAGTTCGTCTCGGCTGTTGATCCTGATTCAGAATATATAGTTTATATGGTCGGAAATGCCTCCTTCTGTCTGTTACACACATTTGCAGTACTTTATAACTCCCTTTTCCCCATTTTTAATGGGAACATGGAGTAAAAATCAGTTACTTAGAGCTTATGGTTTTGAAGAAACGTGCATTTAACTTTGTACAAACATTTTTTTTATTTATTTAACCGAGATATTTTTGAACTTTGACCAGCTATAATAGCAAAAAAAAAAATTTTAAATATAAAACTAATGACGTTTTCTTAGTTCTTAAATTCTAAAATCAGATCAATCAAGCTTTTTGCCAAAATAAAGAACTCAATTTTGATTTTTGCAACGTGCTTTTGCCGAACGAGCCACTGTGCGCCGCTCATCAGTTTTTGTAGACCAAATAGTTTTCTGAGTTAATTGTTTATTTAATTAGCATTCATGGGTGCGGCTGGTGTAAATGGGGTAGACGGCGGGACTGAGGCTGAGGCCGGACACACAAGACCACAACAAAATCTTATGGGGCCCATACAGCGCGATCATGATCGTGATACCGCATCATTGTATGCGTGTAATTGAGTGAGACTGTGCATGTGTGCGTCGTCTGTTTTTGTGATCGCGATCCAAGGAGGATATAGCATGCTCTTAAATTTTTTGGCTGCTTTGATTATGTTTTGAATGTTGTTGTTGCTCTCTGATAGCCTTATTCAATATTGTAATTTATAGATTTATTTCATATTTGAGTTATCATAAGTGCGTTTAATTATAGTATGTTATATAATGCATGTGTTAAATAAAGGTTTCCCGTATGCACAATGAAAAAAATTTTGAAAAGTGTTTGCACCAAGAACAGCCACTAAATTTTCTTATGTAAAATCCGTTTCTGAATCCGAAACAAGTAAGAATACTCTAGTCGAGTGTGCCCGACTACGAGACTCCCTGCTCCCAACTTGCATTTCAAGCAGTTCAGCGGCAACACAAGCAAGCAGTGCACTTAACTCGTAAACTGCTGGTCAAACTGTTGTTGCTTCCAGCTGAGACGGGCGTAATAGATTCTTCCATAACTTTGGTGCTATTTATCTGATCGTGATGAAATTTACACAGCTGATCAACAATGATAGAACATAAGTATATGTGTCCATCCGAAATTTGAAATAAACTTGAGCTGCGTAGGGTATACAGGAACCTGCATGCCAAGTCTAGCTCTTCTAGTCTCTGAGATCGACGCATTCATACAGACGGCCGGACGGACGGACAGACGAACATAGCTAGTTCGTCTCGGCTGTTGATGCTGATCAAGAATATATATAGTTTATATAGTCGGAAATGCCTCCTTCTGCCTGTTACACACATTTGCAGTACTTTATAGCTCCCATTTTCCCATCTAATGGGATCAGGGAGTAAAAAGAAAAAAGAGTTTATTGGGTTTGTGAAATGTCCGTCTGTCCGTACGTCTCTATGAACGCAGCTTTTTTCCACAGTTTTGAAGTTAGAGCAACCAAACTCGGTATACATGTTGGTATATACCATAGGCAGACAAAGTTTCAAGATCTCCCCCCTCCTCAACGAACCGCAAAAACCCACATCTTCCACAGTTTTACAGCTAAAGTAATTAAATTTTGCACAAGGGCTGCTAATCACTTTCTTGATTGATCTGACCAAAACAATTTGGCCACGTCCTCCCCCGCCCCCACAAATGAGCAAAGTCTGTATCTCCCACACCCCTTTAGCTAGAATCACCAAATTTTGCAGGTTGAATTCTGTTACCCTTTTACCTGTAAAACTGGACCAACTAAATTTAAATTGATGGCAAAACTTAAAAGATTTGAGCTAAAATACAATTGCAACGCCCACTTCTGTCTCCGAAAAGAGGCTAAAAAAGAGTATATCGCAGTCGGGTGCATCCGACTGCAACATTCTTACTTGTTATTAGTTGCTGCTGTACGCATTCTTCTACGTTTATGTTTTGGACAAATGCTGTTAGAGCACAGAACGATCGAGGTGTACGGGGGGCATAAGACTTTGTGTAAGGTGGACGTACATGTACCACCCCGTAACGACCTGCATGATGAAAATGATCCATTACGAGGGCACAATCCAATTGATGTTCGTACAATGTCCAATTTCTTCGTTGCACCAAGCGAGGCATCTAAATTTAGATGATAGCCGGCTGTCGTTTATTTTCAATCTCAGCTCGGTCTTATGCTCAACTTACTGAGTATCTAAGTATATATAGCGCTGTTTCCTCTCCTCTAGTTCGTCGTTTTTTAATGTGCCCGAGAAGTGGCGGTAGACTTTATCTGTTTCTAAGTGCACTAAAACCATAAAATTGTTTGACTTACGTCAGTAGAGGTCTAAAATGCACGTATGTGTGTGTGTTTATGTTTAAGTATAACAAACAGTTCCAAGAAATCTTGAATGAGAAATACTCAGTTACATTTAAAATCATTAAGGAAGGCAACACATTATGAAATAAGGTCAAAAACACTTATACGTTGCTTTTTATACCCTTGCAGAGGGTATTATAATTTTGTCACGAAATGAGTAACGCATTGAAGGAGGCGTCTTCGAGAAGAGAAAGTATATACATATGTACATATACTATTGATCAGCATTAACGGCCGAACCAGCCCTGTCTGTGTATTTGTTTGCTTCTACGCAAACTACTTAATCAGTTTTGGAGCTTGGCACAGATGCTTCTTTTTGCCTGAAACAGTATGCAGTAGCATATGTCAAAATAAGCGGGATCGGACTACTTTATCATATAGCTGCCATAGGAACGATCGGCCGAAAATAATTTTTAGTATAAACAACTGTTTTCTTTCAGATAACTCAACCACCTTACTTTATCTAAGTTTAGTCTCGATCTATACATGCTGATCAAATTTGATCAAAATCAAAGAATATATAAGTATAGTCATATAGATATCTTAAGAACGATTGATTGAACAAGTAAGAATACTCTAGTCGGGTGTGCCCGACTACGAGACTCCCTGCTCCCAACTTGCATTTCAAGCAGTTCAGCGGCAACACAAGCAAGCAGCGCACTTAACGTGTCCAGTTCCTGTCAAACTGTTGTTTCTTCCTGCTGAGACGGGGGTAATAGATTCTTCCATAACTTTGGTGTTATTTATCCGATCGTGATGAAATTTACACAGCTGATCAACATTGATACAACATATATGTGTGCCAAAAAAAAGCTTTATCTTTAAAGTTGTGGTTGTGGGAGTCTTTTGCGATTTGCGAGGGTGCGGGGGGGTGCATCCGAAATTTGAAATAAACTTGATCTGCTTAATGTATATAGGAACTTGCATGCCAAGTTTGGTGTCTCTAGATCTTATAATCTCTGAGATCGACGCGTTCATACAGACAGACGGAGAGACAGACGGACATGGCCAGTTCGTCTCGGCTGTTGATCCTGATCAACAATATATATAGTTTATATAGTCGGGGTGCATACGAAATTTGATCTGCGTATTTTAAACAGAAAACCTGCATGCAAAAAAAAAAAAAAAAAATGGCACAGCCTTGATTTATATAGTACATAATATATCTATGTATACGAGGGGTACCATTTATATTTCGGGAACTGCCAACACTAATATCAATATCTAAACTCTTCTGGCATCATATTAAAGTTTGACATTTTTTAGCATTAACGTGCTCACAAAGCTTCAATGTACAAGTGCTACTTGTTTTGTTTAGAGTAAATTAAGAAAATCAATTTGCCCAGAAAATGGAAATTGCAAGAGAAGGTTTTCATTCTATTATATTTCACAACTTTCGACTAATCCACGTCTAAACAAGAATGTGTCGATGAACTCAGTTCTTTGTAAGGCGATAAAGCACCATCAAAAACCACAGTATATCGCTGGTATAGTGAATTTAATCATGGTCGTAGTTCGGTAGCTGTCGAATGCGGTGAAGGTCGTCCAAAATCGGTTGATGTGGCAAAAAACATCGATGCAGTGCGTGAACTGATTTTGCAAGATAGTCATGTGACATATCAAGAGATAGTTAGTTCCATTAGTTCCACTTCAATACATTCGATTTTGCATGAACACTTAGCTGTACAAAAAATTTGTTCCCTTTGGATACTCCATAATTTATTAATCGCTCAAAAAGGGCTCGCGTCGATCGGTGTATTATCGGATTAATTTATACATATTTAAATTGCACCCGCTTTGTCTCTCTCCCTTACAGCACCGCTTGCCCCATGAATACTTGATGATCTGTGGAACCCTCCCCGCACAACATTAAAATGCTACAGCACACGATGACCAAGCGTAAAACGCTGATCATTGCCTGCTTTGGGATCGCACTGGGCCTCTGCATTGGCACGGTGTTAAAGAACTACCGGGCACTGGAGATTGTAAAGCGTTGCAGTCTACGCCCGACTAATTTGAGAACACCCAATGAAATCATTGGACTTAACGATGAGGACACCATACAGAATTCGCAGCGCAATTTGGTATTTGTGGGTGTTATGACTGCCAAGAACTTTATCGAGGGTCGTGCACGAGCGGTATATGACACGTGGGGCAAGGAAGTTCCCGGACGGATAGCTTTCTTCAGCTCTGAGGGCAGCTATTCGGAAGAGCTGCCCGTGGTGGGTCTTAAGAATGTTGACGATCGTTATCCACCGCAGAAAAAATCTTTTATGATGCTCTACTATATGTACGAGCATTATATTGATCGGTTTGAGTGGTTCATACGTGCCGACGACGATGTGTATATAGAACCGGACAAACTGGAGCGATTTCTGCGCTCTATTGACAGTTCGAAGCCGCAGTTCATTGGCCAAGCGGGCAAGGGTAATAGCGAGGAGTTTGGCCTGTTATCCCTAGAATTCGATGAGAACTTCTGTATGGGCGGTCCTGGCGTCATTTTAAGCAGCGAGACACTGCGTCGCGTCGCCCCCCATATACCCACCTGCCTGAAGAATCTCTACAGCACCCACGAGGATGTCGAAGTGGGACGTTGTGTGCAAAAGTTTGCCGGCATACCATGCACCTGGAACTACGAGGTGAGTATTCAAAATGTATCAATTTTGTACATTGTTCTAACAGTCCTTTGTGCTTCCTTTTCTACAGATGCAGTATATACTGCGGCACAATTCAAGCGGTCGCAACGCGTACACTGGCAAGCTCAAGCGCAAGGAGATACATAATGCGATCACTCTGCATCCCATCAAGCAGGCCCCGCTAATGTATCGTCTGCATTCCTACATACAGGGCTTAAAGGCCGAAGAACTGCGCCAGGAGTCGCTACTGCTTCACCGAGACATTAAGCGTATGTCCAAGCACTTGGAAGTGTCTGATGCCAGCACCCAAATGCTGCCCAGCGTCTCACCGGCTGTCGTGCCAGACAACGACAAAGGCAAGCGACACTTTGAGGATCACAACATCCTAGGTAAGTTTCGATTTACATAACATACATACTAGAGCCTAGCATAAATACATTTGAAATGTCAAACATACATACATGTGTTTGTCCGTCCGTCCATCAATATTAACGCAAATTTTTCCGCAGTTTTGAGCCTAGAGCAACTAAACTTGGTATGCATGTTTGTATATACCATAAGCAATATGTGTTCGAAAAACCAAGGATGTAAATTTATTGTGGTTACATAAGTTTTTTACTGCTTGCGCGGTGTGGGTGGTAGTATCTGAAATTTGAAATAAACTAGACCTGCGTATGGTAATCAGGAACATACAAGCCAAGTTTGGTGTCTCTATACAGAAAAAAATCAAGTAATCCCTACTTGAATCGTTCCACTCCAGTGTCAGAAAAACGGTCATCCAGGAACTTCTTAATCCGAGTACAAAATACTTGATGTAAGTAGCTTTCATCAAGCCCGGATTTCTTAAAAACGCTTGATTTAAACTCATTTCAACTTTGATTCAATCCCGGAATGTTTAAATTGGTTCGTTTTTTAGGAAAAAATAAATAAATAACATCCCTAGCGCATAGTCAAATGTTATTGATGAATTGTTTTAGTTATCGATTAGAGTCGGAGGCGTTTTATTTGAATAAACACGGAACAAAAATTTACATTGTTAATACTAAACATATGAATATAGTATCTGTGAGGAGTTCTTCAAATGGTGAAATTGTGCTACTTGCAGAGGGTAGCGCCCTGGCCCAGGCAGGATGCATATGCCATCAGATGTGGCAGCAAATTCTGCTCCATGACACCACTAAATAGATGTGCTTGTGGACCCTGGGCAAAGATGGCCACATCTTCGCCAGAATGCACGCCCTTGGCATGTATATAGCTGGGCGTAAAAGAGGCTAACAAAAGGAGGGAGAGACAAGCACAAGATTAGCGTATATATTACTTAGGCAACTTAGCTTGGCTTACTTCTGCTTAGATGCGGTGCAGGATTATCACGTTTGCCGGCCTTATTGAGACTCTGCCACTTACCAATGGCATAGTTAAGAGTGCTGTAAGGAACACCATCCGAGTCGCGTTGGCTGGCGTCCATACCCAGTATGGATGTGCCTCGATTGGCGTAGCCCGCCATGCTCAGCGTATGCGAATGATCTGCGGTGACAACAATGAGCGTTTCACTGACGTCGGTCAGACGCACAGCCGTTTCGATGGCCGCATCGAATTCTAGCATCTCGTCCAACGCATAGCCGGCCCTCGTTTCGTGGTGTCCATGATCGATGCGACCACCCTCAATGAACACAAAGTAGCCTTTAGGATGCTGTGCCAGTCGCTCAATGGCGGCTGCTGTCATATCGCTCAGACGCGGCTGATCATTGGATGCTGCTAGATGATAGGACATATGATTGTCGCTAAACACGCCTAACAGGCTGCCATTGCTCCCACTGCAGTTGCGCAGCTCACCCAGTGTGCTTGCAAAGCAACCATTTGGATTTGCCTCATGCCACTGTTTGAGCAGATCACGTCCATCGGTCCGCTCGCTGCCAAATTTACCCAGGCCGCCGCCTAGTATTACATTCAGATAGCGTCCCGGCGCATCCTCGATCAACTGGCGCCCAATATCCAGCTCTTGGGATCGCTTCTTGACATGCGCATATGCAGCCGCCGGACTAGCATCAGTCAGTCTTGTCGTGGTTACAACGCCTGTTGCCTTGCCAGTTCGTTGTGCCCACTGTGTGATCGACTCCACATGCGCCCCCTGTGCGCTCTGTCCAATGCTCCCGTAATTGGTCTTCACCCCAGCCAAACACGCTGTGGCCGCACACGCCGAATCCGCTGTCTGACTGTCCGTACAGTATGTTTTGCTTAGACCCGAATAGGGGAATAGCTCCACAGCCAGTTGGCTCTCCTCGCCCCTGCGACCGGCATGCTGACCCTTTAGTATACGTGCTGCGGTCAGTGTGGTAATGGACAGTCCATCGCCCAATAGCATAATTATATTTTTGGCCATACGTGTGTCGCCACCGCACGTCTGGCGTGTGCGCTCCAAACGCTCCGCCAGCTGCCGCTGAGCCTGCTCCAGCCAAAAGCTGGCCGTGCGCTCATCATCATTTGTATCTATTTTCTTATCACTGCAATCTACAACTGCAACATCAGCAAGCAACGTCAGCAGTAAGAGCAGAAGCGCCAGACTTTGCAGGTATTTGGGCCACATGCTGTACACGTTTGTAGGGCTAAGTTGACAATTGAAACCTAACTGGAAATGTTGTTAAATGGCTAACGAGTTTTCTATTTTATATAAATACACTGCCTGCCCTAATCGCATACAGTACTTGGGTACACTCGCTTACGCTTGATCATGTGGGCCTCCAGATTATACCATAATTGCATTTGCCAACGATGTGGCGTTCTGTCATTAAAATTAAAGAAAACATGTTCTCATTCAGACCAGTACTGAGATCGATGGAAAAATAACATTCAACATTTATAAAGCCTTAATGCAGGGGTGCCCAGAGCCCATACACACGACGCACATTTGTTTTTGTATTGCACATAGCATATAGAATGTGTGTGATCTTGCACACGCCATAGGCTGGCAGTGCACATTGCAAATTACACAAACAATTTTTCGCTTTTCGCTTTCCGTCCACTTTCGTTGCTGGCAAAACAACAACTGTGCGTCGTGGGTATAGGCTCGTAGTACCGTTAGGTACTCGAATGTAGTTTGTTGTTGTATTATCGTTTTGAGTACACTGAAAAAACGAAAATGTGCACTAGCTTGTAAATCTTTGACGCGTGTGTTCTGCTCTCACTTTTATACTCGTTTTTAATTTTTTTGAAAAAAAAAGACTATATTGGTTTTGTGAAATGTCCGAACGCAGGTTTTTTCCACAGTTTTGAAGCTAGAGCAACCAAACTTGGTATACATGTTGGTATATACCATTGGCAGACAAAGTGTCAAGATCTCCCTCACACCACCACCCCTTTCCCCACAAACCGCAAAAACCTATATATCCCACAATTTTATAGCTAGAGTAACCAAATTTGCCACGCCCACCCCCGGACCTTGCAATCGAGCAATGTTTGTTTCTCCCAAACCTGTACAACGGGCCCAACCAAACTTAAATTGATGGAAAGATTTGATCAAAAATACAATTTTGCCACTCCCACCCCCAGCAATTGAGCAAAGTTTGTTGATGGCAAGACTCAAGAGATTTGAGAAAAATACAATTGCCACGCCCACTTCTGACTCCGCAAAGAGGCTAAAAAAGAGTATATTGCAGTCGGGTGCATCCGACTGCAACGTTCTTTCTTGTTTTTTACTGCGTTTTCGACTCGAGACCAATGCTCGCGCAAATTTCATGTGTTTTGTTGTTGTTCGCTCGACGACATCGCACTAACCGCCTTTCAGCTGCCAATTGGCAAATCTAACAACGCGAGACTCTGCGTGCCCACCCCTGATGTAAATAATATTTGATCTCTTTGGAAACGACCTGTAGGGAGTTTATTGAATCGGATGAAACCAGTTTTGTAGTTTTTTTTCATCATAGTATCGGCCAGTGCTGCCAATATAACATTTTTTCCGAACTGGTATGTCTTTTAAAATGTCCGGTTTATTGCCTTTTCCTCATTATCAAATGTATTATCTCATTGTTTTATTGATCTGTTAACCGATAGTTTGACAGTAATAAACACTATGTTTATACATAGGAATTCGTGAATTTTTCAATTCGCGAATTTTAAAATGTCCCCCTACAGCACATAAAAATTAATAAATTTTACCGCAAAGAGATATCAAATGTAAAAAATAGTTAAAAGTACTAGCTAATTTTAAAAATAACAGAATTTTCTTTTTAACAACACTGAGCAGTTCTTATTCCAAAATGATTTTGTGAAATTCTCCACTGCCATTGCATTTTTTATATTTTACCACAAACAATAAACACAACCAATAAATTTCCTATTTTTAAAACTTTTTTTTTGCTGTTAGAGCTTATTAATGTTGGCCAATTTTATAGTAAAGGAAAAATAAAGTGAAAAAATATTTTAAATAAAAAGTTAAATGCACGTTTCTTACAAATTTCAAACGCTAAGAACCTGATTTTAATGTTTTTACTTCCTGTTCCTATTAAAAATAGGAAAAAGGGAGTTATAAAGTACTGCAAATGTGTGTAACAGGCAGAAGGAGGCATTTCCGACTATATATATGTTCTTGATCAGCATCAGCAGCCGAGTCGATTTGGCCATGTCCGTCTGTCTGTCCGTCTGTCTGTTATGGAAAATCTATTACCCCCGTCTCAGCAGGCAGAAACAACAGTTTTACATGCACTGGACAAGTTAAGTGCGCTGCTTGCAGGGAGTTTCGTAGTTGAAGACGCTCGGTTAGAGCTTTCTTACTTGTTTAGTAATAAAAATCAACAATGATTTTTATATTTTGCTTTTTATAATAAAAATCAAAA
The DNA here is from genome assembly GCA_949708635.1 of Hirtodrosophila cameraria. Classification (NCBI taxonomy): domain Eukaryota; kingdom Metazoa; phylum Arthropoda; class Insecta; order Diptera; family Drosophilidae; genus Hirtodrosophila; species Hirtodrosophila cameraria. The sequence continues at coordinate 25,778,807 of OX453090.1, read as the reverse complement.
ATAATTATAACATTTGATTTTTTTTTAAAAAGAAAAACATAACCGTTACGGTCCCTGGTTTTAATATGTGCTAATTTGTGCCAATGGAGCCATGCATCGTAACAATATGGAAGTAGGTTAGCTTTTGTTGTTGTTAGAAATCACCGACCGATTTTGGTCATGCGGCCCAGGTGATCACGGTAGGGCGGGCAATCGGCAATCAGTAACATCGGTGCAGCACTACAACAACAGAAGCTACAACAATCGATCCTGTCGTCTAAACAGCACGTGAATTTTATATATAATTATGAACAGACTTGCGAGGAGGTAGCACTGTGGTGCAATTTATTCACCCAACCCAGCCGACGACCATAGTAGCCGGAACCAACGCATGCTCCGCTAGTCGCTAGACCACCATCAGCTCAAAGGACGTTGTATGCTACAAATGTGCTCAACAAAGTCAAACTAAAATTGTAGCAATTATTTCAACTTGGGAAATTTGAGTGACAGAAGACACAGGACTACTATATCATTGAATTATAAAATCATGTTTCGAACCGATTGTGTTAAAAGCAGGGACCGTAACAATTATAACTTTTATGAATAAAGGTTGCGACTCAACGGTTAAGTTTTAACATATATTAAAAAATCCCAAAATAACAGTTATTTTTAAAGCTTTTATATATTAACAAGCATTTTCCGACGTGCGGTGCTACGTCCCGTTTAAAATCATATTCGCACGAAAATTTAACTTCGCTCCTACAATTTTAACTAACAGTTTTCTATCCAGCATCGTAAATTGTCCGAAAAGTATGTATGCTTTTTTTATTGAATTTTCATATTGATCTTTGATAATAAATTTGAAAATAATAAATAAATTTTTTTCCCGGGAATGTGAATTTTCCCGAAAATTCGTATGCAGTTTTAATGAATTTTCATATTGATCTTTGAAAATGAGTTTGAAGCAAATCGCATAACAACTCAACTTTCACCCTGCTTACCAACCACTTCCCACCGAGAGGATGAATTTTCCGGGAAATTGGTATGCAGTTTCTTATGAATTTTTATATAGATCTTTCGAAATAAGTTTGAAGAAAATAGCATACAAACTCAACTTTCGCCTATACAACCTTGACCACCCATTTTCCACCCAGGGGGGGGTACATTTTAGGGAAAACTGGTATGAGGTCATAAATTATTTTTATATAGATCTGAAGCTAACTCGAAAATGTTATAAAATAAAAGATTTTACAGTTTGCGAAAGTCCATTAAAAAATAGAAACATTGGTGTCATTCTAATTTTCGTAGCACATTTCTAACACCTTGACCTTTTTGGTTTAAGTTTGGAGTGATAGCTGTTATTTTCCGTCCCTGGTTAAAAGTAAAGATTTTAAAGACAAATTTTATGAATCTTTTGTGACATGAAACAGATTTCAAGACACACATTTTAAAGTAAAGATTTAATGTCAAATTTTATGAATCTTTTGTGACATGAAACAGATTTCAAAACACATTTTAAGGAAAAGATTTAAATCAAATTTCAACAAAAATCTATTTTAAATTCTAATCATTTTTGCATGAAATGATTTAAATCAAATTTTTGTTATATCAATGCCTGATTGAATCGCAGAACCAATCAAAAAAGATTCAATTTGATATGTACATTAGGTAGTCGAATTGTATGGGCTCTCAAAAAATTAAAAATGGTACCCCAAAATCGGAAAATAGCTTCAATTCTAAGATCCAAGAAACCATAGTTTTAAAATCAATTCCTGGTCCCCGCTTTTTGAGTTGAAAAAATTTGTTTGCTTACATTTTCTGTTAGCAAAAAAAGATCAACTGAGCAAAGAAGAGCAACTGAGCAGAAAATAACAATACAATACAAATGTTTTATAAATTGTCTTATCAATCTTACAGGCATTAGCCCAGAGCTGAATAAGTTTGTTCCTGCGAATTCGGCGGATCTATTAGACTGGTCCTTCATATCTCGCAGTCTGTACTCGGCGGGATCAACGAATCCCAAGCAGAAAACTGACTCGGCCATGCGCGAGGGCCTCGAGGATGTAATAACTGAGGTGATGGAGAACATTAACTATTATTCACGACAACGTGGGCGTGTTATTGAATTTCGTGAGCTGCTCTACGGCTACCATCGTTTGGATGCATTACATGGTCAGGATCTGATACTGGATCTGTTGCTTATCTACAAAAAGTACCGTGGCAAGAAGATGACAGTGCCAGTGCGTCGGCATCTCTATGTGCAACGCGCATTCACTGGCATCTTTGTAAAAGAGTTGGACGAGGATTTTTACAATGTTACGCTGCAGCAAAGTAAGTAAAGATCAAAAGTTATATTTCTTAGTCAAATACTTATGTATATACATTAGGGTGCATCGATTGATTTTTAAGCAAGCAAGAACGTTGCAGTCGAATACACCCGACTGCGATATAATCTTTTTTTCGGCTCTTTGCGGGGTCAGAAGTGAGCGCGACAATTGTATTTTTCGAATTATCATTTAAGTTTTGCCATCAATTTGAATTTGGTTGGACCCGTTCTACAGGTTTGGGAAAAACAAACATTGCTTGATTGCAAGGGCGGGGGTGGGCGTGGCAAAAATTGTTTCTCCAATCTTGTTTATAGGGCAACAGAAATCAGCCTGCAAAGTTTGGTGATTCTAGCTAAAAGGGTGTGGGAGATACAGACTTTGCTTATTTGTGGGGGCGGGGGTGTGCGTGGCCAATTTTTTTTAGTCAGATCAATCAAGGAAGTGATTAGTAGCCCTAGTATCAAATTTGGTTACTTTAGCTGTAAAACTGTGGAAGATACAGTTTTTTGACAATTGTTGTGGAGGTGTTGGGAGTGGGGGGGAGATCTTGACACTTTGTCTGCCTATGGAATATATCAACATGTTAATATGCACTTATTCAAAGTAATACCTTACGATCGATATACACCTCGATCCGATCTGACTCTCACAGCAACGTATTTCAATCTTCCTGTATATATTGTTAGTCGCCTTACGCATGTGATTCTTCGTCCCTCGCTTGTACTGCCGTCCAGTGACAATAGGGAAAACACTAGCTATATGTATGATATTTATTACATGTTTCTATGTAAGACTACATATATGGACTTTTATTTAAAATATTTTGCAATTGTTTGCATTATTTGTAATTAAAAGTCTCGCGCAGAGTTATTAATAACAGACCTTTTCTTTTTACAGGCTTGTTAGGTAGCCTGTTACACACTGGCATGGCACGCCTGAGCAGCCACTTTACCATGGCCAGTAATCTGCTGACCCCACCGCAGGATAAGATCGTGTTTGTGCTGCCCATAGCTGGGCGCCTGGCCACCTTTGAACGTTTTCTGCTCACCTATGAGCGCATTTGCATTGATGAAGCGCAGCACTGTGATCTGCTGGTGGTCATCTTTGGCCAGCCGGAGGAGCTTAGTGATCATCTGCAGCTGATTAACAAACTACGAGCCCGTCACATTTACAAGCAGATCAACTACATACAGCGCAGTGGACAATTTTCACGTGGAATTGCTTTGGACATTGCCGCAAGATCCTCCTACATACAGCAGCAGGATATCATACTGTTCATTGACGTCGATATGGTATTTGCCATGGAAACACTACAGCGGGTTCGTATGCATACGCAGCGCGGCAAACAGGTGTATCTGCCCATTGTGTTCAGCCAATATGATCCGAAACGTTGTGGTGCCGTTGGTGCCCCTCAATTGGTGCATATTGATGATGAAAATGGATATTTTAGGCAGTTTGGCTTTGGCATTTGTGCCATCTACAAGTCGGACATACTCGACGAGGATATTAATGGTTTTGATAAGGACATTACCGGTTGGGGCCTGGAGGATGTCAAATTTTTGGAGAAAATTGTACGCGTGGGCGCACGCCAACGCGGCTTTCTTTCCAATACAGCCGAAGTGCCGCTAGACTATAATGAATCCGCCGAACAGTGGCGTCGCCTCACAGTGTTTCGTGCTCCAGATCCCACGCTGGTGCACATCTATCATGATATTAGTTGTGATGTGCAGTTGGATGCGCCTCAGTACAACATGTGCCTGGGAACCAAGGCCAACTCGCTTGGCAGCACCCGCCTCATGGAGCAATTGTTTTTTAACAATTCACAGAATGTTGAGTTCATCACCCAATTTAATCAACAAAAACAGCAGTCCAGATGAGACGACAGCGACGATGCCTTAACTTTTCCATGTTCCATTATAGTATTATGTTAAATGTTTCCTATCGGTGTGTGTGTGTGTGTGTATCTGTACATCCGCCATGAAATGCATTGGCTCGATGCTGCAAATTCATCTGGTCATGATCAGAGCGGAATCATAGCTGATTCAGCTCTCGCCAGAACTGGCGGGTATGATTGCGTGTAAATGATCTTATTGCCAGCAGAAATGCCAAAAGAATTCGCTATAATTTTTAGACTAGTGCATGTTCCATTATAGTAATAGCTAGTCGTATTAGATCTGTTCTGAATTCCACTTGCGAATCAAATTACAAAAGATGCAAAGCATACTTTAAGGATTAACTTAAAAGTAATTGGAAGTTCAACGAATCGTGTGTTTTAGACTAAAACTCTTAGTTATAACCGATTAACCGAGCGAGAAATAGAGCTTGTCGAAACTTCAAAGCTCTTGCAAAACTATAAATTATAGTTCCTAAAAAGCAAGCTTTTCGAGATTAATGTAATGGTTATTTTATTGAAGGTGGCAAGCACAAATAAATACTTTTTGATTTATAGAAATATATTATTAATAATGTAAATATAAAACAAGTAAGAATGTGTCCCACTACGTGACTCCCTGCTCCCAACACTTAACGTGTGCAGTGCCTGTCAAACTGAAGTTTGACTGAAGCCTGCTGAGACGGGGGGAAATAGATTCGTCAATAATTTTGATGTTTCTCACCCGATCGCAAAGAAGTTTACTCAACTGATAAACATTGGTAAAAGAAATATGTGTTTAAAAAATGAAAGCTATATCTTTAAAATTGTGGCTGTGGGAGCTTTTTGCGAATTGCCTTGGTGCGGGGGTGCGGGGGGTGTACCCGAAATTTATATATATAGTTTATATAAATAAACTTGATCTGCGTATGGTATACAGTAACCTGCATGCCAAGTTTGGTGTCTCTATCTCTTATAGTCTCTGAGATCGACGCGTTCAAGCAGCCGGACGGACAGACAGACGGACATAGCTAGTTCGTCTCGACTGTTGATGCTGATCAAGAATATATACGGTTTACATAGTCGGAAATGCCTCCTTCTGCCTGTTACACACATTTGCAGTACTTTATAACTCGCTTTTTCCCATTTTTAATGAGAACAGGGAGTAATAACTACTTTTCCCCCTATCTCATATACAAACTTGAAATCTATTCGATGATCGGGTGCGTTACATCATTTGATAAGCTGTACTGCTCCAATACCACTGTGCGGCAATTTTTGTCCATTTTAAAATGACCATATAGTATTTATGCATTTTTGGAATCTTCGATGGACCCCCAAAATCTGGAGATAAAGTCAAAGTCATTCTAGTTTTTTCAGTTATCTTATGGCCAACACATTAGGTTGAGCTATGCAAATCATAAAAGGGTATGAGACAGCCTTTCATATGATATATACATACATGATAACTGCATGTTCACTTACAGTCAAGATATAAGCTCGTTTGTCTAGCCATTTTTAAAAAGCATTTAAATTTTTTCACTTTGATCGCCGGTCAGTCCAAAAATTTATTCGGGACCAATTTTTTGAAACTTTTTATCTTAAACTAAAATCAATTTTTAGCACAATGCCGATTATTTGAATTATTTTGGTTAAAGATTGAAAGAGCTATATCAATATATTGCCAAAGAAAAACCAAATCTAGCTATTTTTTTTATAAGAATTTAAGCGACGCTACTTTTCGTTTTTACATTTTGTTTCGTGCAGTGTATTGATCTTTTGGAGTAGCTGACAAATGATTTGCGACCCCAGCAGCTATGTTTGTTGTAGATTTTGTTGTAGCTCGCCGGCCAAAATTTGATGCCCACCACTGCTCAAGACCTACATATGGTCAGTTCAAAATGGACAAAACTTTTTGCAATTTTGTCACAAAGTGTAAAAATTAGCCTCTTCGCAAGGGCAAGATAATACATGAACGCCTGTATTTATTTAGTTACAGTTAACAACTAATCGAGGTTGCCAATATGCAGCCGCAGCATAGTCCTAAGTCCTATCCTATATGTAGTTTAAATTTGTATTACATTTATAAAAAAAAGTTGTACATTACATATACAGAAAACAGCAAACATAGACACAAATAATGTTTTCGTTCTTATACTTTTAAGCATTTTTGGGCAATTTAATTGCCATATATATATAGATAGATATGTATATACATTTGTTATGTATACATTTGTATAATATCAGAATTACATATAGTCTACGGGCTGTATACCCAACAGCGCTAATGCCAGATTCAACACCTGGCGCACTGCCTTCACCAAGTAGATACGGGCATAGAGCACGGGCATTAGATTGAAGCGCTTCTGGACAAGAATCTGTTTGTTGCGATAGTAGCGACTAAACAGGCTTGCCAAATTAACAATATAGCGAACAAGCAGATGCACCGCGCACTGTCCTTGCTGCAGCTGAATTAACGTAGACTCGACGAGTTCCGGAAAGGTTAGCAAATAGCCGTAAATCAATTGCCAATCGATCTGCAATTAAATAAATATTATAAGCGTGTATTCATTATGGATATTGTTAGCAATGCAGAAGCGAAGTGAACGTACCTCATCTTCAAGCAGACTTAGATCGATCTTCTCTAGCGGCGGCAACGGCTCATAGACGCCCTTATCCACCTGGGCAGAAAAAGTGCGTAAGAGCGTCTCTAGACGTGCCGAGTTGTACAGTATATAGCTAGCACCCTTGGAGCTACCCAAGCCGTTTCGTACCACAGAGGCGCTACTGCTATGACGCACCTCAAAAAGATCCACAATAACGGCTGCATGCCCCAGACGCTGCATTAGGCCCTCTAGATCAGTGTCTCTGACACAATCGCGCACGCCATGGCGATGCATTGCTATCAGCAACATATCATTCGAGCGCAAGCTGGCATGATGATAAAAAATTAAAATGTGAGCCGATAACCGTGTGTGCTGGATACTTACGCCATGTAGCTGCCGCTGGTGAGTATTGTGGCCGTTTTTTTGGTGGGCTCCAGCACAGGTCCGCATACTAAGCGCACATTCGATTTCTGCTTTTCGTCGCCGTTGATGCGACGTGGTTGGTTATTGCATTCGACGCTGACATGCAATGTTTCATCTGTTTGTTGTTCCGGCTCCACAAGACGATAGTTGGCATACGCTAGTATGCGACGCACAATATGGAACAGTTGCCTGGCGCGAAACTTGTGCAGCTCTTTGGTATTGCCAGCGTCTTGTTCCAAGAACTGATCGTGCATTGTGATGCATAGTGTGGGGATGGTACTTTTTCCCGCTCCCACCAGCTTATTTTGTTGTCCATAGCTCTCACCCTGTTGCAGTATAGAACTGAGCACATACTCAATGATTGGCGTACGTTGAAAACGCAGTGCGAAGCGCTCTTTGCGCAGCTTCGTTACATGTTGCAGCGGGAATAGCCACTGTTTGCTGCCCTCCAACATATCTTTGATTGCCTGCTCATCCGACAGAATTTGGTCCGACTGGGTGCGCATTTGGAGTCCATGCTTCTGGGCAAAGCAGCTCCAATTGATTTTACTTGCCGCAATGCTCAGATCTCCCATTTCGAGAAGATTTTCGTTTTGGAAGCGTATGAGCTCCCCGTAGCGTAGATGGCGTGTAAGCTTTTCATCATTCGAGTAGATGATAAAGTGATCAATTAATTGGCGTGTCAATTTGGATATTGGATTATTTGACAATTCCATGTCTGCAGAAGATTACGTTTTTCTATAATGCAAGAAAAATGTAATATTTTTTGATTTAGTTTTGATGTATGCACAAATTCAATAGGCAAACGCGCAACCTTTTTTTTTAATGTTTGCGCGATTGGCAATATACCGATTATTTGGAATCAAAGGATTATATAGAGTTAAGCAATTCTATAAATTTATTTAATTTTTAAAAATTTATAGTTGTGAACGACACGCTGTCTGCTTTAAAAATGAAATACATTTTATATACCAGCCTGGCTAAAAGTCTCGACGCCTGCTATGCGTTTTAAAAAAAATAATTTTGACTCCACTTATCGATTGCACTGAACGATAGTCAAACACAAATAATGACAATTTTTATCGCAATTATAAGATTACAGCGTAGAGTTTGGATTTCTAGTTCCTTTTGTGGATATAGTACAGTAGTTGGATTCCCGATAAAATAACTAAACTTTCTTTTAGTTCCTTTAGTTTGCATCCGGATAAAAGAACTAATCTTTTCAATCTGTTATATAGTTCGATTCAAATCTATTAAATAGTTTGTTTGCGGATAAAATATCAAATCTGTTATTTAGTTCTTTTGCGGCTAAAATATCAAATCTGTTATATAGTTATACACCAGAATGCGATATACATTCAAACTTTGCCATCAATTTAAATTTGGTTGGGATTGGGAGAAACAGACAATCAAGGAAGTGTTAAGTAGCCCTGTGGAAGATACAGGTTTTTTTTTTAAATTGCGGGGGAGGGGGTGGGAGTAGATCTTGACATTTTCTCTGCCAATGGTGTATTATATATATATATATACTATATATCAACATATATACCAAGTTTGGTTGCTCTAGCTTCAAAACTGTGGAAAAAACCGACAGACGCTCGTTTCACAAACCCAATATACAAAATTTTGCTAATTTTTGGCATTTTAACCCAATCAAAAAACAGCAAATGAATGAGCAAACACTTTCAAGTTGTTCATATAATCGAACCACTGAGTTAAATACAAGTTCCGATATCTTAGTGAACCATTGTTAATCGTAATTTGTGCAATCAATTTCAAAAAGATATACAAAAAATCAAAAAAGCTAAAGAAATATACAAAATTATTAGATTTGTAATAAAGTTTCAAAAATTGCTTAAGATAAATTAAAAATTGCTAGATTTGTGGCTAATAGCATTCTAAAAAAAAAGTTGCTAGATCTAGCAAGTAAATTGCTAAAGTGGCAGCACTGCCTCCGACCACTTTTGCGTTCCTTTGAAGTATCCACTGTATTGAAATTAAAATATAATCAAAATATTAATAAAATTAAGCAAAACAATAAAAGTTGAATTTACTTGATTTCCCGCGCATATTTGTTTGTTAACAGAAATCAGCTGTTTTTGGGCTGTTTTATCGATACTTATCGATGATTTGCTAGAGTTGACATGTTTACCCACTGCATAGGGCAAATGGTAATTGTTTATTTGACAGCCTCCACTCCAAACTTGATCCAAAAAAATGCATTTTAAGCTCTACTGCATTTTGAGTGTTACATGGTGTTATTTATGCAAAAAAAAAATCGACCTTCGCCAAATCGCGATTTTTAATTTTTGCGCATCTCTTGAGACTAAAACCAAAATTTTTAGATCGTTTTTGGCGTGGAAGCTGTCAACTAAACAATCATCCAAAATTCATGTATGCCCTCAGAATTCATAGCCAACTTTCGTGTGTTGAAAATTCACGTATTTTTCGTTTATACATACACTAGCATTTTCCGGCTTGCGTTGCTACGCCCAGTATAAAATCATATTCGCACGAAAATTTAACTTCGTCCCTATGCAGCTTTTATTGAATCTTCATATTGATCTTTAAAAATTAATTTGAAGCAATTCACAAAAGAACTCAACTACCGCCCTGCTTACCACGCGCTTTCCACCCAGGGGTGAATTTTCCGGAAAATTGGTATGCAGATTTAAATGAAATTTTATACAGATCTTTGAAAATGAGTTTAAAGCAAATCGCATAAAAACTAATTTTTCTGCACCTTAAACGAAGATTTACCGCAGAATCTCTAGCGATTGCCCTATAATTTAAAAAGGAAATCGATTTCAAATTAAATCCACATATGGCGACAAAAAGCAAAACTTCGTTTTGAGTGTTGCCTGATCGCCAAAAGCAAACCATCGGACATTGCTACTTAAAAGCAACGGTACATTTTTAAAATATAGAAGAAAAAAAATAGTACTCACGTGCTGCTTGTGAATATTTCAACACAAATTTGAGGCATTTTGAATAAATATTAGTATATGAAAGGGATTATTCCAACTGAAGAATAAGAATATGATATTGCGGAAACTGCTGTACCTGCTGCTATGCGTGGCATGTGGCCGCAGCAGCGAAGGCAATAAAGATGCAACTGAGGCGAAACGTGCGGAGATCGCAAAACTGCGCAGCGAATTGAACGCGGCATTTGAAGCAGGTGAAGCGAAGCCGGTAAGTAGATGTATCAAGAAGTCTTAGCGCAGTTGATCTTATTGATTTATACCATATTGTATAGGCGGGCGTCATAGTACAGCCCGGATGGACGAAGCAGGGCAACAATAACATGACCAGTATTAGTCCCAGCAAGGTGATAGTCAATCAATCTACACTGAAAGCTGCAGCAGCGCTGCGAACCGAGATCAATCAGGCAGTGGCGAGTCAGGGGTACACGGAGGAAGTGCGTCAGCTGGAGGCTGCCATCAAATCGAAAACAGGCGACACAGCGAATCAGGCAGTGGTGGGCAGTGCGCAGCAGCTGGATGACGAGATGCTGGGCAGTAGTCACGCTGACAGTTATCAGGCTAATGTTGTGGATGCAGCTCTACTCGATATAGATCTGGGTCTGCTGCAGCAACTAGAGCTGTCCAAGCGACGCACACGCGAAATGCTCATACTCAGCCGCATTGTGGAGGATCTGCAGTTAACGCTTGGCTCGGATGTGTCGCATTGGTTGCAACTCCAACAGAATGGCAGCGTTTACTTTGTTGGTCGACGCAGCGAAGATCTGCTGCTGCTCGAACAATTATCAACTGGCAATGCAGAAGCAGACTTTCATAGCTATAAGCCGCTGCAAACGCTGTCGTTGCCGTCGGGCATCGATGCCATGCTCAGCTATGAGCGCTGGAATACCAAAGCGCAGCTACACGAGAGCCTGTTGCTGCTGGCCACACAGCAGCAACTGTTGTGGCATCGCCTGGAAGCGGGTGTGGGCTTGATTCAATTCTGGCAGTGGCCTCTGGGCAACCATGTCGACAGACTGTTGAACTTCGCTGTGGAGAATCGAGAGTATTTGGCGTTAATGCACAATAGAACGCTCAGCATTTATGCGTATGATGAGGATAGAATGGAGTTTTGGATTGTGCAGCACCTACAAATGAAACAGTCAATTACGGCGCTTGCCGTGTTGGACACAGGTCGGGATCTGCTGTTGGCCTTGGGCCAGACGAATGAGGCACTCATCTATGCCCATAATATGCGTGAACTGGCTCCAGATGCGGGCCTGCAGCTGCAGCTGCGCCAGCGTCTCGATGCACCACAAATCGCTGATATTGCCGCATTCCACATGGGCGGACGCAGCTATCTGGCTTTGGGTGGTCGGCGACCACAGATACTCGCCTATGTGCAGGGCCAGCTGTTGCCCAAGACGGTGCTGGGTCAGAACTTTGGTCTCGTCGAGCTCTTCCTGCCCGTGCCCGTGCGCAGCTATCGGGATGATATGTTGCTGCTGGTCCAACATCGCGTTTACTTTGACACGCATTCGCTCATACAGCTGGAGGTACTTATCTGGAATGGTGAGGCATTCGAGGCCAGTCTGCCGCCGCCTTGTGAGCTGGGCAAGCAGACACGCTATGGCGCTGGCTGCATGCTTGACGAGGAGCGTGACAATGGCTTGACAGGCGCAGCTCTGCTGCGCCACGTGCAGCCGCCGTTGCTGTTGGTGCCACGACAATCGGCACCATCGGGTCTGTTCCGGCTGCACACACAGCTGCTGCCACGCAACTCGGAGTTGCATGATCTTCAGGACATACACGACTTTATGAGCAACTGGATTGATGAGCAGGACAAGCTGCTGCAGCTGGCCAAGCAGCTGCTGCAAATGCCAGAGCTGGACCTGGAGCCACTGGAGCTCCACACGCCGCTGCTCATCAATGAGGGCTTCGTCTTAGAGATGCTGCATGTAAACGAAGCGCCCTGGACGGCCGCGGATGCTGGCATGGATCTGCATCAGTTACTTCGGCAAATACGCCTCTTAAAACAACAGCTCCAAACCATGAACAGTGCGCGCGACAAGCGCCAGCCACAGCTCTTCCTCTATGACTATGAGCAGCTGGATTTCGATATCGTTGAGGTGCAGCAGCTAAGCATTGACAAACTGAACCACGCGCCTTTCTATGTACAAAATGCCACTATGGTGCTCTACAATGGATCCATTAATATGCAACGCATGGAACTGTTAAGCCTCAAAATAACCGAGTCACTCGAATCTCTGCCTTCAAGCTCCCTACAGCGCCTGCTACTCTCCGGCGATCTTAGTTGTGAGTTTATCAATGGTTTGAAGTGGACACAATTCTTACAGCAGCTGTTCTGGCGCCAAGAGCCACTGCAGTTGTTGCAGCTACTTGTCCAAGGCGTAAGTTCATATTAAATACATCCTCCTTAAATATAAAAGAGTTTACCGGACTGATTTTGACCGGAATTGGTGATCAACGCACAGCTCAAACCATAAGACGTGGCAAGCTAAATTTTTTTCAGTGTCTTAATATTAATGAAGCTTTTTATACTCTACTCTCTCTTTTCCAAAATGGAAAAAAGGAGTATATTGGGTTTGTGAAATGTTTGACCGTCCGTCTGTATGAACGCAGTTTTTTCCACAGTTTTGAAGCTAGAGCAACGAAACTTGGTAAACATGTTGGTATATACTATAGGCAGACAAAGTGTCAAGATCGGTCAGATCAAGCCACTATAACATATAGCTGCCATAGGAATGATCGCTTAAAAAATAAGTTGTATGAAAAACTTTTTTGTTTTTCAAGATAACTCAGCCAAACTCACTTTACCTAAATTTAAGGACAGTTTATAAGTATTTAAGTAGTCTTTACAAAAATGTAATTTATTAAACGTACAGAAAATAGAGTATATCGCAGTCGGGTGAACCCGACTGCAACGTTATCGCTTGTTTTTATCATCCGATCGCTATCAAAATCATTACCAAGGATGAACACTTAGGGGCTCGTCGTCATATTTGGCAATTAGCGTCTGTATGTCAGCTTCGACGCCGTTGTCGCGCAAACAAAAACTACGAGAAGTGCGCAACAAGCATCGGTCTCGAGCCGAGGTCTAAGTTATATGCATGTACACTGATAAAATAGATGTAAAGACCCGAAGTGGCTTAAATAATTTTTTTTTTTTTTTTTTAGCATCAATAGCTGAGTGAATAGCTGAGTCGATCTAGCCGTGTCCGAATGACCGTCTGTCTGTCTATTTACGTGCACACTAGTCTCAGTTTTAGAGCTATCTTGATGAAACTTAGCACAAATGTTTCTATTTTTTGAAGTTAGTACATAGGTTGGAATGGGCCAGACGGACTACTATAACATTTACGTGCCATTTCGACCAAAGTTGAAAATTTTGAGTCTTAGCAATATTTATTTCAAAATTGTTAAATGGTAAGTCAAATAATATTTCGTTAGTATCTTTGAAAATTAGTTGGGAGTCAATCGGGTGAATAACAAAAAAAGTTGTGTACATCTCCTTTCCAACCGTGGAAGTGTATTTTCAAAAATCTGTGAGACACATGTCTAATCACTTTCTGCCAAAAGCTTTGAAAATGGGCTTAAGCCCAATCACACTTAAATTACCCTTTCCTCATTTTCCATGTTTTTTTTTTTTTTTTTTAAAAGAAAACAGAGTATGTTGGTTTTGGGAAATGTCCGTATGTCCGTATAAACGCAGTCTTTTTCTAAAGCTAGAGCAACCAAACTTGGTATACATGTTGATATATACCTTAGGCAAACAAAGTGTTAAGATCTCCCTCCATTTTCCAAAAAAGAAATCCCGGATGACCGCGCAAAACTTTTTATCATGTTTTTTTTTTCGATGATTCGCGGTCCGTTGATAAATGTGTTTGATAATTTTTTATATATAGATATAGATAACGTGATTGGCACATGTTTATACTCTTTTTTAATTTTTTCTAAAAAGATTAAAGAGTGTATTGGGTTTGTGAAATGTCCATCCGTCCGTCCGTCTGTCTGTCCGTATGAACGCAGTTTTATCCACAGTTTTGAAGCTAGAGCAACCAAACTCGGTATATATGTTGATATATACCATAGGCAGACAAAGTGTCAATATCTCCAATATCTCTCCACCCCATCAGCACCCCTTCCACCACAAAGGGAAAAAACTTATGTCTTCCACAGTTCTACAGTTCTCTAGAGTAGCCTTGATTGATCTGACTAAAAAATATATGGATACGACCACAATCACCAAATTTTGCAGGTTGAATTCTGTTGTTCTATTAAATAGACTGGATAAAAATAATTTTGCCACGATTTTTTAATTTTTATGACTTTTCCAGAAAAGAAATAACGGATGACCGCGCAAGATTTTTTATCATTGTTCTTTTTTCGATGGTTCGCGGTCTGTCGATATTTTGTTTCCAATAATTTTAGTGTGTACACTAGACATTTATTCTGTAATCTTTCGATTGGCTTTAAACTCAGTTTCAAAGCTCTGCGTAAAAAATCACATCGCGTGTGAGTCAGGCTTGGGAAAATCTTTGTGGATAATAGTTTCAAGGTCAAGGTGGGCGGACAACGCTGGATCAAGGTGTATTAATAACAAGACAGAAATATTATCTTCGGCGTGTCGAATCTGCCGGCGTACCCTTGCAGAAAAGTTTTGCATAGGACAACTAAATTTTCAACAAATTGTTCCTTTGGCAGCTATAAGATATAAAAGTCAGATTTTGATAAAATTTGATCAATTTACGGTGAAAGTGCTTAGACAAAGGTATAGTGTGTTTGGTTAAGTTATTTTGAAAAACAAAAATCTTTTTCATACTAAAATTAATTTTCAACCGATCGTTGCTATGGCAGCTATATGTTATAGTGGTCCGATCTCGCCGATTCTGACATATGTACTGCTTGCAGAAAGAGGAAGCATCTGTGTCAAGTCTTATAACTGTAGCTCTAAAACTAAGGGACTTGTTCGCATATAAACAGACAGACAGGGGAACATGACTCGGCTGTTGATGCTGATCACAAACATACAAATTTTTTTTTATCTGAGCCGTCTCTTTTAATGCTTTACACACTTCGTGACAAAATTATAATACCCTCTGCAAGGGTATAAAAATGGCATATGTATGTAAAGCTAATAAGTCTGCTCCCGTTCTTTTTTTAGGCTGTTGTCTTTGAGGATTCGCTGCACGTGAATGCACTAAATGAGCTGAACTTTCCTGGTGACTATCTTTGGTCGCAGTGTAGCTCGACCAGCATTGTACATGGACCTAAACAATTTACCCAGACTTTATGTACGTTTATCCAACTGTCAATGCTAAAGATTATTTTAGAGCTTTGAATTTCGCCCAATTTAGCGGTGAATGCGTTGGACACCACTGGAACCATCAATGGACTTGATCCGCAGGATGCAATTACGTTAAGCGATGCGCAAGAGTGGCCGGGATGGGTAACATTTACGCAGCTGGAAGTTTCAGAGCAGTTTGAGGTAATAATCTTTTGTTACTGCAAATTTGTAGTCAACTCAAATGTTTATATACTATATAGCTTAATGGCAGCGCCCAAGGACGTCAGTTCGTGGAGGCGCCAGTAAACCTTATGCTGACCGAATCGCATCACATTTATGCCGCCTGCCACTTTGACCAGCTGATTGTGAATGGAACGTTGGAACTGCATGGACTGCTAGACAACAGCAGCTACAATCAGCTGCTAAATGACCTGGCGCAGCGGCCTGTGGACGCCAACGAGGAGCTGCAGATACCAGCAGCCAAGCACGTGCACCATTTGAGTTTGCCAGTGGATGCGCATGTATTGGATGGCACACTCAATGGCATTCCCATGGAGTATTTTGTGACCAAGCATACACAGCAGGCGCTGCATAATTTTAGCAGCCTGGCTGGCTATGTCTACTTCCATCGGCTGCAGCTAAGTGGTCTATGCAATGGCGTTCAGCTGAAGCAGATGCTGGACCATGCGCTGCGTGTGGATGCACCGTTGCTGGAGCCCAGCACCTATCTACATTTTAAATGTCAGCACGAACTGCAGCTGGCGGAGTTTCATGTAACTCGGCAACTTAATGATGTGCCGCTGGCCAGCAACTATCAAACGCTTCAGGAGCCGATGCATCTCAGCCAGGCACGTTTTGAGTGTGTGCAGGCCGAACAACTGGATGTCATGCACAATGTGACGGGTGACGGTCGGCTCAATAGTCGCCAGCTTAATGAGCTGCTGTTGCATGCTTCCCAGCCAGACACTGTTCAGGTGCAGGAGTTGATATTGCCCATGGGCGTGGAGGTTTTGAAGCTGCAGGAACTTAAAGCTGAACTGCTGTTAGATTTTTTGCAAAAGTTAGATGAGCTGCCGCTGCTCGTACTGCATGGCCATCTGCAGGTGCAGCACATTTCTGTCAGCGGCTCGATGCAAGTGGACGGCACTCTTAATGGACGCGATCTGGTGCAGCTACATCGAGAGGTTGTCTGGCTGGATCGTGCCAACGAGCTGCGCACACGCTGGCGCTTCCAACAGCCACCATCATTTGCCAGCGATCTGCTGCTCCAGGGCAGCTACAATGAACGACTGTTGCCGGAACTGCTCGACGATATAGTCTTTCGAAAGAAGGACAAGGAGCACGAGAAGCTTGTCATTGGTAGCACAAAAAGCTTTGTGGGCAATGTGCGCGTACTGAACACCTTACAGCTCGAAGCACTGAATGGTGTGCCCTTTGAGCAATTGGCCAACAGGCTGCAGCCGCTGGAGTTTGCCGGCGTGTTGCATTTGGAGGGACAACTGCATGTAGCGCAGTTGCAGCTGCAGGGCAGGCTTAACGATCGAACTGTCAGGCAGCTAGAGAAGCAGCTCCGCTATCAACCGGAACTGGACGCCTTTGTGCAGTGTGGCCTCATTCGTTTGCCCCAAATGCAGTTCCAGGATCTCACAGTGCTGGGTCACTTGGGCAATCGCAGCCAGGAGCCACTGCAACTATTCTTTGATGATTTGGTGGACAAGCGACAGCCGCAACTACGCCTGGAGAGCCACAAAATCTTTACTGGCCGCGTAAGTATTCGTCATGGTGCGCATATGGCCGAGGTGAATGGCATACAGGTAGAGCAGCTGTTAGAACAGCTAATCTTCATCAATAGCGGCAACGAGGTGACACTGCACACACATGTCCACTTTGCAGCACCTGTGCATATGACGCAGTTGCACGTGAAGCAATTGGTGTTGCAGGGCGAGCGGCTCAATGGCTGCAATGTTAGCGAATGGTTTCATGATACGCTGCGCGTGGATCGCAATTGGCAAGCGGAACGTAAGATAACAAATAATATAATTGCAGAATCTAATCTAATCTATACCTATATAAATTGCAGCTGCCGTGACCTTTGCCAGGGGCGCCTTGGACAACAATGCCATGCTTGTTGGCCAGCTCAACGAATTGGAACTATCACATGTGGTCACTCTACATACGGCACAGAATCTTAGCTTTCCATTGATTGCCAAGGATCTTCATTTGGAAGATGGCCAAATACAGTTGCATGGACTAGTGAATGGACACAATCTGACCAATGAATACGCCAATACCTTGTTGGTATGTAAACAAAACTCGAGTTTTCACTTCCTATCCCGATCGTATCTATTTTCTTTAAGACCAATGCACCGCATGAGCAACGCGTGGAGACGCCGCTGTTGATGCAGTCTGCCTATATAAGTGGCACGCTGGTTGCCCGCTCGCCGATCAATGATGAACCCTATCAGAATTTAAGTGATGTGGCTACGCTGCGCGCGGAGCAGCTACGTCTGCAGACGCCGCTACATTTTGCACGGCTGTATGCACCCGAATTGCGCACAAGCCTGCACATTAATGGTTTTAACTATAATGCCTGGCACGAGAAGAGCCTGTGGGCGCAGGGACGAGCCACCCAGATCATAAGCGGTAACTGGCGAATGCGCTGGCTGCGCGTGAAGCAGCCACTGGCTGATCAGGCGACACATGGTGTCTATAGGCGCCAGACATACGCATTTGTGGAACGATATCGGGATCTATGCCAGCGCCTGGCCAGACTTTTTCGTGTGCTGCATTTGCCTTTTCAAGTGGAGCAGCTGCGTAGACGCTTTACGCTGCAAAAGTCCACCGATCAAGCAGATATGCGACGCATTTTTGCACTGCAATCGAAGACAGGGGATGTAAATTATTTGCTGCTCAACGAGGTGGGATGTTGGACGCGCATCTATCGCTGGAACGGCACACAGTATGCCAGTGCGGGTGCCTTCGAGAGCGGACCCATCGATAATGTTATCGTGTTGCAGCTGCGCAATTCAACAAACCAATTCAGTTTCATGACCAGCTACGAAATGAGCGAGAAGCACGAGGAACGCAGCTGGAACTGCAGCAGCTTGAAGAATATACAAAGCTGGCGCACTAGCGATCATTTAGAGATTGAACCCATGAACGTGCCTGACCATAAGCTCTTGCAGTTGCAGCAACAATATGCTGCGGTACACCAGCAGCAACAACGACGTGTGCCGAGCTATCAGCAGGCCATCAAGTATTTAAGCCAGCCCACCTTTGAATCCCAGCTACGTCCACATCTGAATGCATCGCACTCATTTACCCTTGAGCAGTATGAGATTTTGCGTGAGCGCCACTTGCTACAGTTGGACTTTCGTTTGCAAACCGAGGTTAACATTACACAGCTGAGCATACCTGAGAGCGATCTCTACGATGACGAGCAACTGGTGGAGGACTTCTTACATCTGATGCAACAGATACAGCTGCATGTTGCCAAATCCAAATCAAAAGTATTTATGGCACTAAATATAGACACGCTGCCGCTGCCGAATAATCCAGCGCGTGTACTGGCAGCGCGCAGTGCCCAGCTGATTTTGCCTGTGCTGGACGTGCTGCTTGCGCTACATGCGCGGATCTCTGTCAACGTTAGCCAGAAGCAAGAGCAGCAGCAGCAGACGCTGATACTACAATTAGAGCAGACAGTGCACGATGTGCTGCTTATGGCCAACAGTGCCAAAACAATAGTAAATCCTCAAGTGGATGATGACACAACGCGGCTGCATGCGGTAATTGCTCGTCTGCGTCAGCTGCAAGGGCAGCTGCAACTAGATGACCATAAAGCTGAAAGCAGCAATATGCAAGCCGTGCAAATAATCCATCCAAAGCAACATTGGCAGTCTGTGCTGACAATACGCTTCCATGTGGGTCCTGAACAGCGTACCAAGCTGCTCTATGCGAGTCTAACCATACTTGCTCCCGATGCGCCGCACATGGCACCATCGACTGCGCCAGCCGCTCATATACAGCTGCATCATGCCAATGGTACGCTCTTCCAATCATTAGCTGCTGGTCCACAAGCCCGCCAGCTGACAGCGTTGCGGGTGCGGGATGAGACGCTGCTGGCCTTTGTGGAGCATTGTTGCCGAGTGCGCGTCTTCATTTATCGCGGCATTCAGGGTTTTGTGCCATTTTCGCAGTTTGAAACCGATGCAGTGAATGCACAAATGGAGTCAAATGTATTGCAGTTGCTTGCCATTCGCGTGACCTTGCCGCAACCGTCGGGCGTTCTCTATATGCTGGCCGTGGTTCAATCACGTCGTGTGACCTTTTACGAACTGGTCGTTCCAGGTCTCTTTGAGCCCTGGCTGCATTGTAAATAATAATAATATAGGAATGGAAGAATGCAAAGTTTTGTTATTTAAGTAGCTTTTAAAGTTATTTGTTGTACATTTGTAATAATGGATTTAAGCACTCTATTGTTGAATTTGAATTATTATTAAATATGTATATATATTTTCGTATTTGCTTCAAGTAGATATTATGCCATTTAGGTCTAGGGACGGTGCACAAAACTTCTGATATCTGATTTTGTGACAAAGTATTTTCTGACTAAGTCCACTTGACGCGTAATTTCATGGAAATGTAAAACTTCATATAAAACAAGTAAGAACGTTGCAGTCGGGCTCACCCGACTGCGATATACTCTGTTTTCTGTACGTATATTAAATTAAATTCTTTTAAAGAATGCTTATATATATATGCTACGAACTATAAAATGTAATTTTTAAATTTACTGGGGCGGGGGTGGGCGTGTCAAAATATTTTTTCTCCAAACTATCGATGAGATCAAAAGTATTCATACTGCAAAATTTGGGGTTTCTAGCTATAAGGGTGTAGGAGATACAGATTTTGCTCTTTTGCAGGTAGTGATCAGTTTTGGTATATACCAACATACATACTATGTTTGGTTGCTCTAGCTTCAAAACTGTGGAAAAAAAACTGTGTTCATACGGACAGACGGACGGACAGACGGACATTTCACAAACCCAATATACTCAATTTTCCATTTTGGAAAACAGAGTATAAAAATAAAAACTTATTTTACGCGGGCCCCATTCCAAAAGTGGTGCTCACTTGACGCGTAAAAAGGCCGCGTAATGTTAACTTGTTCTGTTGTGAATTGGTAGAGCTGTTAAGATTTAATTTCGCGTTGAGGGCGCGAAACATCGAATTGACTTATATTTCGCGTGAGTAATTTGTGTAAGAACGTTAAAGATTCGGGCAGAAAGCGGCTCCTTAATCTAGTACGAAATCTATGATGAAAACTATTTATTTATAAATGTTTGAGTATTTTCTTATGTTATTACATATTTAGCTCGAATCTTTCCCCCTTAGCTTTTTTTTACTAGCTTTAAACGCTATTCAAATCCGTTGCAAGCGGCACGGACGACGTCATCGGGTATTTTGTCCCAAATTTTTTGTAATAGAGACTTGAACTGCTCCAACTTCATGTTTTTAAATTCTTCAATTTGGCCAACATGTAATCCCATCTGCAGGAACAATTTTTGCTTTGTGAGCCGGAGCAGAGTCCTGTTGGAAGCAATATGAATTATTACCAAAAATTCTGGATGCATAGGGTAGAAAATGGTTCACGAGAACTTCATCCAAATAATATTGTGCATTAATTTTGACCACTTTTTCGATAAACAGTAGAGGTAGCTTGCCCGATGCAGATATGGCTCCCCAAACCATAACTGATATCGCATTTTGATACCTCTCAATGGCTTTCTTGTTAGCCGGAATGTCCATCATGCTTGTCGCATAATCACGATCATTTAGTGGGTTGTGGCTTTTCGTTGTAGAAGGAACAACTTCTCGTCAGAAATGACAATATTGCAACTTGCGTGCCGCTTCCATCTTAAGTTTATTTTAAATAATATTTCGGATGGCCTTTCGGCTCACATCCTTGGCCATTTCTCTTCCCGAAACTGCACAATTTCTTCTGATTCGTTCAGGTACGGCTTTAACCAAACTAGGCTATTTTAACATTTCCAGTTGCCTTGAAGCCAGAAGTGCGTTGCACAAATCTGCGATTCACTCCTATATTTTTCAAATAATAAACTATTTCACTAGTTTTTTTCCTTCCAAATGCAATTTTTGCACGAGCTCTCTTTTTGCTTCCATTGCCAAACAAACTTTCAACGGACGATATTTTTACTAACTTCTACGTAAATTGATTTCACAATAAACTTAAGAAAACAAAATAATAACGGGTGTTTATCTCAGCGATTTTGTTAAAGCACAGTATCGCCTTAAAAATGTGCAACACTTATTAGGGCCCACACTGTATATTATTTGTTGCATTAAATAGAACATATCAATGTAATTAGGTACATGCAGATACATAAGAATTTGCATATTTATTAATGTAATTGCCGCATTGCTGTCTAATTAAATTTTGTTTACGAACAGCTGATTTATTTACAGATCAACAACAGCACGAATTCAGAGTGCATAGAAAAATCAGAGAGTGCGGTCTCTCATTTTGCAAGTGTATGCGTACACACGCATTGAAAAATATACCAAACATTTTTTGTGCAGAGCGAGAAAGCAATATTGAAAGGCTTGATATTGATATTCCTATCTCTGTCGCACGCACGAAATTAAAAGTTAACAACCTGTTTTTCACCCACTTTCCGCCAAATTTTCCGAAAAATTGGCATGCAGTTATTAATGAATTTTTTGTATAGATTTTTATACTATTTTATTTCATTGCGATCGGGTAATAAACACCCCCATATCAGTAGGCAGAAGTAACAGTTTGACGGGCACTGCACAAGTTAAGTGTTGGGTGAAGGGAGTCTCATAGTCGGGCCCACTCGACTAGAGCATTCTGACTTGTTTGCCATGTATCTGACATTAAAATCTAAATTGACTGAAAATTGGTTTTAAATTGAAAGAGTCCACTAAAATAAAAACTGATTTGTAATTGTAGTTTATTTCACATCTTTATCAAGCTATAATTAATATAGAAAGCTTAAGATTCCTCCATAGTCATGTTATGCATCCAGTATTTAATCCAGTATATTGTTATTTGACTCTTAGAACTTTTTTTTTTCATGACAAATTATGAATTACTAGAAGTTTATTTATTTATTTATTCTTCGAATCATCCTAGTGCTACAAGTAGAATTTATAAATAACTGCACAGGCTTTGTCCCCAACTTATATGACTACGACCTGGGCTGGGCCCTAAGGCGGTAGAGGAAAAAAAAACCAGTTACTAAAAAAAATACAACACACACACTATAAAGATAATGATAATAATTAGGATAAGGATAACGATATAGTGATCTAGTTAAGGTTTATGTACAGTGCCTTCTGATTTGGCTGATTGACATAAAGATAGTTAGACGGCCAAAAAGTCTCGAGGATCTCCGATCTTAGGACTTAGACGCACCACCACCTGATCATCGCCATCTCCTACTTCAAGGAACGAATTCCAGTCGGCCAGAAAGTAGAAGCCATTCTTCTTCTTGGGTGGCGGTGGCTCTTGCGTGACTGGATTCGGTCCAAAGGAATCCGCCAGATCATCCAGTGAGCCATTGCGTGTCTCCTCCGTGGAACTGCTTACCTTAGTTGTGGTACTAGTCGTTGTACTGGAGCTATCACTGAAGGGCGACAGTTCAGTCCCCGCATCGTTCAGGCTTAGATCTAAGTTAATGCGTACGGGCGCCGCCGTTGTAGTTGGCTTCTCCAGTTCTACTGCAGTTGTGGTGGTGCTACTCATGCTGGAGCTGCTGCTATTGTCCACACTCTGTCTACGTGGCTTTGTCGTCTCAAGCCCATGCAGCTGCTGTGACTGCAGCGATTGCAAATAAATAGTGTCCGCCTGGGTTTGGGATTGCAAATGTATGCTCGTCGCTGGCTTCACCTGATCCAGGCTCACGTTAAGCTGCTGCAGCTGCTGCAGATTACTAATCAGCCGCTGTATTTCACCTATATTTTCAGCCAGCACAGGCTGCTCTCCGTCCTTCGGATCCGGCTTTGCAAGCTGATAGTTGAGCTCACTGAACTCGGCCATCAGGTCACCATCGAGAACGCCATCCTGATCACCTACCATGTCCACTTCCACATTATCATCGGTGCGGCGTCTAAAGCCCACACCAAGGCTTCCAGCCAGGCTCATAGGCTGTTCCGTGGAGACGCCAATACCAATGGCTGCACGCTTAATAGCCGCCTCAATGATCTTGGTGGCACTATAGATGGGCAGTTCCACTGTGCTCTCGGTGACAGGACTGGGACGTGGTGGTCTCGGCGATGCTGGCTTGCTGGTGGTCACCGAGAATACCGCCGGCGAAGATGAGTCATGCGTCAACACAGGCGATGGTGAGGGTGCTGGTGTTGTAGTGGTACTAATCCTAGTTGTACTTGTTATAGTTGTTGTCCTGGGCTGTGTCTGCAGTTGGCTCTCCAGCTGCTGGGACAACTCATTGGGCAGTGCCACGCCCAGTTTCTGAAGCTGCTGCGTATTATAGAGCAACTTTTGAAGCTCAGCCAAGTCGGCTTGCTTTGACGGTGGGCGGGATGTGGCTAGTGCGTCAATGGGTAACTGAGGTCGTGCAAGTGCTGGCGATGCTGTCGGCGTTTTATAGATGGGCTGCATACGGTGATAGTTTTGGCGTTCGTTATTGTCCTCAAGGCTGCTAAAAAACTTTTGATACTGATTGAAATCCGCATCCGAATTAGAGCTAAGCTGTGGATGCGCTGGCTGGGACATAGTAAATTCGCGCAGTTTCTCGCTGGAAGACTTTGGCATTGTGGGCGTTGTTACTGCCGGCTGCCTATACACAGGCAATTCAAGTTTCAGATTCAGTTCTGCTTCAGGTTCCGGTTCAAGCAAAGCTGCAGGCTGTGCATACACAATCTGTGCACCGCTTAAGCTCTTGATATTCTGACTGCGCACGCTGGCTGCCGTGACTAGCTGTTGGCCGGTGGTTGGGCTCGTCTCATGTAGCTGGACACGTTCCAGTTCCTGTACCTTGCTGAGCAGCTTCTGCAACTGCACATAGTCTTGCGGCTGTACATCCTGCAGCAGTCCATTGCTGCGCTCAAAACTGTCCAATGGACGCGGCCGCTGGCGCTGTTTGGACGTCGAGGCAGCCGTGGAGATCTCCACCTGGCCCTGGTTCAGATCTGACGCTGTTGCGGACAGCTGTTGCAGCTGCGCAAAGTCATTGTTAGGCAGGCTTTGACTAGGTTCTAGCTGAGCTGCGGCCACATTACGCGTGCTGAAGCTGGGTGTGGTTGGCTGCGGTTGCTGCAATTGCTCCAGCTGCTGTACACGTGTTATCAATGCCTCAAACTGTGCATGATCCACAGCAGCAGCTGCTTTTGTTGGGCGTGGTGTAGTTGTGCTGGTGGTGGTGTGGACGGGGATACTAGTGCTGGTGGTGGTTCTGCTCGTAGAGCTGTTGCTAGGACTGCTTTTACCCTTTTTGCTCTGGCGCGATTGCTCGTATAGCCGCTCTAGCGCTCTGTCATCGCTGAGCAGACGCTGCAGCTGGGCCAGATCCGCAACGCCTAGTCCATGTGCCTGCGTCGGATTAAAAGGCAAAGCTAAACCCAATCCTAATCCGGATGCCGGTGCCGGCCCTTGCTTCGTTGTCGTGCTGGTTGTGGTCGATATAGTGGCTGCCTTCCGCACATCATTCTTCTTCTCCAGCTGCTGCAGCTGGCTCAAAATGAGCTCCAGTTCCCTCGCATCGTTGGTCGCGAGCATGGTGCTGCTTGTGGTCGGCGGTGTGGTACTGCTAATGCTGTAACGATTGCTGAGCGCCTGGGTGCCAGGACTGGTAGCCTTGAGTACATTTTCGGGATTGATCTTAAGCTTCTCGAGTTCCTGCAGATTTTGAATCAGCTTGGAGAGCTCATCCATGGAGCTGGAAGGCTTCTGTTGATTGCCCGCATTGCCAAAGTTGTTGTCAATGTTGGGATCAATACGACGTCGTGGCTTCTTCGGCTCAATGAGCAGTGGTGCGCCATGTGTGATGAGCTGCACCATGGGCAGGGCTGTGGTTGGCGGCGGTGCTGTGGTGGTAGTGCTAGTCGTTGTGGCTGTGTTCGTCCTGGTTGTGGTACTTGCTAACGTTTTTTTGGTTGCAGCTTTTGTTTGCAGACGCTCCAGTTTCTGCAGATTCTCGAGCAGCTTTGCCAGCTCTGCATTGCTTTGAGGTGGTAGAATGGCTGTGGCTGTGGATAATTCCGTATGTGCACCAGTTGGCTCCTCGGTGGACGTAGCAGCAGCTGGAGATTTATTTAGTGCCTTCGATGATTTACGCACAATACCAAAACGGGCTAGATAACCCTCAACTTCTGGTTTTACGCGCAGCTCCTCGCCAATGTTGAGCGGCTTAAAATTGGAATAAGCATCCGGGCGTATGCGGGCGCCCTGCAGTCCACGCAAATCCGCCATTGCCACGACCGGCTGCGGTGCACTCTCCGCCGGATAATAATCATCAAGGGCATAACGTTTGTGGTTTGTGCCAGCACCACCACCACCCACAATGCCTAGACTTTCCAGTATATCCGCTACAGGCTTCACTGTACTGCTGGACGTGGAACGAGCTAGTGCTGGCTTTGGCTTTCGCAGAAACTGCGCATTCTTGGCGCTGTAGTGCGAGCTAAAACGCTTCCCAGTCAGGGCTGCCTGTGCTTTGGCATAGTCATAGACCTGTGGACGGTTTTTAACCGGCAAAAAATCCATGCTGGGGTTGCCCAGCGATGGTGCTAGCTGGTACATGACTGGCGCTGGCGCTGGTGGATGGTATGTTGTTGCTGCTAGCGCTGGATATAGCTGCTTGGGCAGATTTCCATAGACAGGCTTATAGGTGGTGGCTGCCACAGCGGGATTACCACCGGGTACTGTGCTGCGTGGCACAGCACTTGGATCGGGCGTCAGGAATTTAATGGGATCTGGTTGCGTATACGCATCAATGACCCTTGTAACGGGCGGACGCGTATACAGCTCCTGTAGGTTCTCCTCCGTGTTGTTGTCCGTATTGTATGGCAGGACCAGCATCAGCGCACGCATGCTGTCCGCACGGCTCATGTCACCCGCTTCAATGCTTTTTTCATATTCCTCGCGGGTAACCTTCTCGTAGAGCTCCTCGATCTCCCCGCTGCAAAGAAACAGAGACAGTTAGCTAGCTGCCAAGCCTTTAGATTCGCTTACCGACCGCGTCAGCCTGGGTAAGGCTGGATCGTTGGCCAATATTTTCTGCACCTCGTCGATGGTCTGCTCAATCTCCCGCGGCTGAAATAAGCTCTTATCCAGCTGTTGCACATAGTTGGCGACACCACCACTATTCCTACCCTGCCTTTGTATAGTGGGCAATGCTCCAATCCTGAGCATCAGCATAGTCAGTTGCAACAGCAGCAGGGATAGCTGATGAGTCCTTCGAGTTGATCTGCTCATATTGGAGCGCTGTAAGATGAGTATAAGAAATTTTATGAAAAGTTCGTTGAACTCTGAAAAAAATATGTTCTAAAAGTACCTAAGTCAGGATTATTCGTTGACGAAAGTCTGCCTTGCACATACATATTAATTTGAAATTTTCACTTAATAATCTTGATCTTTCGAAAAATAATTTGGTTTAAAAATGGATAAGCCACGTCGATTGGCGCAAAATAAAGGTCAAACGCAAACTTTGTTTTTTTCACCAGTAATTGAACTATTTTGATTGAAAAATTTCAAACAATAAGTTTAACATTTCTTAAATTTTTTAAACGTAAACAAGGTTTTAAAAATAATATAAATATATTTTTAATTGAAAAAAACATGTATCATGACTGTGTGAATTTACAATTCAAACGGCAATATATTTTTTTATGCACTTTATACAAGTGACCAAACCTACAGCTGCTTAAATATTCTAGCCTTGAACTGAAACAGATTTTTTAAGCTCAAGGCTACGCGTAAACTAAAGTAACACAATGCTTATATGTGGTTTCGCAGGGGAATTCGTTGTATCTGTTACAAATTAATAAATATTTTGACTATAATTTTGTCACGAAAAGTGTAACTGATTGAAAGAGACCAATTTTGATAACCGGTTTTAAGAATACTGCACCTGCAAAGAAATGAATTTGAACAAAATGTTCAAATTTAAATGCCAAATAATTTACAACACTATTCAGGATGTCACTGAAATCTCAAGAAATTTTCGGTTGGCTTGCAGTTTCATTCGTTCATAAAAACAGTCGGTGCTCAAATGAGATATTAAGTTTTTATAAACCTGCCGAGGATATAATAATTTTGTCACGAAATGTGTAACGAGCCGAGTCATGTCTCTCGTGTCCCTCTGTTTATATGCGAACTAGTCCTTCAGTTTAAGACCTATAGTTATGAAACTTGGCACAGATGCTTCTTCTTTCTGCAGGTAGTACATATATCAGAATCGGCCAGATCGGAGCACTATAACATATACCTGCCACATGAACGATCGGCTTAAAAATAGTTGTTTGTTTGAAAAAAATTTTTTTTTTGTTTTTTTTTGTTTTTCAGATAACTCAACCAAACTCACTTTACCTTTTTTTAAAGACAGTTTATACATGCTGACCAAATTTCATCGCAATCGGACTTCTATATCTTATAGCTGCCATAGGAACGATCGGATGAAAATAATTTTGTTTGTAGATTCGTCGATAACACGATTAGCATTTAACACGATTTTCGTGATTTTTTTTTATTCAGATCAATCAAGGAAGTGATAAATTGCCCTTGTGCTAAATTTGGTTACTCTAGCTATAATAGTGTGGAAAATAGAGTGTGTTGCAGTTTGATGGGGAAGAAGCAGAAAACTGCGTTCATACAGATTGACAGACGGATAGACGGACATTTCACAAGTCCAATATACTCTTTAAGTTATAAAGTAATGGAAATGTATGTAACAGGCAGAAGCAATTTCCGACTATATAAACTATATATATTCTTGATCAGTATCAATAGCCGAGTCAAACTTGTCCGTCTGTCCATCTGTATGAACGCGTCGGTCTCAGAGACTATAAGAGCTAGAGACACCAAACTTGGCATGTAGGTTCCTGTATACCATACGCAGGTCAAGTTTATTTCACATTTCGGTTACACCCCCTCGCACCCCCGCAAAAACCTCCCACAGCCACAATTTTCAAGACTGTGAGTTTTGGTACACATATTTCTTTGCTTATGGAGGCCTATTTTCCTGGCTGCATGAATGCTGATACAGGGAACGCACATACGATCCCCAACATCAGCATAGCAACGAGGAGTAATGATGCCGAAGACATGACACTAATCGATGACCTAGTCACGAATTTAAAGATAATCTGTTCTATCAAATTATTTGGTCCGTACAAATCCCCAGGACTGGATGACATCAGACCAGCCATGTTGCAAGCAGTATCCTCGGAACTCTTACGATGTCTATCGAAGATTTTCAAAGGGTGTCTCCATACTGGATACATTTCGAAAAATTGGAGAGAGGTGAAGGTGGCTTTCATATTCAAAGCTGGGAAGATTATTCATTGCTCACCAAAAGATTATAGGCCCATCAGTCTATCATCGTTTTTAAATCTTCACTTAACAACGAAACTCACACCACGAACGTTCAGCGCATCTCAACACGTTTACCTCAAGGGAAGATCAGTTAAGACGGCTCTGCATGATGTGGTAGGCCGTATCGAAAAGACTCTGCGTTGGTAGCATTCTTCGACATCGAGGGAGCTTTCAACACAGTCGAGACTGAGTCAATAACGGCCAAAATTGGCTCACACCAGTTGATCACTCGATGGCTTAGCAACATGCTACGCTGCAGAGTGGTCAACTCAGAACTCTGCTCTGCAGTCATAAGAAAGAGGGTCACGAGAGGTACTGCACAGGGGGAGTCATATCCCCCCTACTTTGGAATCTAGTTCTCAATGATCTACTCTTAAGGCTAAACAATGAAGGTTATAGAGTAACGGCTTAAGCGATCGGGTTCTAATGGCAACGGGTAAATTCTTACCCACAATCAGTGATCTGTTAGAGTCCGCACTAGCCATTACTCTAGAATGCGCACAGCAGAACGGTCTATGAGTCAACGCTCAAAAGACCGAGCTGGTACTATTCACAAGGAAGTATAAGATACCTAACTTCAGACTCCCATTCTTAGGAGGGGCTCAGCTGAAGTTTTCTAAGGATAACTCGACTCGAAACTTTCTTGGAAAAGAAACACAGAGGAAAGGATGAAAAAGGCACTGGGGGCCTTTTACTTATGTAAAAGATGGGGACTGCTACCCTATATCATTCATTGGTTTTACACTGCAGACGTAAGACCCATGGTGACCTGAGGAGCCTTAGTCTGGTGGGAAGCGGTGTATACCAAATCCTACCTTCACAACCTTCATAAGGTCCAACGAGCAGCCTGCTTGGGCTTAACTGGATCCTTGAGATTCTCTCCTCAAGCAGCTCTGAAGACCATTTTGGATCTGACACCAATAGGTACCTTTCTAAAGTATATAGCAGCAAGAGGAGCAATCAGACTCCGGGAGTTGCATCTTCTTAAGTCTGGTACTGCGGGCCATAGCGCCATCTTACGTCAAGTAGAGGGCCTACCTATGGACCATGAAGGGGACTATTGTGTGTCATATCTGAGCTGGAATACAAATTTAAGGACAATTATCCCGGTGCGAGAGGATTGGAAGCTTGAAACCCCGTTAAAGGGCAATGAGCTCTCAATCTTCACAGATGGATCAAAGACGGGAGAGGTAAGGGAGCTGGCGTCTTCTCCGAGCAGCTAGCTGTACACCTATCCTTTCATCTACCCGACTGTTTTTCAGGCAGAGATATATGCAATCTGGCAAGTGACTAGACAAGGAACATTTCAATCTATGTTGACAGCCAGGCTGCTATTAAGGCTCATCATGCAAAACTAAGAGTCAACTCGTCCGAAACACCGTGGCAGCTTTGAATCAAATCCCACTGCACTCAATCGCAATCATCTGGGTTCTTGGCCATTCTGGTATTACAGGAAACGAGATGGCGGGCGACTGCGCCAGGACTGGTTCAACGATGTCAGCGTCCCTTGCAGTCACTGACGTTTTCAGATCATTAGAAAACATTCTTATGGGGCTTACCATAAGAACCAGGGAGATAGCAACTAGGCAATGGGCCTCAGAGCCTAACTGTCATATCTCAAAGACACCTTGGCCTAGATACAACCCAAAGCGCACATCGCAGCTTCTAAACTTTAACAAGAACAGGGTTCGGATGCTGATAGGAGTCATAACGGGACATTGCACCATAGGCCTCATGGCTGAAAGGATGAATCTTCCCCACCATGACTTCTGTCGGAGCTGCGAGAACGAAGAACACTCAGAAAGTGTCCAAAATCTTCTCTGCGAGTGCCCTGCACTTATGAGAAGGCGGACCCGTTTTCTCGGAAGCCGTTTCTTTGTAGAATTGTAAAGTCTGGCAGACCTGCCACTGGGGGATTTGGCACTTTTTGTGGAATCCACAGGATGGCTCAAAAGGCGCTCAGCGCCCAACGGGCCAAGCTGAATAGGGCATCCCCACCTCTTCCATATCCTTTCCACCTTGCCTATCCACTTCCCTCCGCCCCTTAGGCATCACAATGGGCCAATTGGCCTCCGGGTGAACTCGACCGTGCGTCGAGCGGCCTATATAACCTAACCTAACATAGCCTAACCTAACCTAAACTAACCTAATAAATCTCTTGGTACTCTATCAAATGCCGCTCGAAAATCCACAAAGAATGCGTAAATTTTCTATTTTCTGTTCCACATCAGATGAATTATTGATGTAAAACAGCTAATATTATCAGCTTAATAGCCTTTTCGAAATCCAGCTTGATATTTGCTCAATTTCTGATATTTTTTATCCACCAGGTTAATTATTCCCATTATTATTCCTATTAAAATTTTGGCAACGCAGTTCATAAAAGAGATGCATCTGTGATTTTTTGGATCATCTGGCTCGCCAATTTTATATATGGGATACTTGTTTAAAATGTCTCGTCAATAATGCCTTCATAAAAAGTATATTATATGCTTTTGTCAGCTCGTTGATAAAATTATCGGGTGCATTTTTGAAAAACTCGTAAGGGATTGCGTCAACTCCAGGTG
Organism: Hirtodrosophila cameraria; assembly: GCA_949708635.1. Lineage (NCBI taxonomy): Eukaryota > Metazoa > Arthropoda > Insecta > Diptera > Drosophilidae > Hirtodrosophila > Hirtodrosophila cameraria. Next base: position 25,747,173 of record OX453090.1, on the reverse strand, counting down.
CTTTGTTGTCTTTTGCGTTTTTTAGCATGCGTTGTATTTCTGTGATTGTTATTCGTCCGTTGAAGTCTTCGTCTTATATTTATTGGGTGCTGCATAGCTTATATATGGTGCAGTTCTTAGAGGGTTTAACAAAGATTAAAAAAAAAGAGTTCTTAAAGTATATTCCGTAATCTGCGTTCCCGGTTTGTGGTCCTGATTAAGTAAATAATTGGCAAGCTTCCACCACACATTTTTTATTCAAAAACTTATTTTTCAACCGATCGTTTCTATGGCAGCTATATGTTAAAGTGGTCCGATCTGGCCATTTCTGACATATGTACTGCTTGCAGAAAGAATAAGCATCTGTGCCAAGTTTCATCACAATAGCTCTAAAACTGAGGGACTAGTTCGCATATAAACAGACGGACAGACGGACATGACTCGGCTGTTGATGCTGATCACGAATATACAAATTTTTTTTTCTGAGACTGGTCTCCTTCATTGCTTTGCACATTTCGTGACAAAATTATAATACCCTCTGCAAAGGTATAAAAAGGGAGTTATAAAGTACTGCAAATGTGTGTAACACACAGAAGGAGGCATTTCCGACTGCATAAACTATATATATTCTTGATCAGCATCAACAGCCGAGATGAACACACAGATCTCGGAGACTATTAGAGCTAGAGACACCAAACTTGGCAGGTAGGTTCCTGTATACCATACGCATGGACAAGTTAAGTGCGCTGCTTGCTTGTGTTGTTGCTGAACTGCTTGAAATGCAAGTTGGGAGCAGGGAGTCTCGTAGTCGGGCACACTCGACTAGAGTATTCTTACTTGCTCAAGTTAAGGAGTTGCGTACTGATGCAAGTGCTATTACCTATGCCATTATTTTGAATAGAACTGAAAACAAGCCTCATGTAGCGGAATTTTAAAGTAAGACTGCCAGTTTATATGAGTCAAATTATACCTTGTATGAGTGTCATCATTTGATTTTGAAATTGAATACAGAGAAGGAAAGCGTATTTCACATTTCGATTTTTTTTGTCAAGAAACCCCATTTGTCATCAAAGTAATTTGGTTCAAAATAAAGTGCAAGAGAAGCGAATTGACTTGAAAATTGTTTACACGTAGAGCAACAAAGGGATTCGGACATTGCAGAAATAATCACAAAGCTGAGGAGTGATGATTGGCCGTTGGCTTTAGTTGCAACATATGAATTGAGATCGAATGTTTCATACAGAAAAATTCAAAGATATTCTAAAACACGTTGTTTGCCAGTTGTTCCTCGATCGTTTCGCTGGTCTGTAAAAAATCAAGTGCACGAGTCCATCATGCACGGCAAACGAAAATGGACCCAAAATTTGGAGGGCCGTTTTTGGTTACAGAAGTTTTGGACGGAGACCGATATATGTTAAACTCTATCTATGAAAACTTCCCCGATATATAGTTTATATGTTCGAAAATGCCTCCTTCTGCCTGTTACATAAATTTGCAGTACTTTCTAACTCCCTTTTTCTAATTTTTAATGGGAATAAGGAGTAAATACCGCATCAGCATAATAAAATCTTAGCACATTGTCTGCCTATGGTATATATCAACATGTATAGACGGACATTTCATTTAAAAAAAAAAAAATAAAAAAAAAGAGTTTAAGAAAAAACTTTTTAGCAAAACATTTTGAAAAACAAAATTTTAACATATTTTTGAAATCAAATTGTTAATGAATCTTTTAAAATAATGCTTGAAAAAACTGGATAATTATGCACTCAATTCAAAAAGGAAACTCTCTTGAAATCGAATAAATTTCGACAATAAAAAGCTATGGACATTGGTGGGACAAATTAATCAACATTGTCTGCAGCTTTAACTGACTGTAAATCACTCCACACCATTTCAAAATGTCAACCAGATCCAATAACAGAAAGACTTCCAGTTATACTATCCAGTTACAGTTTCATTACAAATTCCAACTCCAGTTGATAAGTTGTTATGTGGCATAATATACTAGTATATATATAGAGCCCATTTAGAATGCGCAACACGTAGCCAGATTTAGTTCAGTTCGAGGCAGATACTTTGGCCATAATCGTCGCACTCTGTTTTTGTTTTTTCCTTATTTTTAACAAGATTATCTAACAGTTAATTTTGCTTACGGCATTGATGCTGGACACCAGCCATGTCAACAATAATCGTCGTTGGCGTCGTTGTCGTTGGCGTCGTCGTCGTTATCGTCATCGTCATCGTCGCTTTCTACTTCAATCATTAAATTTATGATTTAACTACGGCAATTAAATACAAGTAAGCACGTTGCAGTCGGATGCACCCGATTGCGATATACTCTTCTTTTAGTCTCTTTGCGGAGTCAGAAGTGGGCATGGAATTGTGTTTTTGCTCAAATCTTTCAAGTTTTGCCATCAATTGATCTTGACAGTTTGTCTACCTATGGTGTATACCAAATTTGTTTGCTCTTGCTTCAAAACTGTAGAAAAAACTGCGTTCATACGGACGGACGGAAAGATGGACGAACAGACGAACGGACATTTCACAAACACAACATACTCTTTTTTTTTTTTTTTTTTTTTTAAATAAAAAGAGTGTATACAAATTAAACGCTTCGATAGACTGCAGAGTAGCTGAAGTAGTACTCAAAACTTGTGCACGTACTATTTTATACCGGGCTGCAATGGACTGTGAAAAGCAGTTTCGCTTAATCTGCAAAGATCGTCATCGTCATCATTGTCGGTCTTAATAAATAATAATAAAATCTATTTCTGTTTCCATTACAAAATGGGATAAAGGAAGTACTAAAGTACTGCAAATGTGTGTAATAGACAGAAAGAAGGCATTTCCGACTGTATAAACTATATACATACATATATTCTTGAACATCATCAACAGGCGAGTCGAACTAGCCATGTCCGTCTGTCTGTCCGTCCGTATGAACACACAGATCTCGGAGATTATAAGAGCTAGAGACAAGAAACTTGGCATGTAGGTTCCTGTATACCATACGTAGATCAAGCTTATTTCAAATTTTGGATGCACCCCCCTGCACTTGCGCAAATTAAAAACATCTCCCACAGCCACAATTATAAAGATATAGCATATTTTTGGTACACATATATGTTTTATCAATTTTGATCAGCTACGTACATTTCATAACGATCCGTTAAATAACACCAACGTTATGAAAGAATCTATTACCCCTGTCTCAGCAGGCAGAAACAACAGTTTGACATGCACTCGACAAGTTAAGAGCGCTGCTTGCTTGCGTAGCCGCTGAACTGCTTGAAGTGTAAGTTGGGAGCAGGGAGTCTCGTAGGCGGGCACACTCGACTAGAGCATTCGTACTTGTTTTATATCGTGTTTGTCTTTTATGTGTTATTTGATGGTAAAATGAATTTGTACACTTGTCTTGTTGATTTTCTTACTATCACTTTTTGACAACAACTTTTCATGCATTTAGTTTAATTCAATTTCATATGTATTGTTTTTTTTTTTGTTTATTTTCCCCTATTTTTTTGTTTACTATTTGTTATAGACCTAAGCGGAAATCTACTTGGCAGTTAAGTAAATTGTATAGCTTTTGATATTGGAGTCCATTGTTTTTATTGTGTGCATTACTTGTGGCAATAGACAAAGAAAATATTGAGTACTATGAATCTCGCTTGGACGTCACTTGGCTGATTTTCAATTAGTAAGTTAAAGCCTCAATTAATAGTATTAATAGTTCAAAGAAGTTGCCGCTTGAATTGAAGTTAATGTTAAGTAATAATGAAAATGATATAATAGAAACAACTTAACAATGATAAATTTAAGTTAACCAAATGTTAATGGAATGTTTGCGCAACCGCAAAAGCTTACAAGCCTTTTTATGTAGATTTGTATTCTAATTTTAATAGATCTTAACTATTTAGTGAATTAAGTTAATAATAATAAATAAAAAAAAAATACCTTTTATGAAATTATGGACCATTGTTCCCGTCGAATCAATCAAGTTGATACATTTTTGGAATTTTTCGACGATAATTTGATTTGGTTGGTAGCTCAGATGTGTTACACATCGGGTAACTTTTGTAGTGTAATGGGTTTAAACGTCCATAGGTTTTTGCGGTTTGTGGGGGAAGGGGTGTGGGTGGGGGGAAATCTTGACACTTTGTCTGCCTATGGTATATACCAACATGTATACCAAGTTTGGTTGCTCTAGCTTCAAAACTGTGGAAAAAAACTGCGTTCATACAGACGGACAGACAGACGGACGGACGGACAGACGGACATTTCACAAGCCCAATATACTATTTTTATGTTTTTTTTAAGTTAAAAAAAGAGTATAAACACCTCTACGCAAGGTTAAAGTCTAGGGGCGATGACCCTATACATCTAATTTTGTGACGAAGTAGTTTCTGATTAATATAAGAAATATCTTAAATAATAAAATTAATGTTGTAAAAAGAAGCTGAATCTTTTTGCGTAACGTGCGGAATGCAAAATTAGTTTTATATTTTAAAAGATTTCTTATATTAATCAGAAAATATTTCGTCACAAAATTAGATATCAGAAGTTTTGTGGCTTTATTGTGCCTCGTCGCTAGACTTTAACCTCGCGTAAAGTTGTTTTTACTCCCTGTTCCCTCCCTAAGTTATAAAGTACTGTAAATAATAAAGGAGCAGGGAGTCTCATTGTCGGTCACACTCGACTAGAGCATTCGTACTTGTTATTTGATTGATATTTCGCTTGTTATTCAACTTAACAAATCGTCTGAGTATGTAGCTGGAAGTGAAACTGTCGCAGATCATTGACATAATCGTTAGAAAAAGGTGAGTAATGGCCAGGTTAACATCGTTTTAAAACTTTGTGCATACTACCTTAACTTCTGACTTTGGTCCACGCTTAATGACATTAGCTTAAGGTTATGCTTTAGCATTCGACTATTCTAGAAAAACAATATGGAATGTACAAAAGACCTTAAGCAATAAATAAACTGATTAACACTGCAGTTTGGACCTTAGCCTTACCGAGCTCTAGTCTTGAATGTGCTTTAAATAGTTTCTAGCATAGTTTTTGAAAAAATGTACAAATGACATTGCATTTGTATTACTGAGCTTTAAACCAAAGTGTGCATAAGCCTTTTATGTGCTTACACAGCTGCATTTAGTGCAGATTAACTAATGGATCAAAAAAGGATGTAGCTATAGGTAAAACAACCACTTACATACAATGTCATAGAAGTCATCAATAATTGCAATCTTTAATTGTATAAGATCAATTAGTGGTGGCATTGCAGTTAGCAAGCTATTGGACGCGAATGACTTTAACCCTGAACCTTGTCGTGCAACTTTCTTGGTTTCTTGTCGTTTGAGTTTACTTGACCTCTCTTTCTTTACTAACAACACCAATAACTCAGTAAAAGCAACAACAACATCCACAAAACTAATACAATATCAACAATGACAGTCAAAAGAATTTCCATGGAGCAACATTACGAGCAAAACTGAGCACCAATTGACACATTGTCTCTAAGTAAGTTTTGAGACAGAGACAGATAATTCACTTCAATAGTTTAATCAATGCATTCGACTTTGAAGTGATCTTCAAAATGCCTAACCATTTAAAGAAAAGAAATACTAAAATACAGTGACATTTTTTTTAAATCTTAGTCAAAAAAAAAATATTAAATGTATATACCACGCCCTTTTTTCATCAGCTTGAAGAACGTTTTCTTTAATGAGACAGTCGATAACACATACATATCTAAAAGACGCTGCAAATGCTGATCCAAGATCATTAGCTGAGTTGGACACATATAAGCAACGTCGCCACAGAGACTTGCTTGTGCGTGTTGTTAAACTTGAGGAGTAATAAAACTTGTGAAAAGATCAGAGCACTGTTGTAAAATCTACCTGTGTATTATGAAATAAAGCCTAAAGACTGTTTCAAAAAAACAATCATAATCATGCTGTTAAGCTTGCGTCATGTTGAACTGTAAGTTAACTGAGGAACACATTAAAATTATTCAAATATTTGCAGAGATATGTAGTATGTGAAGAAATCGCATAATATTTATATTAATTTTATAAATTTGTAATCTAAATATTTTTATATGTTGACTGCTTTAAGTCACATTAATACTATAAATAAGGGGTGTTTTTTTTAGACGCGTGGTTTTCAATGTGATACTTCTTTTTTCGGAGTTGGTCTTTTTGACAGTTGTTACTTGATTTATGCTCAGTTTCGTTTGCCACTTCATAATGAATAGACTTAATCCTGAACAACGTTTGAAAATCGTGCAAGTTTATTAACAAAATAATGATTCGGTTCGCAATTGCCACGCCCACTTCTGACTCCGAAAGAGGCAAAAAAAGAGTAGATCACAGTCAGGTGCATCCGACTGCAACGTTCTTAACTGTTTTTTTTTTTTAATTAAAAAAAATAGTATAAAAACCTGTAAACATATCGTTTTTATAAGTATTATGAGATATATAAATTAACTATTGCAGCAGAATTTAAAACTCAAATATTTCTGTAGACCTGTAATTAAAATATATCTTGCGAATAATATATAGCACTTTTATGTGATAAAATAAGTTAACGGGAATGGGTGATTCATTTATTGAACCATTCTTTCTTTCTCTTTTTATTTATAATCAGAAGACTTAGGTCACAAACTTTCTGCAATTGCGAGAAGCCCTTAAAAGTTTTTATGGTGTTTCTAATTGAGAAGGTCGCGTGCTAACATTTCCGGTGCATATAGCTGTGAAAGCGCCGCTGGCTCATAACTGCTTACTGCTTACTACTAACTGCTTACTGCTAACTGCTCACTGCAGACTGCTCTCACTTTAGTCAATTAGTCAGTGTGCACAAGTCGCGTAAAATTCATCATCTTCAAATTGCTGCACTTCATTGGGCAAGTGGTAGAGACAGAGAGTCAAAGAAAGAGAGATGGGCGTTGGAGATGGACAGCTAGAAAGAGACAAGGCAACTTATATGTACCACTTTTACTGCAACTTGTTACAAATGTTCGTTGCTTTTGCCTAAAGTCTTTGTTTTTTTATTGTGTTTTTCACCGCTTTTTACACAGGTTTTCCTGCTTTGGCAGCTTACTGGCCAGACAGGCTTTTAGTTTACGGCAAATTTTCAAGTTTTAGTTGATGTTGTTGTTGCAGTTGCAGTAGCAACTGCTGTTGCTGCTGTTGTTAAATTCTATTTAAACCAAGTGGCAAACGTTGGCTACATATGATAAGTGAATGTTGTTTTGGGTGGCCAGGAAAAGAAATCCAGGTTCGGCTAAGCTAAAATCAAAATCAAAACCAAACCAAAACCAAACCAATCAGCTTGCAACAACAACGTTGGCTAACTTATCTATGGCTTTGTTTTCAATTGCATTTTTACTCCCAGTTCCCATCAAAAATGGGAAAAAGGGAGTATTAAAGTATTGCAAATGTATGTAACTGGCAAAAGGAAGCATTTCTGACTGTATAAACTATATATTCTTGATCAGCATCAACAGCCGAGACGAACAAGCCATGTCCGTCTGTCCGTATGAACACCCAGATCTCGGAGACAATTAGAGCTAGAGACACCAAACTTGGCATGTAGGTTCCTGTGTGCCATACGCATATCAACACCCCACCACACCGGCGCAAATAAAACAATTAAGAATGCTCTAGTAGAGTGTGCCCAACTAGGAGACTCCCAACTTGTACTTCAAGCAGTTCAGCGGCAGCACAAGCAAGCTTAAACTTAACTTGTTTGGTGCATGTCAAACTGTTGTTGCTGTCTGCTGAGACGGGGGTAATAGATTCTTCCATAGCTTTGGTGCTATTTATCCGATCGTAATGAAATTTACGCAACTGATCAACATTGATAAAAGAAGTATGTAAGCTTTATCTTAAAAATTGTGGCTGTGAGAGCTTTTTGCGATTTGCGGGGGTACCGGGGGGTGAATCCGAAAATTGAAATAAACTTTATCTGCATATGGTATACGGGAACCTGCATGCTAAGTTTAATTTCTCTAGCTCTTATAGTCTTCGAGATCTGTATGTTCAAACGCACAGACGGACAGACAAACGGACATGGCTAAATCAACTCGGCTGTTGATGCTGATCAAGAATATATATGGTTTATATAGTCGGAAATGCCTCTTTCTGCCTGTTACACACATTTGCAGTACTTTATAACTTCCTTTTTCCCATTTTTCATGGGAACAGGGAGTTCAAAAACTCCCACAGCCACAATTTTAAAGACAGCTTTGGTTTTTGGTACACATACATATATGTTACATCAATGTTGATTAGGTGCGTATATTTCATTACCACCGGATAACAAACACCAAAGTTATTAAAGAATCTATTACCTCCGTCTCAGTAGGCAGAAGCAACAGGTTGACAGGCACTGGACAAGCCAAGTGCGCTGCTTGCTTATGTTGCTGCTGAACTGCTTGAAGTGCAAGTTAGGATTAGGGAGTCTCGTAGTCGGGCACACTCGACTAGAGCATTCTTACTTGTTATATATCATATACCTTAAATACATAAATACACAAGTTAAGTAAATACAGTATTTAAATAGTTTCTTGGGCTTGTTTGTTAATTCTTTTCCTTTTCACTTTTATCCGCGCATTTGATTTATTAGCTAGATTTATAAATTTGATTTGCACAACTTTTACAAACATAATTGATTAATTTCCTTAACTCTTGATTTGTATTACTCTACTCTTGTTTTAATTTTTTTCAAAAAAAAAAAAAAAAAAATAGAGTATGTTGGGTTTGTGAAATGTCCGTTTGTCCGCACGAACTCAGTTTTTTCCACAGTTTTGAAGCTAGAGCAACCAAACATGGCATACATGTTTGTATACACCACAAGCAGACACAGTGTCAAGATCTCCCCACCACCCTCACCCCTTCAAAAACTTCAAAAACCTATATCTTCCACAGTTTTACAGCTAGAGTGACCAAATTTGACACAAGGGCTACTAATTACCCTAGTCCCCACAAATAAGCAAAGTCTGTATCTCCAAGAACCCTTTAGCTAGAATCACCAAATTTTGCAGGTTGAATTCTATTGCCCTATTAAATAAATTGGATAAAAATAATTTTGCCACGCCCACCTCCGCCCTTGCAATCGAGCAAAGTTTGATTCCCCCAAACCTGTAGAACTGGCCCAAGCAAACTTAAATTGATGTCAAAAAGGAAAAGATTTGAGCAAAAATACAATTGCCACGCCCACTTCTGGCTCCGCAAATAAAGAGTATATCGCTAAAAAAAAAGAGTATATCGCAGTCGGGTGCATCCGACTGCAACGTTCTTACTTGTTGATTTCTTTTAGTTTTGTTTTGGCAGTTACTTTTATTTGTTATTGTTTGCTGTTTCCCGTTTTATAAACACTTTCACCTGTGCCACTATCAAAAAAAACAAACAACATACAAAAAGCATCCAATAATAAATTTGAAACACTTTTATTGCTCACTTTGGCTTGATTGTTGTTGCCAGTTTTTTCTCTGTCCTATTATTATGTTAACTACACAACAAATTTTGACAAATTTTTGCCAAAGAACAGCCACTATAATTGTCTTATGTAAAATCAGTCTCTGAGTTCGAAAAAAAAAATTATGTTCGCTTTCGATCTAAAAGGTAAAAACTAGATTTTCCATTTTTCAAAAAGGTAACCTCAGAGAATTGTCAATATTTTCGAAATCAGATTTCGGATTTAATATCCACCAGTACATCACTTTTCAAAATTCTTTGAGATTTGAGATCTTGACACTTTGTCTGACTATGGTATATAACAACATGCGTACCAAGTTTGGTTGCTATAGCTTCAAAACTGTGGGAAAAAACTGCACTCGTACAGACGGACGGACAGACGGACATTTCACAAACCCAATATAATCTTCTTTTTTTTTTAACAAAATTAAAAAAAAGTTCTTACTTGTTTTCATGTGTGTAAATGCCCATTTTGAAGTATTGCTTAGGAAACATGTTTTCGAACCAGACAGTTTATAAGTCGGATGTCAAAAAATCGTTAGTGAAAAACTTTGATATTTTGTAAATTTTATGTTTGAAACTCAGAAAGACAATCGATCCGATGCCATTACGACACGTTTTTGAATTTGCGTGCGCAATTCCGAAAGTAACCGAAGTGATTTGAAATCGTTTGCGAAAGAAAGACTTATTTCAAGTTCGATTCATTTTAATTGGACACGGAAACACAAACATCATACCATCGAAATAAAAAACATCCCTAAATATTTTTTTACCCCCTGTTCCCAATAAAAATGGGAAACATGGAGTTATAAAGTACTGCAAATGTATGTAACAGGCAGATGGAGGCATTTCCGAATATATAAACTATGTATGTTCTTGATCAGCATCAACAGCCGAGACGAACTAGCGATAACTGTCTGTCTGTCTGTCCGTCCGTCCGTCTGTATGAACGCGTCGATCTCAGAGACTATAAGAGCTAGAGACACCAAACTTTGCATGTAGGTTCCTGTATACCATACGCAGATCAAGTTTCGCACCCCCGCACTTCGCAAAAAACTCCTATAGCCACAATTTTAAAGATAGAGCTTTGATTTTTGTGTCGTCGGTCACATCCGTCTAGAGTATTCTTACTTGTTTTATCTAGAACAGCACTTGGCCGACAATGACACAAGAGGCAAAACAGTCTAACTTGGGCAGGAATTTATAATTCTCAGAGTTTTAATGACCACCGTTTTGGACCGTAAACATATGATTACCATTTGATATATTCCATTATATCTGAGGACTGAGCAAACCAATAACGTTGTAATTGTTAGCAATGCAGCTGTGTCAAGGTTATTCCAAGTACCTTTTAAAAGGTGCTTCTCAATATTATGAGACACTCTGAATATAATTCAAATAATTTAACAAATGATAACACAGGCCGACAAAATGACATTTTTCGTGTGGTGCACGAGGTTTGATGGTAGATTTCGGTAGAGAGAATACCCACAAGTAAAATTTCACTTACCGTCTTCAAAAACTACGTGCAGTTTCTGATATAATCGCGGTTTTGGTTTTTTGTGACTGTATTAGGACTGTATTTTTACATATATCTTCTGCTATAGCCATCTGATCAAATAAAACGAGTAAGAACTTTGCAGTCGGATGCTCCCAATTGCGACATACTCTTTTTGTCGCCTCTGCGAAGTCAGAAGTGGGCGTGGTCATTGTATTTTTACTCAAATCTTTCAAGTTTTACCGTCAATTTAAATTTGGCTGGACCAGTTCTAAAGGTTTAGGAGAAACAAACTTAGCTCGATTGCAGGAGCTGGCATGTCCAAATTATTTTTATCCAATCAATTTAATAGGGCAATAGAATTCAACCTGCAAAATTTGGGAGATAAGACTTTGCTTTGTGGGGGCGGGGGTGGGCGGGTAAAGTTTCTTTTGGTCAGATCAATCAAGGAAGTGATTTACTAATCACTGTGCTAAGTTGGATTGCTCCTGCTCTAAAACTGTGGAAAAAACCTGCGTTCATACAGACAGACGGACGGACATTTCACAAACCCAATAAACTGTTTTTAAACTCTTTTTTTAATTTTTTTTGAAAATTTTTTTTTTTTTTTTGTGGATTTGCGAAATGTACATCTGAGCAAGAGCAACCAAATTTGGTATACATGTTGGTAAATACAATAGGCAGACTAAGTGTCAAGATCTCCCGAAAAAAAGAGTATATCGCAGTCGGGTGTATCCGACTGCAACGTTCTAACTTGTTTCATTTTATTTCAAAAAAATTAAAAAAAGAGTATTAAAATGCTTTTTACTCCCTGTTCCTTTTAAAAATGGGAAAAAGGGAGTTATAAAGTACTGCGTGTGTAACAGACAGAAGGAGGCATTTCCGACTATATAAACTATATATATTCTTGATCAGGATCAGCAGCCGAGATGAAGTAGCCATGTCCGTCTGTCTGTCCGTCTGTCTGTATGAACGCGTCGATCTCAGAGACTATAAGAGCTAGAGACACCAAACTGTGCATGCAGGTTCCTGTATACCATACGCAGATCAAGTTTATTTCAAATTTCGGATGCACCCCCCATCGCAAAAGACTCCCACAGCCACAATTTTAAAGATAAAGCTTTAATTTTTGGTACACATGTATGTTTAATCAATGTCTTTCGGATGTGTAAATTTCAACACGTTCGGATAAATAGCACCAAAGTTATGGAAGAATTTATTTCCCCCTTCTCAGCAGGCAGAAACAACAGTTTGACATGCACTGTGCAAGTTGAGTACGCTGCTTGCTTGTGTTGCCGCTGAACTGCTTGAAATGCAAGTTGGGAGCAGGGAGTCCCGTAGTCGGGCACACTCGACTAGAGCATTCTTACTTGTTTTCTATGAACGATTCCGTTGTTTATTGTTGAATTTATGATATTTTTGAAACAAATCGACCCATTAATAGCGAAGTTGTTAGCTTTTTAGTAAACTTACCTGAAATCAACAATTTTGATTTAAAGCATCTTGAATTATCTTATTTGGAATTCTTTTTTTTATTTGATCAGATGGCTATAGCAGAAGATATATGTAAAAACACAGTCCTACATCACAAAAAAACCAAACCCGCGATTATATCAGAAACTACACGTAGTTTTCGAAAACGGTCAGTGTAGTTTTACTTGTGGGTAAACTCTCTACCGAAATATACCGTCAAATCCCGGCCACCAAAAAACACTGTCGGCCTTTGTAATACAAGAAATATAAACAAATAAGAATGCTCTAGTCTACTGTGCCCGACTACGAGACTCCCTGCTCCCAACTTGCATTTCAAGCAGTTCAGCGGCAACACAAGTAAGCAGCGCACTTAACTTGTCCAGTGCATGTCAAACTGTAGTTTCTGCCTGCTGAGACGGAGGTAATAGATTCTTCTAAAACTTCGGTGTGTTTATCCGATCATAATGTTTAAACATATTTGTGTACCAAAAATCAAAACTTTATCTTTAAAATTGTGACTGGGAGCTTTTTTCAATTTGCGGTGGTGCGGGGGGGTGTATACAAAATTTGAAATAAACTTGATCTGCGTATGGTGTACAGGAACCTACATGCCAAGTTTGGTGTCTCTAGCTCTTATAGTATCTGAGATCGACGCGTTTATACAGACTGGCAGACGGACAGACAGACAGACGGACATGGCTAAATCGACTCAGCTGTTGATGCTGATCAATAATATATATAGTTTATATAGTCGGAAATGCCGCCTTCTGTCTGTTACATACATTTGCAGTACTTTAGTACTCCCTTTTTCCCATTTTTAATGGGAACAGGGAGTAAACAAATTATTTAATTTTTGGCAACTAAGCTCAATTTTATTATTATTTTTATACCCTTGCTTAAGGGTATTATAATTTTGTCACGAAATGCGTAACGCAGACAAGACGTCTCAGAAAAAATTTGTATATTCGTGATCAGCATCAAAAGCCGAGTCATGTCCGCCTGTCTGTCTGTTTATATGCGAACTGGTCTCTCAGTTTAAGAGCTATAGTTAAAAGACTTGGCACAGATGATACTTCTTTCTGCAAGCAATACATATGTCAGAATCGGCCAGATCGGACCATTGTAACATTTAGCTGCCATAGAAACGATTGGTTGAAAAATTAGTTTTTGTATGAAAAACTTTTTTGTTTTTCAAGATAACTCAACCAAACTCACTTTACCTATGTTTAAGGACAGTTTATACTTGATGACAAGATTTTATCGAAATACGACTTCTATATCTTATAGCTGCCATAGGAACGATCGGTTGGAATAAGTTTCTGTATGAGAAGCTTTTGTGTTTTTCAAAATATCTCGACCAAACTCACTATATGTAAATTAATGCAAATTTTATTAAAATCGGATCACTATAACTAATAGCTGCCATAGGAACAATCAGTTGAAAAAAAAGTTTTCTTATGCAAATCTTTTCTGCAAGGGTATATATCTTCGGCACGCCGAAGATAACATTTCTTTCTTGTTTTTTTTTTTTTTTTTTAAATTTTGAATTACATTTTGTTAAACTTTGGCTCTTTAATTTGGCGTCGCTTGCTTGGGCACGTTTCCAAATTTTGTACACTTTTGTTTGCTTGTTTTATTTTTGATTTTCTTATTTCTATTTTCAGGTACTTTCGATGCACGGCACAAGTTAAATAATAACAACAACAAAATAAACTTCAATTTTTACGTATTTGGTTTTGTATAGCAGCAAGCGACTCCGACTCGGATTTCGATTTCGACTCTAAACTACGACTTGGAGGTGAACGTGGACTTATAGGCTTGACGCATGCGTGGCCTGCAGACCATATGCAGTGAGCGTTCGAATTATACTGAATGGGTCGGACTGACGACAATGCTGCCGTCGCTGTCGACACGACGCTAGTCGTCGCAGTCGTTGTTGTGGTGTCAGGTGTGCTTGCGTGTAATCAAAATGAGAGAGTTGAGCTGAGGCGTCTCTAGAAGCAGATACAGGCGCTGGGGAATGGATTCTGTGTCAAATGAATCGAGACATATCTGTAGCTATTTCTTTTTGCTGTTTCTACTGCTACTGTTTTCTGCTCGCCTCGCTTACCTTGACCACGTACACATGCGTTAAATGAGCGTGCGTGCTTATGGACCCCTTAAAGCAGGAGGGGCCAGAGGGCAGGTGCATCGTTGGACATTCGATAACTTGACCTGTTCATTCCACGATTGCTATTTCTCTTTAGACGCATACATATTGATTTGCAGGGCGTGCTGAGCGTATGCTCCATATCGGGTAATATAACCACTTAACGGGAGATCTTGACACTTTGTCTGCTTGAGGTATATGCATATACATGTATACCACGTTTGGTTGCTCTAGCTTCAAAGTAGTGGAAAAAACTGTGTTCATACAGACAGATACATAGATAGACGAACGAACGGTCGGACGGACATTTCACAAGCCCGACATGCTATTTTTCTTCTTTTTTTTCAAAAAAATTAAAAAAAAAGAGTATAGAAACAACGTTTACTCTCATATTTATTCGAATTTTAAAGTCGAAAAGCACAAAACAAGGTTGACATTTTTTTCAAAGTTCACTCTTTGATGCAAAACTTTTAAAAACCTATTACGCATCCCCTGGATAAATACACAGTGCTCCAAAATGACAAAAATGGAATGTACTTTTGAAACGACCCAGTGTACTCCGTAGACCACCTCAAACATAGTACTTCTGCATACTAGAAATTCTCAATACACCCTCAAAATCGCGATTTAAGGCCTAACAACGTTTTAAGACACTTTTTTTATTAAACGCCCAACAACTCTTGGTGGGCTAACACCAATTATACAAATTTTACCAATATTAAAAGACAATAGAACCGCCTTCATGTTGATATGAATATATTTACTATATTTTCGGTATTGGCCAAGATATTAGCTCCTCAATCTAGTATTTATATTTTTTTGTTACTTTTTCAATTAATTAAAGCATTTAAGAACGAAAAGGTTTGTTTACTATTAGACCATAACACAATTGAAATACAATGTGCGATAAGCGTAATTGGTTTTGCCACATATGTGGTCTATTTTTCGACAATAAACACCAGCTTAACTTATAAAACAAGTAAGAATGCTCTAACCGAGTGTGCCCGACTACGAGACTCCCTGCTCCCAACTTACACTTCAAGCAGTTCAGCGGCAACACAAGCAAGCAGCGTACTTAATTTGCACAGTGCATGTCAAACTGTTGTTTCTGCCTGCTGAGACGGAGATAATAGATTCTTCCAAACCTTTGGTGCTATTTATCCGATCGTATTGAAATTTACGCAACTGATCAACATTAATTAAACCATTTTTAATGGGAACAGGGAGTAAAAACAAAACAGAATGTACGAGATTGCCGCTCAGAAAAAAACTTAGTTCATTTTTGAGTGTGTGTTTTACCACCGGATACTTATACTCTCTTTTTGAGCGCAAACCAAGGCAGAAAAAGTGTCAAGATCTGCCCCCACCCCTTCTCCTAGAAACGGCAAAAAACTATATCTTTCGCAGTTTTACAGCTAGAGTAAACAAGTTTTAGCACAAAGACTACTAATCACTTCCTTGATTGATCTGATTAAAACATATTTGGCAACACCCACCCCCGCCCCCACAAATAAGCAGTTTGTATCTCCCACACCCCTTTTGCTAGAATCACCAAATTTTCCAGGTTGAATTCTGTTGCCCTATTAAATAGATTGGACAACAATGATTGGACAGCCACGCCCACCTCCGCCCTTGCTATCGTGCAAAGTTTGTTTCTCCCAAACCTTTTCTACAGGCCCAACCAAATTTAAATTGATGGCAAAAATTGAAAGATTTGAGCAAAAATACACCGTTCTTACTTGTTTCTTGAAGTGGCTGTGCCGCACTCATACACTAGTATACTATCTGATACAAACAAGACCCTTCGGCTCAGTTGAAGTCAAACATGTGGTGTCTGTGTAATCTCTGCTAATATTTTGCATACATGCAGTGCAGAGCTGTAAATGATTGAATCTTTTTTATATATAAGTCTGTATGACTTAACAATTTTTTTGTTTCATAATTTTTTTTTTTTAAAGTTTCTTTGAAAATGTGTTTTGTTTAAACTTGATTTAAACCTTCATTTTAAAATGTGTGTCCTGACATCTGTATCATGTCACAAAAGATTCATACACTTTTGACACAAATCATTTGCTTTCAAAATGATTCATCTCAAATTTGATTTCAATCTTTGCTTTAAAAATGTGTGTGTTAAATCTGTTTCATGTCACAAAAGATTCCTACAATTTGACATTAAAGTCTTTACTTTTAACACAAACGATTTGAAACATGATTTCTTAATTCAATGACATAGAAATCACTGTATCTCCTGTCAATTTAAATCTGTAAAGCTGAAATAAGTGCTACAGTCATCAGTCATGAGTCGGCAACAGCCACTCGTTGAACCACAGTGCTATCTCCATATTGGCGGACTCGACAGCATCAGAGTCGTGGATGACGTTGCGGCCAACCTGGATGCAGAAATCACCGCGAATGATGCCAGACAAGGAATCAGCTGGGTTGGTAGCACCCAACATATATCGGTCGGTCTTGACCTTTTCCAAACACTCCCACACCATGGCAATCACTGGACCGGAGTTCATGTAGTTGATCAAAAACGCACATTACACGCACATTAAATCATAAACAAACAGAAAGATGGACATTTAACAAGCCCAACATATTTAATAATAAAAACAAGAAATAAATGTTATCTTCGGCGTGCCGAAGATATATACCCTTGCCGAAAAGATTTTCATAAGAAAACTTATTTTTCAACCGATAGTTTTTATGGCAGCTATATGTTATAGTGGTCCGATGTCGATGAAATTTTGTCAACATGTGTTAATAGTGCTAAAACTTAGTTATTTTGAAAAACAAAAAAGTTTTTCTTACAAAAACTTATTTTTCAACCGATTGTTCCTATGTCTATATGTTATAGTGGTCCGATCTGGCCAATTCTGACATATGTACTGCTTGCAGAAAAAAATACTGAGGGACTAGTTCGCATTTAAACAGACAGACGGACAGACGGCCATGACGGGCATGACTCGGCTGTTGATGCTGATCACGAATGTACAATTTTTTTCTGAGACGTCTCCTTCAATGCGTTACACATATCGTGACAAAATTATAATACCCTCGGCAAATGTGCAATCTATGTCTGAATGTATCTGTATCTGAATGTATCTGTATCTGAATGTATCTGTATCTGAATGAATCTGTATCTCTGGATGTATCAGTATCTGTTAGTTATTACGCTTAACAGATTTAAATTGATAGGAGACACAGGGGCTACTATATAATGAATACTATATATGTATGAACCTTTTGTGACATGATACAGATGTCAGGACACACATTTTAAAATAAAGATTTAAATCAAGTTTCAACAAAAACACATTTATAAAGAAACGATTTTAATGCCGAAATTGATAGGCCTTTCGACTTGAAACAAATTTCAAAGGCTCAAACTTTTACAAATTGAACGAAACCAGCTTTAAATTTTTCATTTTTTTAATGAAATGATTTAATTCAAATTTTTAATAAATCAATTCCTGATTGAATCGCAGATTCAATCAAAAAATATTGAATCATTTACAGCTCTTATATGCACAAAGTATGCTTAGAGACAGGGCGTTGGCTTGCCACTCGTCTTCAGTTGCTTGTTGTTATTGTTATTGTCATTTTTATTGTTATTGCTTTTACTTTATGCGGCCATTCACTTTCTCCGCATGTCTTTTATTTGGTTTTGCTGTTTGCTTTGATAATTTTTAGTCGTACAAAATAAATGAAACAACAAAAAGAGAGAGACTAGTTTCTTGCTAGTTTTTACGGTCGTCCATTGGTGCATGCAAAAAATTAAGTAAATTATTCAATCGCTTAGTAACAGCAACAACAATAAAACTACAGTCAATATTATTCTCAATTGAACGCTTCAAAACTTTAATGTCATTTAGTTTTTTTTTATTTATCTGTTTTACAGATAATACTTACTATGTTACATTAAACTTAATCAGGTAATATGGTAACATAGTATATACCAACATGTATACCAAGTTTGGTTACTCTATCTTTTAAACTGTGGAAAAAATTTGAGGTGTTATTTCCCTTTTTGGGGCCTTATTTCATTTTTTTTTTTTTTGCCATATTTCATTCTTAAACAAGTAAGAACGTTGCAGTAGGATGCACTGCGATATACTCTTTTTTATTAGTCAGTTCAATCAAGGATGTGATAAGTAGCTCTTGTGCTAAATTTGGTTACTCTAGCTATAAAAATGTGGAAGATATGGGTTTTTGCGGTTTGTGGGGTAAGGGATGGGGGTGCGGGTAGTTCTTGACACTTTGTCTGCCTATGGTACATACCAACATGTATACCAAGTTTGGTTCCTCTAGCTTCAAAACTGTGGAAAAACCTGCGTTCATACGGACGGACAGACGGACATTTTACAAACCTAATAAACTCTTTTTTCTTTTTTTTTCAAAACAAGTAAGAATTCTCTGGTCGCGTGTGCCCGACTTCGAAACTCCCTGCTCCCAACTTGCATTTCAAGCAGTTCAGCGGCAACACAAGCAAGCAGCGCACTTAACTTGGTTAGTGCATGTCAAACTGTTGTTGCTGTCTGCTGAGACGGGGGTAATAGATTCTTCCATAGCTTTGGTGCTATTTATCCGATCGTAATGAAATTTACGCAACTGATCAACATTGATAAAATAAGTATGTAAGCTTTATCTTAAAAATTGTGGGTGAATCCGAAATTTGAAATGCATGCTAAGTTTAATTTCTCTAGCTCTTATAGTCTTCGAGATCTGTATGTTCATACGGACAGACGGACAGACAGACGGACATGGCTAAATCGACTCGGCTGTTGATGCTGATCAAGAATATATATACTTTTTATAGTCGGAAATGCCTTCTTCTGCCTGTTACACACATTTGCAGTACTTTATAACTCCCTTTTTCCCATTTTTAATGGTAACAGGGAGTAAAAAAAATCGACTTCCTGCACTGCGAGTTGAACCCAGGTTATTTTTCAAAAAGAAGCACTACTCGTTATTGTTATACTATTGCAGTTGTAGTAGTAGGAGTACGTACACTAAACAGCCAATATCTTGCGAAGACGAATTATACCAGATATATGTTATACATCAAAAGTTGCGGAATTTCGATGCCTGCAACATTTATAAATTAAAATCGGTTACGCCAATTTCTTTTAAAATTCCAAAATGTACAAAAAAAAGTTATTTCACCTGTAGTTCTTCACCTGAGTGTTTTAAGAAAAAACTGACAAGGTAAGCTTAAAAGCTCTTAAAATATCTTTCCAATGAAATGTAGAACGTGTCTGTAGCTTCTTTGGTTTGTTTTTGTTTTTTTGTGGGCGTGTCAATTCTAGCGGTTTTTACAATTTTCCCGCTAAATTAGCGGATTTTCAGAAAAGTGGTTGAACAAACGTTTCTTGGGTTATGATGGGGAACAAATCCAAATTTCTGAAAAATCCGTCTGTCCGTATGAACGCAGGTTCATTCCACAAAGCTTGAGCAGCCAAACTTTGTATATATGTTGGTATTTACCATAGGCAGACAATTAATTTTTAAGAAAAAAAAAAGAAAAAAGAGTAGATTGGGTTTCTGAAATGTCCGTCCGTCCGTCTGTCTGTCCGTCTGTATGAACCATAGGCAGACAAAGTGTCAAGTGGACCCAGCACTTAATTTTTAACTTTCTCGTAAACTTATTTCGTAGGAAAATATTTGACAGTTGACTTACTGCCTGTTATATTTAACATGTTTAACAGGTTTAACAGTTTAAGTTGCAATTAAGACATTACGTGAATACCCTTAATATTAAGAGACTACTAACTGGTAGGGCCTTTGATTTGAGATTTATTTACATAAAATAATACGTGTTTCCTTAAATCGTACAAAGAAAACATTTTAATACGTATCAAAGTAATTCTCATCTCCAAGTGAGCACAATTATGTCACAATTTGGTACAATTTAAAAACGCTTACATCACATAACGTTAACGTAAATGCATTGCGTGCATTGTGCTCCAAATCCAGCAATAAGTAAGTAAAATAATAACACTACTTCGACAGCTACAACAATACCAGCGGCAAGCAACGCTCGCAGTTAGCAATGCCAAGTTCGTTGCCCAAGTCTTTTGTTAGGGAGCGTCGAATTGATGTCAACGCTTCGCCAAGTGGCTGTATGATGACTGTATGATCCAAGCTGAGAGCTATTAACTCATTCAGAGGGCCATAAAATGTCCAATCAATCAGTGTGGCCCACAAACAGTGCTAACTAACATCATTCGTCTGAAATGTAATGCTAAATATGTACTCTTGGAGAGCAAAATAAATAAAAAGAAGATTTTTAAAATCCATTCGAAATTGCTTTAAAAACACTTTCACATTTTCCAATATTTCTAAGTTATGACATAACTGTTGACGATGATCTTAATTATTTTCAAATTGTACTTTATTTATTGGCATTTTTGGAAAACTTTTACCACGCAAATTTTGGGCGTGGGCAAATTTTTTTTAGGCAGATCAATCATGGATGTGATAAGTAGCTCTTGTGTTTAATTTGGTTACTCCAGCTATAAAATTGTGGGAGATATAGGTTTTTGCGGGTTGTGGGGGAAGGGTTGCGGGTGGTGGGAGATATTGACACATTGTCTGCCTATGGTATATACCAACATGTATACCAAATTGGTCCACTCTAATGTATCTGAAATCTTTACGCTACTCAGCGGGGGCTAGGAATTCATTTTAGACCCATAGTTTCTTGGTGAAATATTCTTAGAATTCATCGTAGTTTCCGATTTTGGGGTACGATTTTCACCGTTTTTCTCACCCGAACAATGTATACTCTTTTTTCTTATTTTTAAAAAAAAATTTAAAAAAAGATTATAAAAATCGAGGAAAAGTTGAAAAAAATGAAAAAAGTCATCACTCGTTAAAATCAATGATAGAAATTCCAAACTATAGCCATTTAAAAAAATTCAACATTTTTCAATTTTTTGTTTTTCAAGATTTCTCAACCAAACTCAGCAAATACTAGTTTGATTATACTTTACATATTTCAGCCAAATTTCATCAAAATCGGACCACTATATACTATAGCTACCAAAGGAACGATCGGTAAAAAAATCAGTTTCTATACAGCTTTATAATACATTGATCAGAAATTGATCAAACTTTGTGAACAAGTTAAAAACACGATAAGAAATGGAATTGGCAATTTTGGTTAAAATATTTCATAAACAAGAAAGTTTTTCATACAACCCATTTTCAACCTATTGTTCCCATGGCAGGGATATAGATATATGGGATATAGTGGTTCGATTTTGATAAAATTTTGTCAAAATGCATATATATTGCTAAAACTCAATTGGTAAGTTTGGTCGAGTTATCTTGAAAAACAACATTTTCGACAAATCTTCCAACAAAGTTGTCATAAATTTTCCTTAAACCTATTGGACTCTCGCTCAGCAACAGGAAAAATGTTAAAATTTAAAAAATGTTGAATTGTTCAAATGGGTATAGCTTGGAAGTTCTACTATAAATTTTAACGAGTGATGACTTTTTCAAAACGACGGGTGGTTGCCTTTTCAAATGAAGACAATAATAAATTGATTTAGCCCAAAGTGCTAGAAGGCTGAATTTTTCACTATACCTGGATGTTAGAAAATTCGATCGGGAAATATGCGAAATTTGCGGAAAGCCGATGCAAGCAACTTTTTTGTTTTTCATCCAATCAGCTTCAAACTCATTTTGAAAGGCTTATATAAAAAATAATTTAAATAATAATCACAAACCAATTTTCCGGAAAATTTACCGCCTTGGGTGGAAAGTGGGTGGTAAGCAGGGCGAAAGTTGATTTTTTTGCGATTTTCTTCAAACTCTTTTTCAAAGATCTAAATAAAAATTCATTAAAAACCAATTTTCCGAAAAATTCACCCCCTGGGTGGAAAACTGGTGGTCAAGGTTTTTTGACCGAATATTTAGCTCCACACTTATTTTCAAAGCTCTACAAAACAAAATATTAAAAAAGTGATTTTCAAATTTGTAGAAATTCAGAAAGTTGTTGCATTATAACTTTTTGATTAGGTCAATTTTAATATTTTTTTACGGGGCGTGGCATCGCACGGCGCGAAATGCTAGTGAAGTATAAAGAAGCTTGGTAGTGTTTGGATCATCAAACTTCTTAGACCATCTCTTAATAAATCCAAGAATACTATTGGCTTTATTAACCATGGTGACGATATGATCATTGAAACATAATTTATGACTAAATAACACTCCCAGATCATTAATATGGGATGGGATACGCTCAAGTTGAACACTACCAATCGTGTACGACAAAATGCAGGCAATAGACCGGTAGAAAGACATAACAGTACATTTAGAGTGGTTGAGCAACAGATAACCATATGCAACAGCCATTTGCTCCAAGAAAAGCCACTATATCATCAGCTAGCATTCGTTGCTTTCGGACGTGTTCTACTAATTCGCTATGTCGTTTCGCATTTGTGTGGAGTGCAAAGACTGAAGTGTGCAGCTCAGCTTCAGAATGTTGAAGCAATTCAGTGCTCATTTGTTTGCCGTTGTGTCTTTCATATGGCCTGTATTGCGAAATCATCGACCCTGAACAGTTGTCCGGCAATTTCAATATGGGCCCAGATGCACGCGAAAAGCCTCCAATTGTTGCATAGTGTTATATGAGCACCAGGTACTCATTGAATTAATGTCGTTTTGAATCAGACGATGAAAGGATGGGTCATTGGAAGAGAAACAAAGCTTAACATCGTCTGCATACATGAAGACTTTGGCATGAGTTATGACATCTGGGAGGTCATTAGTAAAGAGGTTAAAAAGAAAGATACCAAGATGACTCCTTTGTGGTTCACCGGATGTAACAGCAACTTCATCAGACAGAGATTGCCGGAACAGTACTCTATGCGTCCTATTAACCAGGTAATCAGCCATCCATGCAAATTCAATTTAGTGATCAGGAGGTTGTGATTCACCTTATCAAATGCTTTGCTAAAATCTGTTTACAACATCAGTTTGCATTTTGTTACGGAAACCATTATTAATAAAGCTGGTAAATTCCAGAAGGTTAGTAGTAGTGGATCGGCGTTTCATAAATCCGTGTTGTGTCAGGCTAACGTGGGAGAGGCATATATGTTGCAGGTGAGCAACCAACTTTTGCTCAAGAAGTTTTGGAATTGTGAAGAGGAAATGAAGAAGAAGTTATTGATGCACTAAAGAGAATATTTAGAGGGACCCAAAAAGACTCGGCACAATACTTAAGCACACAATTAGGGACACCATCGGGACCAGAAGAAAACGATGGTTTTAAAGCTCTCATATAATTGCAAACAAGCTCACTGGTAAAAATAGGAGAATAAATAGAGCAGGAACTACATAAGTTGTAGGGATATTGTGATTTTGTTGATGGCGAGGATTTGGTTCTTGGAAAAAGGCAGCAATAAGGTTAACTATCCCAGAGTCATTATCACACGTAACATTATTAAAGCACATACACGGTGGAAAAGTCGACGTTCTACGTTTTGAGCTTACAAACGAATAAAATTGCTTTGGATTATTTTTAAAATTAAGCTTGCACCGGGCAAGGTAGCTTTGATAACAAATATTATTAAGCGTAGTAAAATGTGCTCGAGCAGCAGTTGTTGAAATTGTTTGAAAAGCCTAGATTTTTATACTCTGTTTTCCAAAATGGAAAAAAAGAGTATATTGGGTTTGTGAAATGTCCGTCTGTCCGTCTGTCCGTCTGTCTGTATGAACGCAGGTTTTTTCCACAATTTTGAAGCTAGAGCATCCAAACTTGGTATACATGTTGATGTATACCATAGGCAGACAAAGTGTCAAGATCTCCCCCCCACCCCCACCCCTTCCCCCACAAACCGCAAAAACCTATATCTTCCACAGTTTTACAGCTAGAGTAACCAAATTTGACATAAAGACTAGTGACCACACCCTTGACCGACCTGCCAAAAAAAATATGCCACGCCCACTACCACCCCCGCAAATGAGCTAAACCTGTATCTCCTACACCCTTATAGCTAGAAACCCCAAATTTTGCAGTATGACTCCATTTGAACTCTTCAACAGATTGGAGAAAAAAATTTTTACGTACAGAAAACAGAGTATATCGCAGTCGGGTGAGCTCGACTGCAACGTTCTTACTTGTTTATTTTTGAATGTTGAAAGATGCCTCGTAAACCATGGAGAACGTTTAGACACATGATGGCACACAAAATACGGTACACACCAGAGACCAGAGGCAGCGGTGCACCGCAACTACTAGTGCACCGAACACACACATGGTATTCATACTAATTTTTTTATTTTTTTGAAAAAAAAGAGTATATTGGGTTTGTGAAGTGTCCGTCCGTCTGTCTGTTTGTCCGTCGGTCTGTACGAACGTAGTTTTTTCCACAGTTTTAGAGCTAGAGCAACCAAACTTGGTATACATGTATATATAGACAGACAAAGTGTCAACACGCATGTGTCATATTCTCTCTATGCCATTTTCGCCTTGGCCAACTTTCCGCTTGTGGATTTCCCCATGTGTGTGTGGAACAACGGTGTAAAAAAATGAAACAAAACAGAATGTGCGACATCACCGCTCAGAAAAAAAACGAGTAAAGTTTTGCGTTTGTGTTTTACCACCGGGTATTTTTTTGAAGTGTCTGTGTTGCACTCATATACTTTGCGGTGTTCAAACACCGCATACTATGCGGTGTTTGAGTACCGCCACCGCATTTTGAGCGAGAACACTAGTAGTGCTGAAATCAACCACCGCTGCCGGTCTCTGGTACACACGAATCAAAAGATGAGTTTAAAATCATATTAAAATTATTAACTGCAACATTTACGTCAGAACAAGCATCAAGGCAAAACCAATCAACATTATAGAATAAGTTATATAACGGAAGTTGGTTTTACGGAAACAATGAGATCGTCTTGGAACAAACGATTTGTCACTGGTTAAGGCAATATCCTGCTCAAGTTTAAGTTGTAAAGCGGGGTTATATACATCCTCAGAGAGAGGCGACATTCTTGTAGTCAGGCAATTATTAAACGAGCTTACAAAAGCCAAGTCAAGCAAAGCAACAGGTACATGGTTAATTTGGAACAGAGATAAGTCAAGCGATATATCAATAAAGTCATTCTGTGCAGAAGGAGTAAGGTACATAGAGTCATCAAGGATTTCCTGTCAATGTAAGGTAAATTAATGTCGCCAAGACTGATCAAGTAGTCAAGGTCGGAGAGAATTGAAAGTACATTCGAAACAGCACGTGAGTGATTAAGGTGGGATCGGAATTATTGGCCACGTTCACAGGCATGACATGCCCCCTGATAATTTTTATGATTTCTATGTTCATTCTGGTGAACACTACTGATACTGTACCATGATACCAAATTTTGTGTATCATGATACGTGAGAATGGATCATAGAAAAATGACGCTATCCAAATGTGATTCCGCTACCAACAGCTTTTTTTTATCGAAACGCCTTTTATATCAAATGAAATTGTATTAATAGGTAAACACAACAATATGGATTCGCCAGCAAACATGCTAATTGCCCTGGATTTTTCGAGGACGTTGTGCCACCGGTGATAAGCAAGTCCATAATGGACTTAGTTAACAGCAGTCATCTCTAAAAAATAAAGTCGCAAGCGTAGTCACTCACATTTTTATTTTGAAATTATTGTGAAGCAGTATCGATTGGACGAGTTTATGGAGCATTTTAGGATGAGTCGTACAACTTTTGAGGTAATAGCTTGTAAATAAAAATTTCTTTTTCATTTTAACATATTTGCGTATATCATTTCAGTCTCTTCTTCAAGTAGTTGCAATTTGGCTATTGGCAGAACAAGAATTGTTATTATCTGTCGGTGACCGTTTCAACATCGCAAAAAGTTCGGGACATAAGATCTTTAGGTACATAGTTGACCTTTTGTCAGCATTTGCAACAAGCTATATAAAATGGCCAGTCTATGCACAACAGGCAAATACTGCTGGAATATTTGAATAGAAGCCTGGAGGAATTCCAGGGGTGATAGGTGCCATCGACGGCTGCCAGATACCAATTAAACAACCAGTAGGAAATGCTTATGATTTCTATAATAGAATGCAATTACATTCAATTATATTACAGGATGTTTGTGACAGCACCTGCAGATTTATTGACGTATTTGTTGGTCAGCCAGGCAGAATGCACGATGCCCGAGTTTACAGATCCAATAAGATATATTCTAAGATTTTGAATGAAAGCTCTTCATTTATTAATTAAAATATGCATTTGCAGCTTATCCGCTCAGCTTAAATTTGGAATTTGGTCACCTGAATCCTTCACAAATCAACTATAACGTACGATTTTGTTATTGAACGTGCATTTGGAAGATTGAAGGGAAAGTTTCGAAGACTAAAACATCTCGACGTTAAGTCGCCCTTTCTGGCAAACTATACTTTAATGTCCTGCTACATGCTTCATAATTTTATGTTTATTAACGGAGATTCTGAGCAAGGGGTTAATACGGATGACACTGAGTCAACAACTGAAATTCAACCAAAAAATCAACCTGATGAAGACTTTTATGGGAGAATATCCCCAGAAGCATCTAGAAAACGGGACCTCATAAAAAGTATGCTCTTAGATTCTTAAAAACATATATTTATATAAAATATATAAGCCAATTAAAATCCAAAATTATTAAAACATAGCATTTATTTATTGAATGAATAACGCTTCCGAAAAGAAAAAGTTATTTGTTTTTAAATGAATTGTTTCATGAGCTCATTGTGCTCAGCCTGCAGCTTGTTTGACTCTTAAATAACTGAGCAAAATTTGTGGATGCTATTTGTGAGATGCTCCTCGTCCTCAGTTGCTTTTTTATTAGCATAGTAACGATCTCTTTGAGCACTAGCATTACGCTTGCATTAAAGCTGGACGAAGGGTTGTGGTCCAGCAAACATACCGTCGAGCTGCTGCTGCTGGGACCAGACCATCTTCATGGTCAGCATGGCCAGCCTCAAAATCCTCCCACCATAGCATTATTATTTATTATAATTGGGGACTGTGTACCGCGACCTAATAGATTATTGTACCCCCTTCTGGGCCTAAAGCTCCGCCATCAATCCAACTTCCTCGCCGAAGTCAAGAATATGTCTTAGGTTGGGTTTCCCTAGAGTTCTACTTCTTCTTCTGGCAAGTGCAGGACATTCTGCCAGAATGTGGGATGAGGTTTCCTCCTCGATGTCACAAAATCGACATGTCCCTCCACTGACTATACCCAGTTTGCTTAAGTGGCTTTTCAACCTACAGTGAAATGTCAGGAGTCCTGTGAGAATTCTTATCGCGTTCCTTTTAATTTCTTAAATCTTTTCAAATCATAGTTTCCCAAGAGTGATTTGGCCTGTCTGAGCCTGGCGTACTGGCCCAGTGTTTTTCCTCATTTTTTCCTCCTCTGATCTTATGTGTTCTCGTATAGTATGTTTACCCATACCACAAAAAAGTTCTGGTCCAACTAATGGCTGCTCAGCCCCCCTTCTGGCTAGCTCATCGTCTGCCTCGTTCCCGGCTATGTTCTTATGCCGTGGTAACTATCGTAGGGCAAGTTTATTACTTCTTCCTAACCGGTCTAGTTTGTTTTGAGCCTCCCGAACCAGCTTAGAGTTTATCTTTGTGTTGCTTAAGGCGCTTAGCGCAGCCTGACTATCCGACAGGACGGCAATATCCCTGTGCCGATAGTTCCTACCTAGATTTATATCAGCACACCTTCCAATGGCACATACTTCAGCTTGGAGTATGCTGGTGTATTTGCCAAGGGCTTCAGGGTATTTTGCTGGAGGAACCACAACCCGGTTCCTTGGTGAGTTAGGGATCCATCGGTGTACCATATTATGGTGTGATGCTTCATGGGATGAACGTCTTCTAAAGACGTCCAATCCTTTTTACTACTTAGGTGGACTGAAAAAGTTCGCTTGAAGATCGGTGATCTTTTCGTCAGAGAATCTCATCTGCTCCCAGACGCCGAGATGATATTCTCAGCAGAGTTGCCGATTGCTGTAATTTAATAGTACAATGGAGTGGAGTAAGCTGCGCATTTCACCCGTCACACAGACAAACGCCATTCTCTGCAGTTTTCGCAGTTGTTTTTGTACAGTGATGAGCTGTGCTCCATCACCCCAGGCAATAGCCCCATAAGTGATCATAAGCCTTACCACCATTAGGTAAAGCCACCTTATTACTCGTGGTGATGTTCCCCATGTTCACCCACTGTTGCTGTGGCTTGCCTAGATATTAACATGGAACCGATCCATCTGCTGATTGTAGTATACGTGCCTCTGAACAGCATCATGTGTTGTCAAAGGCTCCCTCAATATCTGAGAATGCACATATTCTTAACTGCCCTCCCTAGAATATTTCGCAGTTGATACAATGCCGTGTCTGTGGAACGGCCTGCTCTATATGCATGCTGCGTTGGCTGCAGAGGAAATTGCTTGAGCAATGTGCTCCTAACAGTGTTATCCACCAGCTTTCCAACGTTTTCAGTAAGAACGATGTTAAGCTGATGGGTCTGAAAGATAGCAACTGTTCAATGTTTTCCTCCTCCGAGAACAGCGTACTCAGTGTGCGGCTTCCTGCCACACCCAGGTCATTTCCAAAAATGACCTCCATATCGCCAAAATGCTCCCACTTCGTTGATGATCGACCCTAGCTCCTATTTTTTCTTTAATCATAGGTTTCTTTAAAATT
This sequence comes from Hirtodrosophila cameraria, assembly GCA_949708635.1. Classification (NCBI taxonomy): domain Eukaryota; kingdom Metazoa; phylum Arthropoda; class Insecta; order Diptera; family Drosophilidae; genus Hirtodrosophila; species Hirtodrosophila cameraria. The sequence continues at coordinate 25,717,876 of OX453090.1, read as the reverse complement.
TCGAAATTTCCTATCAAGTTTAACCGGACTTAGGCCAACTATTCCATGGCTTCTCATTTCCTCAACGCTCTGCCACACAGTTATAAAGTACTGCAAATGTATGTAACAGGCAGAAGGATACATTTCCGACTATATAATCTATATATATTCTTGATCAGCATCAAAAGCCGAGACGAACTAGCCATGTCCGTCCGTCTGTCCGTCTGTAGGAACTCGTCGATATCAGAGACTAGAAGAGCTAGAGACACCAAACGTGGCATGTAGGTTCCTGTATACCATACGCAGATCAAGTTTATTTGAAATTTTGGATGCACCCTCCCGCAACCCGCAAATCGAAAAAAACTCCCACAGCCTCTATTTTAAAGATTTAGCTTTGATTTTTGGTACACATATTTGTTTTATCAATCTTAATCAGTTGCGTTAATTTCATCACGATCGGATAAATAACACCAAAGTTATGGAAGAATCTATTCCCCCGCGTCAGTAGGCAGAAACTGCAGTTTGACAGGTACTGGACAAGTTAAGTGCGCTGCTTGCTTGTGTTGCCGCTGAACTGCTTGAAATGTAAGTTGGGGGCCAAAAGTAGAGCAACCAGCATGAGCAGCATTATTGCATAGCCAACAATAAACACAAGGTTGACGTTCGTTACTCTTGTGATTATAAACACAACGAGCAGCGCAGCAAGTACTCATAGTCATAGAAAAAATTGTAAATCAAAACAACAAACACAAGACAAATGTAAAGGCAGCAAGTGCAGTGTATTTCTTTGCGTAAGAGACAAACGACGAAAAAAGTAAAGAGCAATGCAGCAATAATGCAAAAACGTTTACAACGTATGTTATAACTTTTAAGTTCACGAGAGATCAGATAAAGTTCAACTCACGGAGCGACACGATGCGGAACAACCGAGAAACGGAACAGCAACAAAGCTAGGCGAAGGCGAGCAAAACAAAAACAAATGCACGACAGCATACGCAGCGCAATCGAACAGTAACAATTTTAGCTGCTTGCGCTAAACGAAACGATGTAATATTGTAAATCATTTAAAACAAAGTCACTATCTTTCACAACGCGGTGCAATATGTACATATGTACATTTAGGCAAAGAGGTCATTTACATGATCTTCAATGAAAAATTTGCTTCCAATATTTTTCAGTGCCAAATCGTTTACAGCTATAAGCGCGGTGTCTACTTGACGCATAAAATTGCGCGCGGAAAACGCTTATTCCGTACGAAATTAACATATTCTGCTAAGTTGCTGTTATTAACAGAAAGGCCTAATATTTGTAATCGATATACGTTTCAGCGCTGACATATCGCTGTTATTATGCTGTTGTCGATCTGTAAATAAATCAGCTGTACGTAAACTTAATTTAATGAGACAGCAAACAAAATGGAATGCAATTTGAATTCATAATTTATTTTTAATATGCGGCAATTACATTAATAAATATGCAAATTTTGTATATATCTGCATGTACCTAATGACATTGATATGTTCTATTCAATGAAAAAAATAATATATTTTATATTAAATGTATTTAATATGTTATAAATTTAATATATATAATATTTAATAATAATAATTTAATTGTTTCCACTTCGGAAAATGCGTTAAGACGCCGCCTTCTGCTCAAATCTTTATTTTGAGCTCACACTTTTGTTTAACTCTTCTTCTTAAAAATTTGAAATTTTCAATTCATTTAAGGATAAGATAGTTTTCAAATATTTGAACATGCAAAATATGGTATATTTGTATTAAGACCTATTAAATTTAAAGGTATACAAATAATAATTGCAAAATATAAAAAAATATGTTATGTTTCATTGATATTAATGCATAATTAATATATTAAGGTATATAGGTTCAGTGATAAATTATTTTGCGACCAAATGCTGTACAAGAAAATAGTTTATATTTAAAAATCATTCATATTAATTTTTGAATTGAGTTAAGTTGCGAGTGAAAACCATATCTATCTTCCGCAACAAAATGTACACACACAAAAAGTAAAAGAACACACCAATGCAATTATTGTGTGCGTGCAATGAATGTACATTTGTCGGTTCACTTGCGACAAAGCAGACCAGCGCAGAAAGCGGACTAAAGAATATCACTCGTCAGCCGCTGCTACCACGCTCGCTCAGCAATTGCTCTCTCAAAGTCGAGACAGCGCGAGCGTAATGAACATCAGAGCCACGCACGACCAAATACGAAGTGGACCCAATCGCAGTCGATTTTTTTGCCCGAAACTGTTACACTGGAATATTACTCTATAAGTTATCTGCTTGGTGGTGCAATGTCTTTGCCCCTTAAAAAATACCTATCGATAACATTGAAACACACTTGAACAAAACTGTCAAACTATCGTGAGTATTTGACAGGAACAAGCAACAAAAAGGCGCAACACGCACAAAATAGACATAAAATACACAGAAATCATTCATAATTACATGTGTGCCTGCGGCTGTGCTTGCGTGTGTGTGTGTGCGTGTTTGTTTCAGCAGCATTCATAACAAACAAAAAGTTAGCAATGCCGCGTATTTTGGGCGCTGAACCACGCCTTGTGGATCTAGGAGTCGTTTGTTTAATATGTTTGCGTGCGGAGCCTAGCTATTGTTCGATTTATGGGCAGGATTTGGAGACGCCACACATGCAAATTGTGGACAAGATACGCAGCTGCAGCGTACTTCAATTGGATACACCACTCGGTCAATTGCCAGACAAGATCTGTTTTGGCTGCCGCAATGAGCTGACCATTACGTACCGTTTTCAACAGAAGTGCCTCGAGGCACAGAAGGTTTTGCAATCGACGGCGACCATGCTTTTGGACGTGGACAAGATGCAGCTGGAACAGCAACAGCTTTTGAAGCTGCCATCCAGTTTGAAGATCAAGCGTTTAGGTACGGAGACTCCTAAGTATTATGATGATGATGAGCATACGCTGACGCTGATGCAGCAGGAGGATGTGACAGCAGCGCTGGTGCTACAAGATGTAATGGCAGAGTCATCAGACGATGATAATAAAATGCTTGCACTGGATTTCGACTGGTCGGCAGAACAAACTGGGGAACAACAGGAGCAGCAACAGCAGGAGGAGCAACAAAGCGAATCAGAGCTGGAGCTTGATGGCGAGAATGAGCGACTGAAACAAGAGGTGGAGGAGCTGGTTCCTGACCCGTGTGACGATGACTACAACTTAGTCGAGAAGCAGCATGTAGATGCACTGCTAAAGCCGTGTGTCGCTTCCAACAATACCAACACCAACATCGGCATCATCCACGGTGTCGCCCAGCGGATACGACGCCCTGAACGAAAGATTTGTGATATCTGCGGCAACACGTACAAGTATCAGCATGCGCTCAACGCACACATGCGACGCCACAACAACGAACGACCATATCCCTGCGAGGTCTGCAATAAAGCCTTCATATCAAACGTAGAGCTGCGCCGGCACATGCGCGTCCACACTGGACAGAAACCGTATGGTTGCCACTATTGCGAGCGTCGTTTCTCCGACTTTGGCAGTAGCAAAAAGCACGAGCGCATCCATACTGGGGAGCGGCCATATATTTGTGAGACGTGCAACAAAGGATTCGCCTACGCCCACGTCCTTTCCGTGCATAGGCGAACCCATACGGGCAAAAAGCAATTTCAGTGCACTGAGTGCGACAAGGGATTCACTAAAAAGAGCTACCTGGCCACGCATATCGAGCAGCATCGTATTACCACCAGCAAGCCAAACGTTAAGCAGCCCGCCTCGGCACAGCTCCCGCGGCTACCGACGCGAAACGACCTAGAGCGAAAGGAACAGCAACAGCAGCGACTGCGACAGCAACAACTTCTAAGATATGACAGCAGAGCTGGCAATATTGACGTGGATGACGATGACTTTGAGGATGAAAATGTCAGTGTGGGCACTGGCATTGGCATGAGTAGACTTTCTCAGATGGGTGGGGAGCAGGCCAAGGTACTTGAAGAGTGCATAGTGAACAATGATATTCTGTTTAACGATGAGGATGAGGACGAACTAGAACATGACCTGGACGATTATCATGATACTGAGCTCGATGATGGTGACTTTCAGAGTATTCAGCATGTTAAGGTCCCCTACGAACTCGTCGGTGATCTTCTCGATGCCGATAATCTCGTCAATGATACCAAATACTTGATGGATTAGCATCTCACCAACCACCACCCCCTCCCTCCTTCGCCTACCCCCACCACCCACCTCTAGTTTATAATAAGCATTATGCGGTCTATATATATAAATAAACAAAAACACAAATTTAGATTAGTGCTCTTAAGCTGTGTAAATAAAGCAAAAACATATTCAATATTAATGTCAAAACAAGAAAGAAATGTTATCTTCGGCGTGCCGAAGATATATACCCTTGCAAAAAAGATTTGCATAAGAAAACTTATTTTTCAACCGATCTTTCTATAAGATACAGTGATCCGATTTTGATAAAATTTGATCAACATGTGTAGAACGTGTTTAGACTTAGACATAGTGAGTTTGGTCGAGTTATTTTGAAAAACAAAAAAGTTTCTGATACAAAAACTTATTTTTCAACCGATCGTTCCTATGGCAGCTATATATATATTGGGCCGATCTGGCCGATTCTGACTGAAGAATAAGCATCTGTGCCAAGTTTCATCACGATAGCTATAAAACTGAGAGACTAGTTCGCATATAAACAGACGGACAGACGGACATGACTCGGCTGATGATGCTGATCACGAATATACAAATTTTGTTTCTTCTGAGAAGTCTCCTTCAATGTGTTACACATTTTGTGACAAAATTATAATAATAAATAATGCAAGGGTATAAAAAGCATGATCTATTTTGTTTTGTCTTTAGACGAATTTGGAGCATCTCAAATTTAAAAAAGAAAACAACTGTGTACACAATTGTTCAACATTTATATGATATCAACTCAAATGTGACAAAAGAAAGTAAAGTTTTCCTACGGGTGCCTATGACACTCCAAATGCCCTTGCACGGTCACTATTTATTGGAATGTATCTAGTTATCTGGTCTAGATTCAGTTTTGGACCGATTGTTCCTATGACAGCTGTATGATATTTAAAAATGGGAAAGTTTATTTCAAATTTCGGATGCACCCCCCCGCAAAAAAAAACTTCCACAGCCACAATTTTAAAGATAAAGCCTTGATTTACAAGCTAGTGCACATTTTCGTTTTTTCAGTGTCTAACGGTACTACGAGCCTATACCCACGACGCACAATTGTTTTTGTTTTGCCAGCAACGAAAGTTGTTTGAGTAATTTGCAATGTGCACCGCTCGCTTATTGCGTGTGCAAGATCACACATATTCTATGCTCAATGTGTAATACAAAAACAAATGTGCGTCGTGTGTATAGGCTCTGGGCACCCCTGGATTAAACTATATAGTACACAGTTAAACTTCGCTATATTTAAGCAAAATGGGAAATAAACAAAATAGAGAAATTTTTTATAGATATGGAAAAATTCAAACACATTTTGGAGAAAAATCGTGAGAAAAACTCTATACAACTGTTTGATAAAATGTATACATGTCTTAAGTATCTAGCTCTTTATTCCTACATTGGAGTAATATTTTCTAGCATTTTCTCAACTGTTATTATAGTTTCGATTTAGTTGTTCGTTATTGTTAAGTTCGATAGGACAATTAAAAAAACGTTGGTAATTTTACAATATTAATTAAAATATTAATACTAAATGTAACATTTTTTAAAAAAGAGTCCCTATGTACCAACGACTAAATAATGTTCCAGTTTAGGTACATTTGTATCAAATATGGTAACCGTGTACAAATATGAAATGAAACACATCTATAAGGCTCGCATTGGTTCCAGAAAGTACATTTTTATACAGAGAGGGTATTATATAGGTATAGAGGTATACGCAGAGGGTATTATAATTTTGACACGAAATGTGTAACGCATTGAAGGAGACGTGTCAGAAAAAAATTTTTATATTTGTGATCAGCATCAACAGCCGAATCATGTCCGTCTGTTTATATGCTTTTTTCAAGACTTTGTACTAGAGCTATCTTGGTGAAACTTGGCACTGATGCTTCTTTTTATTGCAGGTAGTACCTATAGTTGAAGTGGCCAGATCGGACGACTATAACATATAGCTGCCATAGGAACGATCGGTTGAAAATTAGTTTTTGTATGGAAAACTTTTTTGTTTTTCAAGACAACTCGACCAAACTCATTAAACCTAAGTTTAAAGGCTGTTTATACATGATGACAAAATTTCATCGAAATCGGACCGCTATATCTAATAGCTGATGTAGGAACAATCCATTGAAAAATAAGGGTTCTTATGTAAATCTTTTCTGCAAGGCTATATATCTTCGGCACGCCGGAGATAACATTTCTTTCTCGGTAATGGTTAATGGTTATAATCGTATCCAATAAAATTAATATAAGTCTTAAAAAAAACAATGTTGCAATTTATTTTGATTTCATTTGATATATATATATATATATCTATATATATATATATAATATGCATAATGTTGTATATATATATATATATAGTACATGTATATATATATATATATAGTACATGTATATATGCTATAAAAAATTCGGTCTATTGAGGTAACAACATTTTTAGTCTTTTTTTTTGGGTTAACGTTTTTAGTCATGCTATGTTTTGTTTTTCTTAGCGAGTGCCCACTGTGTGTGCTGCTGCTCTTGAGAAGACGAAATATGAGTAAGCACGTTTTGGAACCGGTTTGCGGTGAGGTCAACGTTTTGGCCATGGGGCCCATCATGGTCAGAATCCAATGGCATACAGAATTATTAACTTAATTTATTTTTATACATTTGCAAAAAACCTTTGTTCTACACATTGAACATTGTACAAAAATATATAATTTCTAAAAAGAAAGAACAAAAAATCAAATGATATAGGTAAAGAACATGAAACTGAAAAAATAAATTACAGATAGCCAATGGCGACAAGATGCAACAATAAAACTTGAACATCAACATTCGCCGAGCAAAAGCAGGCATCCTAATCCTCAAATGTAATGCGGCCTGGACCATGGTTCTTCATGTAACGCCGGTAGGCCTTGTAACGCGGATTTTCGGCCAGCTTCTTCTTCATTTCTTCATCCTGATCGGCTTTCCACGCTACAAAGTTATCGCGCTGCCATAGCTCAAGATGCAGGTACTCCTTGATCTGGCTATCGTCCAGCGAATTAAACTGATGCTGCCCCATGCCCATATGGCGCCGTATCAAATAAAGCTGCTGCTCTTCTTCGTACGGCTGTTTGAGAATTGTAAAACGCCAGTACCACTTTCCATGCCACACAATAAAATTGACTAGCGTGTACGGACAGATGAGCAACTGCACCCAGAGCACATCCCACAGAGTTGGCTTCGCATATCCGCCCTGTACATCCATTTTCTCTTCGATCACTTTGCGTATGATGCGCTCCAGTTCATTTTTTTGATCTGTTTTTGATAATTTCTGGCGATTCTTGGTCTTGCGATTGTGTATGCGCTCCTGAATCTCATCGCGGGCAATGTCCAGCGCCTTGTTGCGATACTTGGGCACCGTTGCAAAGTACTTGATCGCCGCATCGTAGCGCTGCCAGCCCGAATAATACTGGATCACCGAGATGATGGTTAGCGTGACGACAATCACCACACGAACATCTACTTTGGGAGCCACGCGCCGCCGATAGTAGCGATAATAATGGGCATAGTATGCATCCGGATTGTCCAGCATATAATCGTAATCGGTGCGAGATTCCTCATCCCGCAGTATCTCATATGCGGTCGCCACCAGCTTAAACTGCTCCTCTGCCAGCGCCTTAGCCTCCTCGCCACGATGCAGATCCGGGTGATGTTTACGTGCCAGCAGGCGATATGCTTTCCCAATTTCGGACTTGGATGATTCACGTGTAACTCCCAGTACATCGTAGCAGTTCTCCTTGCCGCAGTAGAGACCCTCCAGCAAGCCAAAGCACAACGTGGGCAGAGCGCACAGCAACAGCCAGGTGTACAACAACCTTTGTATTTGTGTGTGTGGCATTTTGAATGTGTGAAAACAGCTGTTGCTCCTGCCTGCTTGATGTGTTTGGCCGATCGAACCGCTGGACAGCTCCACACTATGCTTCCACTAAGTGCGTGTGTGCTTGCTGCTTAGCAACTGTTATGTTCCGTTACTCGCTGGCGCTTGCAGGCCTTTGGCACTTTCACCTCGGCTTCTTAACGTTCAACGTTCTTTACAGTTGTTGTCTAGTCTCTAGAGTTGTATTGCTGAACAAATTGGGAACTAGTTTAGTACGATGGCATTTTCAGATGAACTGGATCGCAACTGCTAGCAATGATTTCCAAACAGCGAAAAGTCTAAAACTCCAATAAGCCTTTAAAAAAAAACTGCAATACACGACAATCGAATACAACTTACATGCATTGTGGTTTATTACTGAATATAAATAAAATTGGTGTGCATGTTTTTTTGTATTTGTTTTTCTTGTGTAGAAAGTTTCTAGTTCCTTATAACATAAGTAATCATTTACAAGTTTTAAGCAAAGATCACAACTCCATTTACTATTTTTAAATATACATATATATGTATTGCTTATTATTATATAAAGCATGCTTTTTTATTATTTTTTCCTTTCATTTTGCGGTTGTGGTTTTAAACGCATAAATGGACAGCTGGTATGAACACATTTCAGTTCACGAATCCAATAGCTATTGATCGATAACTATATTATAAGTCTTCAATCCAGTTCGTCTGGCATCAATTTAACAGAATCGGGCGACACTGCTATTTTACTGTCACAGTGACAACTCCGACTGTGACCAAAAATTATTAGAAATATCTCGACCATAAAGAATGGTGGCCGTAACTTGCAAATACCATAAGCTAGCCCAACATTGAGTAAACTATGCCGAAAGTTTGGAGATTATCTGACGAACAGTTTTCGAGAAATACGTTAGTATGTTGTCCAACCTCGGTCTGAGGAATATAAAAAATTGACCAAAAAATTTAATAAGAATAATTTAATTGTTTTCACTCAAGAAAATACGTAAATGCGCCGCATTCTGCCCGAATCTTTATTTTGAGCGCTCAATTTCTTTTTCAACCTCTTAATCTTACAAAAACTTTGCAAGCGAAATATCAGTCAATTTGGTGTTTCGCGCCCTCAACGTGAAATGTAATCTTAACAGCTCTACTAATTCACAACAGAGCAAGTTAACATTACGCGGCCTTATTACGCGTCAAGCGAAATTTGAGGTAGGGTCAGTAAATGTACAAATAAAACTTAACATACACTCATTATGAATATTAAGTATGGCAAATAATTTTTAAACATTTAGAAATGGAATAAAAGTATTTTTTAATTTTATTCTGTTGCCTATTTATACGAAAATTGCAATTTACTTTTCATATCATCAGCTAAACATGACCGAAATACAAATCACAAACATTTTGCGATTATCGGAGCACATTTTCTTGCGAAGTGTAAAGTAAATCGCAAACATTTTTCGACTGCGATTACCGGAGCGTGGCTGTTTGTCATGTAATGTTTGCAACAACCTTGATGTCGATGCTAACTTTCAATGTCAATTTTCTCGAAATCCCTTCGGTAACTTTTCTTAAAACGAATGGCAATATTTTTTGTTTATTTTCGACAATTAGAAAATATACCGTGCATTTTACCGCCGTACCTAGATGTACCTGGAATTGTGCCACAATTCCAATGCTATGAACGGCGCAAAAATTGCTGCTACATCAGCCACATTTGGTTCATATGTGGTTCAACAATCTAACAACAACAACAATCTCCATTGGAACTAGTAAAAGGGGGTAGGTTCATTGTCTCATATCTCGAAAACTAGGCGAAAATTTTTGATAAAAATTGCTTTAATGGCTTCCTTAAAGACCAATCTTTAATCTAGTATTTATTTATTTCTATATATAATGCTAACTTAGAGTTTAAACTAAAAGCTAACATATAGTAAGCTATGGCTGCCGGGGCCTTAAGCTCGCAAAGTATGTACGTTGTATGTAATTATTAATTTTAAAGAGATATACGCCAAGTTCATGAGTGTGTATGATTTTGCTAAATTTTGTATGGGCCTCAGGTTGGACAAAATACTAACGAATTTCTTGAACATTTTTTTTGATGTTCTTCAAACTTTCGGCATAGTTTACTCAATTTTGGGGCTATCTTATGGTATTTGCAAGTTACGGCTGCCATTCCTTATAGTCGAGATATTTCTAATAATGTAATTACCAAAATTTTCATATGCCCATTTGGTAAATAAAAAAATATAAAATGGAGTAATTATTATTTTTTATTGGTAGATCTTTTCATTCTCTACAGTACTGTATTTAAAAAAAAATTGATTTTGTGTTTGCATTAATTCATATAATTATTTACATATAGTGCAAAAATCACGGGAACAAATGGACGCTAAGTCAAAAAATCTCCGACGCTAACTTGGCGCACATATATGTTTGGTATTTTTTCACTGATATTTCTGCTACTTTCAAATATCTGGCAAAATTATCTGTGACATGATATATCGCCCATCTCTGCAATTTATTGCTATCCTTTTACAAATCCTCTTTTATTGTGCAAAATTCTTAGTCAAGATGTTAGAAGCTGAGTTTTTCTACAATGATTGCAAAAGAATTATTTTAGAGAACCTAGAGTTTGCAAGATCTATTGCAAATAGTAAGTTTAATGCGTCTGTTGATGGCATATCATTTTAAAACACTTTTTTTTCAAGGTTCTGTTGACTGCGTCCGCGAAGATGTAGTAAAATTAACCGATGATATGACCACAACACGTTTAGAGCTGTGCGAAAAAGTAATTTATTTAAAGAGCAAGCAGAGTCGCGTTAGTGATAATATACGCAAAGCCATTGATACATGTAACACCATGGATGAATATGAAAGAAAAGTCCAGCAATTGACTGAAGAGGAAGATAAGAAGCGCAAAAATGTTAAACTGATGACCGAATTCAAAGATTTAAAAAAAGAAATTGTTAGCAACTTAAACGGCACACATGTTCCAGAAGATAAGGATAATGGTAACGTCAGTATGGCCGAAATCGTGGAAACGGGCGGAAATGTTAACTCAATATTTGACCCATGGTCGAAAACTCCCATGTCAAATCCCGTGCGCAACATTAAGTGTGGTCATCACTACGATCGAGATTCAGTGAAAGCTGTAATAAATGGCAACATGGGCGTACGTTGTCCGGTTGTAGGCTGTGCAAGCAGAGCTTACATCCAACCGAATCATCTGGTTGACGATCCTGGTTTACTAGAACAAATCAAGGCACACAAAGCCGAGCAGGATGCGCAAGGGTCAGAATCAGAAGCCGAATAATAAATACTACATGACATTAATGTTATTATATTTACTAATATTTATAATCATTTATATGAGGGCGTTTATATGAGGGGCAGATTTTAAAATACAAACGTTTTTGTTTACCACCGAAAACAGGATGCTGGGTAACGAGGCAAAAAGTCAAAATTACCCGACCACGCAACAACAACTTGTACTGAAAAAATTTTACCCAACTTACCTGACCCAGACCCTTGACCAATAAAAGTTAGGCAATTTGGGTAAAAGTAGTGCTGTAAAGTTCACAAGAATGTTCGATAATTCTGTCGATAGTTGGAAGAAATTAGTTATCAAAATTAAATTAATATCAATGCAAAAGTAAGTTGATCCGGTTTTATTGTTGTGTTTATCATGAATATTCTGCAAAAACATTTTTTAAAATTTAAATTCAACAAATTTCTAACAATTCGGAAAGAAAACAAAAACGCAATGAGCAAACAGCTGGTACAAAGCATATTGTTTGGCCAGCAATTGGCCAAAGAAATAGAAAGCTGCCCCAGCAATTGGTCAGCAGCAACAATAAAGCAAATTTGGGAATGACGTGACCGTGATGATTAGAGCTAAACTTTTAACTGACTTTATTTCAGCGTTCCAATTGATGATACAATATACGTAGTATGTATATGTTTCAATGTGTTAGTATTACAATATAAGAAGTTTATTATTTATCCTTAGATTTAATAAGAATGCTTTTATAAATAGTGTATGCCTACGTATGTGGCATAAAACGACTAAATACATATAGAACACCTGCTTGGGTAATTTAAACACAAAATTTATGCCTTAGGGTTGCTCCCGATGTTGGTCGGGTAATTTTGCCTTTTTGCCCCGTTACCCAGCATCGTGAGCACCCTAGGATTGCCGATACGTGCATACAAAGATGCACTCGCTTCGCTAATATTCGGACTGGATAACGCTTAGATTGGCGTTCTCTTGGCTGTAAGAGAATCCGGAAGGGCGAACTACGCGGCAACTAAGTCAGGATATGGCACTACAACGACTGAAATGTCTGGAGTCGCGTATGTCGCGCAACACAGAATTACGATAGTTCGTAAATAACTAAATCAGACGTTATGAGTAGTTAGGATACGTGCGCATCAGGGGAACAAATCGAAATAAGTCACCGATGCTAACTTGGCGTACGTCAAAAAAGTTAACCGCCACCACCAGAAATCGCATTCTGAAATTTTTCAGCATTATTTGAGACCAAACTTAAAATTATTAGAAAAGCAGCTAAAATAAACATTAACCTTAGTTTGATTAAATGCAATCAGAATTAGAACTGCAGCATTTTTTGTAATTCTAAAACCAGAACTTTTGGATCGTTTTTGGCGGGAAGGCGCTCGAGTAAAGAATTTTCCAAACATTTTTCTGAGTTTTGCATGTGGGCTTTTGCCTATCGATAGCCGAGTAGGAATAGTTGGCGAAGGTGGCACATTAAGAGCAGGCCTTTTGAATGATTTTTGTCTCTTTCTGATTCTCAAAATTGCCCCGATAACTGGCCAGTTTCTGGGTTTTCCAAAACACCCGCCGAGCATGCACACTGTAATATCGTTCGGGGCTCCATCCCCGTTTTATATAAACTTATTCTCTTCAAAAAACCGTAGGTGTCACAGGAGTTCGAGAGATTTCATTTTTTCGAACTTCTTTCTTTGAAATCAACATGGCTGCCTCCATAGGGCTGTCAGCACACCAAAGTAATTTTGTTAATATTTTTCCTCGGTTTTATTATTAGTTTTATTACATTAAAAAAGAAAGTTTAAATGTTATCAATTTTGACATTAAATAATTATATTATTGGAACTTAAGTTTACATGTTTCAACACAATTTTTTAAAATTTTATGCTCGCCAAATTTAATTTGTCTGTAGTACAATTCTGTTGCCTGCATCAACACTTGTCAATAACAAACTGAGGTGACATCTTACAAAAATAATTTAGTAATTTAATAAAAATGCACAGTAAATACGAGTTTGATTGGAAATATAAAAATGAATACGTCGTTCAATTATTTTTCATATAAAACATAAATAAATCAATGATTCAATGAAACAAACAGGCCGATCATTTTAAACTTAATTTGAAGCAAGTTGGCAGCTCTATGCCCGGTTGGTTTGCGATGTTGAATATTTTACTTAAGATTTTACTAGACATTTTGTAAAATGCAAAATTAATATCTACATCCAATAAAATGTTAATAAAAATAAATGCAGGTTACTTAGAAAAATTGTTTTCTTTTCATTAAAAAGATTGCTTTTATTTTTACAAATTTTGTTGTGGGTGTATTTTCCCAAATCTCTTGAGAAAAAACAAGGGAGCTTTGAACCAGCTTTGAACCACAGCGTGACACCACTTTTTATAACGTTTAAATGTGCGCTTAAATTTCGTCAATGCAGGAGAGGGGAATATTTTGTGTGTTAGGATAAGTAGGATAAGTGTGAGTCTGGAGTTTTCGGGTGTTGTTTACTTTTTTTGAAAACAAAAAAGATAAAAAGAGTAAATTGGGTTTGTGAAATGTCCGTTCGTCTGTCCGTATATACGCAGTTTTTTTCTCGAAAGTTTTGAATCTAGAGCAACCAAACTTGGTATATATGTTGATATATACTATAGGCAGACAAAATGTCTACATTGCCGTGTAGAGATGGGCGGATATGTACGTCACGTCGCTGTTATTTGTCACTAGTATTTCAAAGTAATTGTCACCACAGTGACGGATTTTATATCTCCCCCACTTACAGAAATTTAAATTGATGGCAAAACTTGAAAGATTTGAGCAACAAAAGAGGCTAAAAAAATTAGTGTACCGCAGTCGGGTGCATTCGACTGCAACGTTCTTACTTGTTTTTAAATTATGTTCAGCAACACAGGTAGGGCGGGAGCGCTGTGGCAATAACCACCGTGCCACCGTTTCAATACCGAAGATTTTGTTGTCGTTTTCTTTGTTTATTTTGGTCAACTGTTTAGTGATGTGTAGATTTTGTGTTTTCGTGATTGTTCGTGATGGCGGGCAGACACAGACGGGTAGACACACCCCTAACGAGAGAGCTGTCTGGCCCCTTAGTAACCCATCCGTAACTTTAGTTTCTATTTGTCTATCGGTATTTGAATAATCAACATGCAAGCAATCATGTAAATCAGAGCTGCAATACGCAACAACTCATAAATAGAATTTAAAAAAATTGCATGCATGGAAATGCATCGTGTAACTCAAGTTGTAGTTTCAGGAATCCCTTTAGAATATTTAAATATGAGCCACGATAACATCAACAATCGGTTACTTTTGAACAAGACAAATGTTCAACAGCATTGCCTTGTTAGGCAACGCGATATCTGGCAGCGCTCATCAAAGCTGTTTGGCTTAAAACAAATTGTTGATTTTTGCCAACTATTTTGTCATCACTAAAAAAATCGTTTGACAACAAATGTGCATGCTGCGTAGATACAATTGGTACACTGTAGAACAGCTGCACGTGCATATCCATCGCATAGAATTTTGACGCAGGCAACTGCCTGGAAACGCCGCTGGCAATGATGCCAATGTCCATGTCTGAATACGCATACGATGTGGCCAGCTGCATTGACACGCCTGCTGAGACGACGTATTATTTACATAATCGTGGTGCTGCTCGCCCTTGTCTACATATTTTGCAACATCTTTGATCAGGTAGGTAACATTGCATCAATTGGTTTAATTTAATTGATTTGACCATTTTCTACAACGCACAGCAGAAGGGAGCCTTCAGCGCGCTTCATTACGATGAGTATAAAGTGCAGCGAACGCGTCCGCTGCTTTGGCAACAGCAGCTGCTGCCGGCCGAGGAGCATCTCAATCGAACAAGTGATCCGGAGCTACGCTGCCGCAACTCGGTGCAGGGCCGCCGGCTGCTGACGGATGAACGAGGCTTTGTGTGCCTGCGCGAGCAATTATTGGCCAGCGGCTGTTGCAATTTGGAGCTGCCCGGCATTAGCTACTACAGTTGTCGCAGCTGTAACAGGACATCGCATTGTTGTGGCATCTACGAATACTGTGTATCCTGCTGCCTTCATCCAAACAAGCAACCGCTGCTGGAGCAGGTGCTGCAGGCACCAGATACACAAAAATATATCTACGCCTGCGTAGTGGACCACTTTGAGCTCTGTCTGGTCAAATGTCGCACCAATTCGCACTCTGTCGAGCACGAGAACAAGTACCATAACGATGCAGCAAAATATTGCTATGGCACCACTGAGGCGCACGAGTAGCAGCGTGAGGTAGCACCAAGAGGTGGCCACAGCAATCGAACCTACAAAGGACATGAGCAATCTTTTTATGACATGTTCAATTGTTAAGATGCTTGGTATAGTTGGCATGCGCTATTGTTACACTCAAGGATGAGCTTTTGTCCATATCATAGTTTGAGATGTGGAGCTCTACGAATGCCATTCGCAATGCTTATGGGAGTCGCAAACAGTTGGAGTGTCTAAAAAGCTGCAAACATATTTTGTGTTTAGTCTCAGGTTATTAATATTTATAATTATGCAACGATTTCACAGTTAGGTCTAAAAGAAATAAACTACGAGTTACGTAGAATTAGATTTAGTTTATTTGACGCTTCGAATTATATATATATACTGTACATATAGCTTCAATTATTTTACAATACTGTGCTGTATTTATAGTAGTTTATTTTGATTAGGTTTATAATACTGATTTTGAAACTTTTTAAAATATGTAATCTATTCCACTTTTTTTTTGTTTTTTTAAGTAGAAGTTTATGTTAACAGCAAAGGCATAGAACCCATTTACTTCGTGCACAACATTATCAAATACATTTTATGAATTATTAAAACTATAAGTTTTTTATTAGAATATATAGATTCTATATCACTGTGAACGGCAGTCCACGCTAGTGACGAACGATGTACTATTTACAGGAAGAATGAAATATTTGCTATGATTGTCTGATCAGATCGAGTTATATGCACATGTATAGATGAAACGGAATTGCGTTAACTCTGAAAAATATATACTAATTAGTTTAATTTAATATATAAACTATTCTAAATAATAAAACTAATTTGTCATTCGACACACTGGAAAAAGGTATTTTAGGTACAAATAAGATTTAGCTTTAAGCGCTAGATTTTTTCCTGGTGTAGAGGTTTCTTATACCTTTGCAGAGGGTAGTATAATTTTGTCACGAAATCTGTAACGCATTGAAGTAGACGTCTCCGAAAAAAGGGTAATATATTCATGATCAGCATCAACAGCCGAGCCGATATAGCCATGTCTGTCTTTTTTAATGCGAACTAGTCCCTCGGTTAAAGTCATCTTAATAAAGCTTGGCAACTGCTGCTTCTTATTTCTGCAAGCCGTACATATGTGAGAATCGGCCAGATCTGACCCCAATAACATATAGCTGCCATAGGAACGATTGGTTGAGGTTTTTGTATGAAAAAGTTTTTGGCTTTATAAGATAACTCAATCAAACTAACTTTACCCAATTTTGGGCAAATTTTATACATACTGAACGATTGGAACGATTGGTTGAAAATAAGTTTTTTATGAAAAACATTTTTGTTTGCGATTACTCAAGCAAACTCACTGTGTCTTAGCATATTTTATACATGTTGACAAAATTTCAACAAAGTCGGTCAACTATATCTTATAGCTGCCATATGAACAACCGGTTAAAAATTAAGTTTTTGTATGAAAAACTTTTTATTTTTTAAGATATCTCAAACAAAGTGCGTTTCTATATAAAAAAAATGTTGTGTTTGTATATATATTTCAACAAAAGTTGCTGGTACTTAATCTTATTATGTTCCACCTTAATCAAACAATCGGTAATGAAGTTTTTATTTTTAAAACATTTGCAAGGCTATATATCTGCTTGCTAGAAATAACTGTCTTCTGAGCAGATAAAATTATTATTAATTTTTTAGGATCTAGGTAGCCATGAACTTTGCTTTGTCAATTTCGATGAAAGGTGTCAGATTTTTGTCTATTCGTAATTGTTCTTTGATTGAAATAAGAAAAAGGAAGATATTTTTGTTTTTGCTATGGATACTAACAAATGCAAGGCTAACGCAAAAAATCACAAGAAGAAGGAATTGATGGCAAACCGTAAAGGAGCTGCTAACCTGACCAATATACAAACCCCTAGGACTTGCACGGTGGGCACTCAAACTAATGTGCTTAAAATTAATACTCTGGAGAATGTAGTGCAGCCGCGAAAATTAGCTAGACCGACAACTGCGTATATTCATCAGCAGAAATGGCCAGAGTTTAGAACGGAATATCTGGTGGAGGGAGACAAGCTTACAACTAGGAATAAGTGTTGTCAAACTGCTAAGACGGGTCTCAAGCGGATCATGTCGAATGTGCAGATGGATAACCTAAAGTCACAAATGCTAAAAAGACGTAAACTATCAATAGACATGGATCGCGCTCGCCTTCAAAAGCTTTTGGATATTATCAATGGTGATCCACCACCTCCTTGGGCACAGGCCTCCCTTATGTGGTTAGATGTGGACAAGTTGGAGCAACGCATTGAAGAATTTGAAAAAGAAGAAAAGGAAGACCAATAAGAACAACTAATAAACCTTATTACGACTGTATACTTTATAAACTTTAACACCGTGAATAGCCGTTACTGTAGTTAAAGTTTTATAAAAAATACGATAATGTAACAAAACAATAACAACTATAATTATACCGCATATGGTTATTTTTAAAGTAAGAATAAATTCAGATTCGTATAACTTGTGGATTGTTGTATTTCAAGAGATGTGTAGCTTTAGCTGTTTGTCAAAACAAATAAGAACACCTCTACGAGAGGTTAAAGTCTAAGGACGATGCATATTTAAGCCACAAAACTTCTGATATATAATTCTGATATGTAATTGACGAAGTATTTTCTGATTAATATTGTTGCTTTTCCCTGTAGTTCGGGGTGGCGGCTACATCGCCGGCGATCGGTGGCAGTAACCGGCGACTCTGCAATCTACTTCCCATGTGTATAAGGGGTGATTTTAACATTATCAAGTCATACAAAAGTCATCCACCAGTGACAGCCACGGTGGCATCCACTGTGGCATCCACGAGTGATAGCCACGGTGGCATCCACTAGTGACAGCCACTGTGGCATCTACTATGGAATGCTATTGTGGCATCATCGATTAAAGTAAAAATACAAATTTAAAATTCATTCAATTTTATTTTTCAATTATAAAGTGTTTATGTAGAAAAAACATTAGCGATTATGGGGTTCTGTTGAATACCTATAATTCAAAATTGGGTGTTTTATTTAAATATGAAAACTAAGGTTAATATCTTAAATTGGATATGACACTTTGTATATGTTTGTCAAAGCCTTTTTTTTACATTTTAATTGATGCGAAATATCATGTCCAAATTAAATTAATAACCATTGTTTGCATATTTATATAAAACAGGCAACTTTAAAATGCACACAGTCTACGAACCTCGGATCGCCAAAGTTATGTCTTATAACGTTGCAGTTGAAGGTTTCGCAGGTTGAGAAGTCTGTGGAGGCTCTTCCGCACGTGGTGCACGCTGCTATTGTGATACCTGAAAGTAAAATTTTGAATAAGTCGTGTTAAAAATTAAAAAAATTACATTTCTGTTTACCAATAATTGCACCATAGGCATCAGCAGTCCTCTTATAGCCATTATCTGTTAAAAAATAAAATTAGAAAAAAATTACTCACATTAGTATAAAAAACATAAATATTTGTTTTTATATTGTACTTATGTGCACATGTAAATACACATGCGCATAAGTAAAATATGGTAAAAATCACACAAACTAACCGTTTTTATTTTATAACAACTAATTAACCACGTATAAAAAAAACAACAATTGTCTTGCTTCAAGCACTCAAAAACAAAACTGACGCTGCGCATGCGTAACAAAATGCAGCGTTACTTTTTTCGTTTTTTCATTACACTTCTACGTATACACACAAGCAAATTGGTGCAAAAGAGAATGCCAAAAAAAATACAGTAAGATAAACAAAAACAAGTAAGAATACTCTAGTCGAGTGTGCCCGACTACGAGACTCCCTGCTCCCAACTTGCATTTCAAGCAGTTCAGCGGCAACACAAGCAAGCAGTGCACTTAACTCATAAACTGCTTGTCAAACTGTTGTTGCTGCCAGCTGAGACGGGCGTAACACAAGCAAGCAGTGCACTTAACTCGTAAGCTGTTTGTCAAACTGTTGTTGCTGCCAACTGAGACGGGCGTAATAGATTCTTCCATAACTTTTGTGCTATTTATCCGATCGTGTTGAAATTTCCGACCGAAAAACATTGATTAAACATACATGTGTACCAAAAATTAAAGCTTTATCTTTAAAATTGTGGCTGTGGGAGTCTTTTGCGATTTGCGGGGGTGCGGGGGGTGTATCCAAAATTTGAAATAAACTTGATCTGCGTGTGGTATACACGAACCTTCATGCCAAGTTTGGTGTCTCTAGCTCTTATAGTCTCTGAGATCTGTGTGTTCATACGGACAGACAGACGGACATGGCTAGTTCGTCTCGACTGTTGATCCTGATCAAGAATATATATAGTTTATATAGTCGGAAATGCCTCCTTCTGTCCGTTACACACATTTGCAGTACTTTATAACTCCCTTTTTCCCATTTTTAATGGGAACAGGGAGTAATAACAACAACAACGAAAGCAAAATTAATTTTCGTTTGCCGTCCGTTTTTTAAGCGGCACGTCGCTGCATTACTAACAACCGGCGATGTGGGATGCGACCGGTCGCATCCCACATCGCCGGTCACTTCTGATCCGCTGGCGAACTACTGGGTTATTTGATATCAGACATTTTTGGAGAGCAAAATAAAGAGAGATAGGGGGAAAAAGAGAGCAACAATTTGCTTAGTGCTGTTGGTATGCAAGTGAAGTTGATACGTTTTCTGGGTTGGAGGTGGGCGTGGCAACACTTTCTGTAACAATAACACATTGTCTGGCCTTGCTAAAAAAAAAAACAAGTAAGACTATTACTATTTTTTTTTAGCCTTTTTACGGAATCAGAAGCGGGCGTGGGAATTGTATTTTTGGTAAAATCTTTCAATATTATTTATAAGGCAAATAGAACAAACTTTTCTTGGGTTATGATGGGGAACAAGTCCACAAAATTCTAAGCAGCTACCTGAACGCGTTGATACAAACAAACAGACCCACAAACTAACAACCTTGTCATCTCAATTTGGAAAAGATACTCTTAATTTAAAATGTTCATAACTTTCATAAAGTTGTCAGATTGAGATGAGGTCTCATTCGACGAGTATTCAAAATTAGAACATTTCCATTTTAACGGCCCAACGGCCCATTTTATCGCCCTATCGTTGAATAGAGGTATATGCAAAGTTAATGAGTGGGTATGAATTTGGTCAATTTTGTATGGGCCTCAGACCGAGGTCGGAGCACATAATATCGAATTTCTAGAAAACTATTGGTTAGATTTTTTTGTGTGGGCACCACTGCTCTAGAACAAAGTCTTGAAAAACGCATATAGACAGACAGACAGACGGACATAACTCGGCTCTTGATGCTGATCACAAATGTACAAATTTTTTTTTCTGAGACGTCTTCTTCAATACGTTACGCATTTCGTGACAAAATTATAATACCCTCTGCAAGGATATAAAAAACTAGAGTATAAAATTCAAATTCTTAGCCACTTTCTAACATCTTAAAATTTTTTGTCCATTAGACCGTACCAAGCTAGTATGAAGTTTTTAAAGTCATACTTCCGTTAAAAATTTAAATTTAAGTTTTAGGTGGCTCGCAGAGGCTCTAAAGATTCAGCAAAAAAATACGTATACAACATGTAGGTTTTTTATCAAAAAAAATCTTGAACACATTTCAAAAGCTGTCAGCTTTTAAAATTTTAAAAATTGCCGACAAAATGTTTGAATTATGGCTCAGCAATGAAATATTATATTATATATATTAGTCGTGCTTTTAGATTTTTGCACTCAACAGTGTTTTTGATCTTAATTTTTGAACATTGATTTCTTTTTGTCATGACTACTCACCATTGATAATTTTTTCCTCCACATTTTGGCAAACAGAAGCAAACGGACATGACTGGCTCGACTCGGCTGTAATGACGAACATATATAAAAGAGTTTGTCTTCACTGGCGATTGGCAATATTGGAAATTCGGTCGGGAAATGTGGAAAATTCTCGGAAAACCGTTGCATGCAACTTTTTTGTTTATTTATTAGCTTCAAACTTATTTTCAAATATCTAATAAAAAATTATTTATGACTGCATACCAATTTTCCGGAAAATACTGTGGGGTGGTAAAAAGGCCAAAGTTGAGTTTTTGTGCGATTTGCTTCAACGTCATTTTCAAAGATCAATATGAAAATTCATTAAAAACTGCATACCAATTTTTCGGAAAATTCACATTCCCGGGTGGAAAGTAGGTAAAAAACCCAAAGTTGAGGTTATGTGCGATTTGCTTCAAATTAATTTTCAAAGATCAATATGAAAGTTCGTTAAAAAATGCATACCTATTTTCCGGAAAATTTACCCTATTGGGTAGAAAACTGTTGGGTAAGGTTGTAGCAACGAAGTTAAATTTTCGTGCGAATATGATTTTATACGGGGCGTATATGCTAGTATACACTAGATGTTAGTAGCTTCATTTTGCACCTATTTTTCTTTTTTTTTTTTATCATATTGCATTTTATTTTTTATTTATTTTATTCTATTTCTTTTTTAAGTTGTTCCAATTTTGTACTGTGAAATATACAAACTAATTTCTCTCAGTGAAATTGCTTCGTCACGCAACAAATGAGAGTCACCAATACAAACACAGTGTAGTCTTACGCATACATCGGCAGCAGTTTTGTAGCTGTGCACCGCTGTAGTATATAGATCAATCAAGGATGTGGTAAGTAGCCCTTGTGCTAAATTTGGTTACTCTAGCTATAAAACTGTGGAAGATATAGGTTTTTGCGGTTTGTGGGGGATGGGGTGGGGGTGGGGGGGAGATCTTGACCTTTTGTCTGCCTATGGTAGATACCAACATGTACACCAAGTTTGCTCTAGCTTCAAAACTGTGGAAAAAACCTGCGTTCATACGGACAGACGGACATTTCACAAACCCAATATACTCCTTTTTCTTTTTTATCAAAAAAATGAAAATAGAGTATAAAAAGCTTAACAAGGCAGCAAATCGGTTTTGTGTGTAATCTATCCTTACGCTAGTGCTTGAGTTATTTCTTAAATGCTGAAAACGAATTAATGAGGTAGTGCTAATGACTGCCATCGGATCTTCTTTGACTCTAATGGCGTAGATCATCACGAGTGCGCACCACAACGCACTAACATCACCAAGGATTACTTTGGACAAGTTTCGCATCGTTTTCAAGACGATGTGAAATGGAAACGTCTTCACAGCAGGTAATTGCCAGCTCCCTCATGACATTTTTCTAACCGTTCCAAAAGAAGCGTTTTAGCAGTGTTATCGGAAAATTTAAAAATTGTGTGACCTTCCAAGGTGACCCCTTTGAAGGAGATTAGTTTAAAATTGTTATATCTGAATCCTAGTATACTATTTTATAATTTAATAAGTAAGAACGTTACAGGCGGACTTCTTTTACTATAGTTACTATAGAAAGTCGGGGCAGAAAACCACGTCTGGACAGCAAAAAAGACTAACATAATAAAATCATAGTTTCAAAACGCATGCTGTGCATTTTGTATTATATAACAGTAACGTACATTTAATATTAATAATCTACACTATAATAAAAAAAAAAATAATAAAAATTTGTTTATAAAAGAATATTTAAAAACAAAAATTTCAGCTCAAAAAGCGCGAACCAGAACTACAGTTTCTAGATGAAAATATCTTAGAATTAGAAGTAGATTAACAATTTGGGCTACCATTTTTTTTTTTTTTTTTTTAGACGGTGTTCCCTAATGTATGGACATAAGATCGTACCAAGCTAGTATGAAGTTTTTAAAGTCATACTCCCGTTCTCTCATCCGTTGCGTTTAAGTGATAAAAAATATACAAAATTAAAATGAACAAGCAAGAACGTTGCAGTCGGATGCACCCGACTGCGATATACTCATTTTTAGCCTCTTTGCAGAGTCAGAAGTTGGCGTGGCAATTGTATTTTTGCTCAAATCTTTCGGGTCGGATGGCATGAGGCTACATGAGGTGTCGTTACAAAATTTGTTCTTGGGAGCTTTAAGTTACGGTCAGACACACAAAATATTTGTTGCAAAATGAGTAGAAATTTGCACACATGCCCTGACAAACGTCTGACCACCTAAACTTTTGCACTCAAAATTAAGCGATGACAAGCAATCACGATTTGAGCGTTGAACCTTGGAGACTTCACATCGAGCTTAGAGAAAATTGGACATAATAACAACCAAACGACCGCGGCTCCTATTGAAACCTGAACCTGTCCCATAGGCTGCCAACTAACCTCCAAAGAAATTAAGATAAAATCAAAAATAATAAAATTCAAATGCATGCGTGGGGCAAAGCATCGGCAGCCTAATTCAAGAGTGTTTGTGTGTGTGTGACACCACACTAGTTCCGGCCTGCCCACAGCGAGGCGAGAAACGTGGAGTGCGTTTTCTAGCCAATATAACGGGCTTAACCTACAAAGGAAAGTTCAACTGCAAGTGTGCGGCCAAGCTTCAGCAGCCATTTTTAAGAGTGCTCGTGTAGGTGTAGGTGCGGCACTCCACTAGCGGCGCCCTGCCCTCAACTAGACAGAACAAAAGGAAGCAAACACAGAAAAACCGCAAACAAGATTTCATTGCACTCATTACAAGTAGATTTCTCTCTGAAATTCTTATACTCTTTTTTAATTTTTTTGACAAAAAAAGAAAAAAGAGTATATTGGGTTTGTGAAATGTCCGTCTGTCCGTTATAACGGTTTATGACTAGCATGTAATTCTAAATATAAGTAAAACCCAAATGTACGCCAGACAAAGACGGCTGTATAGATTCAAATATATATTTACATCTATGTAACAAAGAACCGCATCTCAAATGAACCGCACCCGTCGCAACTCATTTTTGATTCACTCATCAAACGTAATCCATGCTTTAAAACTGTCCTTAGTAGAAAGCCACGGAAAATAATTTATTTTGATTCAGTCATTGAAATAATAGAATTTACCATCACGGGCGCAAAAAGTTGCAGGTCTGGTGGGATGGAAATTGATTTTATAGAGCATACTTACATGTTGTCAAAATTCCCGCGGGTCCCCATGAGAGTGATGAACGGAATTCGGGAACAGCAGGGTAAAATTCAAGACCAGCAAGATGAACAGGAAGGGACAATAAATATCAGACTCGGACAAGCTTGACGGAACCGAATTCATAAAAGAGCAATCGGTTGAAAATTAAGTTTCACTTTTCTGCCAGAGTGTGTGTACCTATATTTTCGGGCCGGCAAAATAACTTTATTCGTGTTTTGGCTATCTGATCAGTGTTTAGATAAAATATGTCTTACGTTCGCCAACATCTGTATACAATTTAAGCGCAAGTTAAATTGATTTCAGCAATTTAAAGTTCTTTAGCCTTTGTAAAATCTACCATGATTATTATGAGCATCAATATGGGCCTGGGCGAAAGTAAGGGTTGGTGGTTGGGGCACCGCCCAAAACATTGAATGCGTAAATCTGTCACAATTAATACCTTAAATCGCGTGCACGCAGATAACTCACGTTACACGCGCAAAGCCAACAAAGTAAAATGTAAGTTTCGGAGTGACTTTAGGGATGTAAGGTGGGTGAGGGGAGGTGTGTTTGTGTGTATACCTAAGCCCAAATAGCTGAGTCTCATTTACACCGGAAGTGGCACAGTTTGGGAGCTGAAGTTGACAAGGGTGGGGGTAGGGAGGGTGTGTGCGTCTCTTAAACGCGAAAAGTTTGTCGCGCTTATTGTCAAAATGTTGTTGCATTTGCCAAGTGGCGGATGGCGACCATTAAAGTCATGTTAATCGATTTTGTGTTGCTTTACATTCGCCAAAGCAAACCAAGCCAAGTCAGACCAAGCCACGTCACGCACCGCCTCCACTTTTACCCACTACCAACTGCCTCTTCCTACGAGCCATATTGCCTGCCATCCTGAGCTGTTGCTGACACAAGCAATTGCCGCTGTCGCTATCGCTATCGGTAGCGTACGCTCTACTTTGCGCTTTGGGGCAAAGTAGAAAATAATCAGTATGGGTCGAAGAGTTTCCAAGTGGCACAGCTTGTGCCACCTGGCCTTGGGTTTGAGTAGATGTGGCATGGGGTGCATTGGGAAACTAAGTACCCATGGGTCAATTGCGAATCCGTTGGGCATCCATTCAAATTTTAGTTGTTGCTCGGTCTCATAAAACAGAACAAAAGCTCTAAAGAAATCAATCATTCGATTAGTACTCTTTAATGGGTGTTGGCAGCTATTAAGACGTATCGAAGCGGAATGTAGTTAAATAAGATTTAATGCTGTTTTTTACACTGATAAATAATATATGTAAAAGTTTAATTTTGCTATTGCAATATTTACTCCCTGTTCCCATTAAAAATGGGAAAAACGGGAGTTATAAAGTACTGCAAATGTGTGAAACAGGAGGAGACATTTCCGAAAATATACACTATACATATGCGGGGGGTTATTGTTTTAATATAATGAAACTTTAGTGAAACTTAGGTTTCGCAAACTACAAGATTATAAACTTCAGTTAGATTAATTACAAACTGTTAAAATATAATTTTCTGGAACGACCGTCTGGCGGCTCGGCGTCGTTAATTGCGTATCCGTCAGCTGCCAACACACTCGTCGTTGCAATTGAATTTCGAAGCAGCACATCTTGCCGCTAACTCGTCTTCCTACAACTGTGTCGTCTTCTTCTTCTCGTCTTTCGATGTTCGCTCTTGATCGTTATGTGTTATCGTTGTTGTCTAGGGATGTGTTGCGTGAGAGTTATCGAGCAAGTGTGCTCAATCATTCCCACATAAGTGGGAGTGTGCCCGACTACGAGACTCCCTGCTCCCAATTAGAACTTCAAGCAGTTCAGCGGCAAGGCAAACAAGCAGAGCACTTAACTTGTCCAGTGCCTGAAAACTGTTGCTTCTGCCTGCTGAGACGGGAGAAATATATTCTTCATTAACTTTGGTGTTTGTTATCCGATCGTAATGAAATTTACATGACTGATAAACATTGATAAAACATAAATTTGTACCAAAAATCAAAGTTTTATCTTTGAAATTGTGGCTGTGGGATTTTTTTGCGATTTGCGGGGGGTTGAATCCGAAATTTGAAATAAACTTGGTCTGCGTATGGTATAGAGGAACCTACATGCCAAGTTTGGTGTCTCTAGCTCTTATAGTCTCCGTAATCGACGCGTTAATACGGACAGACAGACAGATGGACATGGCTAGATCGACTCGGCTGCTGATGATGTTCAAGAATATATACAGTTTATATAGTCGGAAATGCTTCATTCTGCCTGTTAATTTTTAATGGGAACAGGGAGAAAAAACTCTACTTTATTTCTGATGATGCAGTTTGTTTTAGTGACCTACCAGAATGCATAATCAAAAAAAAAAAAAAAATTGTTTGATGTCCCTTGATAAACTGTTACTTTAAAATATGCGCATACCGCTACCATTTAGTAGTTAATAATTATATGTGCACGTAACAATTAGTTGATTTGGAGATTTTTTGCTTAAAAAATGTTGTTAAGAAACAAAATCTAAACATTAACTTATGGTAAATGAATACAATAGGACAAAACTTTACGCAACGGTCAGAAAAGTGATATCGATAACAGATGAAAATGCCTAATCGAACGCCTTGTGACTGTGGAATCGATGTGCAGCGGAAAGGGCGGTGTTCACTTGACGCGTAATGTCAATACGTTTTGTTGTCAATTACGTTATGCTTAAAAGAGTTAAAAGCTCTTTTACATTTCGAGCCGAAATCATGTTTATACTCTTTTTTAATTTTTTTGAAAAAAGAGGGTACATTGGGTTTGTGAAATGTCCGTCTGTCCGTATGAACGCAGGTTTTTTCCACAGTTTTGAAGCTAGAGCAACCAAACTTGGTATATACCATAGGCAGACAAAGTGTCAAGATCTCATTCTGATTGCGGTGTCTTTCAGCGCGACGCAAGGATTAGCTCTTTCCATTCACCAGAGTATCTTGGACAGACGAAAAAGGCATGTTCAGCGTCCTCTGTGGATCGCGCACAGTGTCTGCAAAACGGATCTGTCTCGTACTTAAACCTGTATATATTGTCAGTAGCTGCGTAAGGTCTGTCGGTTTGTCCGTACTTCCTATTCACCCAATGCCACAAGTCCGGGATCATCTTTCTTGTCCAGCTGCCATTGGGGGGTGGAACACCACCTCGCTTGCCATTGTGTCAGAGTCGTCTCATGGTGCCGGTCGCTGCTACGGTCTTCAGCGGGCAGTAGATCAATCGGTGGCATTCCAGCGAGGATGTGTGCTGCGTCCTCCGAGACTGTGCGGAAAGCGCAAATGGCTCTGAGAGCGCACCTTCTGTACGCTGCATTGCAGCTCCGGCTGTACGAGGGTACCTTGATTGCTGGTGCTTGAGCAATATGGAGCGAACCACATTACAGATGAGCAACCTGCTACGCTGCCGGGGGCCACCGGTATTCGCAATTATGTCACTAAGTGCGTTTGTGGCTCTGCTCGCTTTGTCTCTTGCATACGCTAGGTGGTGCTTGAATCTGATCCTGTAATCCAGCATCACGTCTAAGTATTTGATTGCTTGCTGTGATACAATCTCGTTGCCATCAACTACTAAACGGGCAGTTTCCACTTGCTTCCTGCTGGTTATCAGTATCGCCTCCGTCTTGTGGGCAGCTAGGGTGAGGCCATTTTCTGCGAGCCAATGGATTACCTGGCTGACAGCTCCATTTGTTTTTTGTTTCTCCTTTGCCACCGTTATAATAGCAATGTCGTCTGCGAAGCCGACGTAATTTTTTATTCCGCGCCATCTGGTGCCTTCTATAGAACTGCGAGCCTTGTCTACGACGAAGGCTGTGCTTCTCTGCTTTCTAAAGCCGAACTGCTGGTTTGAGAGACCTTGGCGATCCATCAGCTCTGTTTCAAGTCTATTGCACAATATTCGCTCAAAAACCTTGCTGGCTACATCGAGCATGCAGAGAGGTCTGTATGCTGATGGGTCCTCGGGATCCTTGCCTGCTTTTGGAAGCAGCGCCAGCCTCTGCGTTTTCCAATTCTTCGGAATCAGTCGTTCGCGTATGCACTGGTTAAAGACTCCAGCGATCGTGTCCGGGTACGCGTTCGCTATAGTTTTTATCGCCTTTAGTGCATCGATTATCTCGGGTGCGCTGACGGGATGTGCCGAAGGAGTGTCTACGAGTGGCAGATGATGGCGCAATCTCTTCACAATCCTTTTCAGCAGATCTGGGCAGGTGGGCATAGGAATTCTATTGAGTTTGCCTATAACAATTTTGTAGGCGAGGCCAAAAGCCTGGTCGTCGGCATCATCGCAGAGTTTCTTCTTTGTTTCTTCTTTGCTTTGCTTCTCCGTGCAATACCACATAGGCTTCCTCTGGGCATGCTGGTCTTCTTCGTGGCCACATCATGGCGCGCTGATGCTGGCGTCTTGCTGAATGGCAGTCTCTTCGTGCATCTCCTATCTATTGCGTCCACCAGTGGACTGGCCTCTGCTTATTTGCGCCACTTTTCTTTCTTGCATTGAGGCATCGCAACCTCTCCTCATTGCGTGCGTTAGGGTATCAGCGCTTTGCTAGGCGCATCCTCCCATCGTTGCGGCACTAAAGCTGATGAGTAGGGACTCCGCATCTAGGGTTTCGGGACTCCAAGCGGTGTGGCTCATCCTTGCTGAGTTTCTTCTCTGAGCTTCTCCAATTTGGCATATGATAGTCTGATGGCCGCTGTGAGTGTAGGTTTGCGGCACTTTCCACCTCTTTTGTCTGGCAATCTGTGGGCTGGAAAACGTCAGATCTATGATAGATCCTTTTCCGGCTCTGGAGAACCTCTGTGGAGTAGAACAACATTAGGGGATGCTAGAGTGTCGAGGAGCGTGCTCCCTCGTGTGTTTGCTCTGCAGCTTCCCCATTCTACTGCCCAGGCATTAAAGTCACCGGCAATGATGACTGGGAAATGCACTCTGGCATCGGCCGCTAGTTTATCCAAGGCGCTTGAGAAGTCTTCTATCTGCGTACTGGAGGCTACATAGCAGCTGTACCAGTACATGCCTCCGATTCTTGCTCTAGCATACGCATGCGTTGTGCGTCTATTGTTAATTTGTAGAGGTGGGTTGCCGCAGCTCCAAGGCGCTGCTCCACGTTGCCGATTTTGAACCCAGATTGTGTCCTGCATCGCTCTACACAGTTCGCTCAGAATAGGAACATTTATTTTCTGATCCCTCACGGTTTGCGTCAGCAGATCCAGAGCAGCTATGTAGTGGCTCAGATTGAGCTGGAGTAGCTTAATCTGTTCCATGATTCTTTAGAGCTTTCACAAACTGCGGGCAGGCCCCACTCAGGGTGTTGTGGGTCGCGTTTTTTCCTCCCGTGCGCGTGCAAAGTATGCACGATGGTCGCTCCTTACAGTCCTTTGATGACTGTCCAGTTCCTAAGCAATTGTAACATTTGCCCGCCGCATTGTAGCTGTTTCTGCAGCGTGATGCGATATGCCCAAATGCTAGCCTCTTGAAGCATCTCCTCCGCTCCCCAGTCGCTGCGCACTTTGCCTACGGCGAGGAGTTGGTCTGCCAATTCTTTTGGTATGATTACGCTGGCCGTCTGCGTGCCTCTGTATGCCACACGCAGTTTTGGGGTAGCCTCTGCCGGCATGTCTCCATCTATTTTTGCGAAGGTTGCGTTCATCACATTGTCGCTTGAGCCCCACTCTGGTATATCCCTAATTTCTATAAGGACCTTGTCGGATATTACTTTCACCTGAGCGTTTTCTCCCAAGCTGTCTTGGACTGCTTTGAGCAATTTAAAAGTGGCCTCGTCACCTGGTTATTCCATCTGTGGCATGATTTATCCGGCTGCTGTACGCCTAATCCCAGAGATGCTTTCTCTGTATGCCTGCAAGGATTGGTTCGTCTGGACGGCTTTTAGCACTTGAGCGTATTCTACTGGCTCCTTGCATTTTACTATCAGAGTGTCTGGTCTACTGCCTCGTTTTAGCTGCTTTCTTGAGTTGGCCTTGAGTGGGTCCTCATTTTTCTGCCTCTGACGTTTCTCCTTTGGTGCTCCTGGTGTTTTGCTTGACGCACCGCTGCATCTTCTTGGTGCCGGGATTGACAGGTTGCCTGGCTCCTTGTTTTACTCTTTACTCAGATTTTTTGATCATCAGTTTTTAGCTGTTGGCCCGTTGCTCGTGCTTTACAGCATTTTGCTGAATGTCGGTGTTATTCGGGTAGCTGTTTCGGTCGCTGCAAGGCAGTTAGTCGCTGCAACTGTATTGCCCTTGGTGCCATTAGAGTCATGATGGCACAAGACGAATACTCCTTTTGCTATTAGTGACGATTCCAGCTGCTCGCTAACCAATCTCTGAATTTCTTTCATTTTTGCCAGGGAGTCCTTCATATTTTGTGATCATGTATATGATGTCGTCTAGCATTGCACCAAGTTCTTTTACATGGACTTTTTGGCTTCTGTGGCGGCGTGTCTCTCCACGCACTGGTAGGACCATTGGAGTCCCTGCTCCTCTTTGGGGATTCGGCTCCATCGCTCTTATTGCTCAGAGCAGTGATGTCTCCATGTTCCGCTGGTGGTGCCGTGTGCGGCGCCATTGTTGGCGATCGTTGTATTCTTGCGTTTTTGCGAACGGCTCAACAACTGCATTTCTTGTCGCTTTGTCCACTGCGCCAGCCAAGAGGGCCACCGTCTCAGTATTGTTCTGCATAATGGGGATTGGGGCCTTCAGAATCCGTGCCCAGGCCGTGGTTTGAACCACGGGTGGATTTTCACTTAAGTGTTTGCCACCTGGAGTAATAGAGTTATTACCAGCCATTGTTCTTGCATGTTTTGCATTTTATACCTACTGCCAGGTTTTTTAGTGTTGCCGGCCGCTACGGCATACACGCAGACCACCATGCCGCTCACTATTAGTTAGAGGCGCAGTGGATTTTGCGGGAGAGTGTGTATTTTTTTTTACGCATGTTCGCATCGTGTTGGGCATCCAACGGTGGCCAGAAGTTTCCCTCGGGCTTTTAACCGTTGGGGCGTATACCGGCCCTTGCTCGATGGCCAGGGCCCCGTTTTTTGGGTACATCGCCGGGGCGGTGGGGTTAGCCAGTTCCGCGGCCTAGTGGACCCACCATCAATAGGTGCAGAAACCTTAGCCTGAAAATAGGCAATAGATTTTTATTTTTGCAGTAGCGCCTTCTACGATATCTGTTTGAATCTGCACTCTAAGTTTGGCCTGTGATTTGCAACACTGTCGAACAGCTGCGTTAAGCCAGATTGCCATCCCTGAATTAAACAGCTGATCGATGAAGTGCGTGACTTGCCTTTGCCTTGAGAGAAAACACCGCGGAGAAAATAACTTCCGCTTTCACTCAAGAGCGTTTCCATAGCAAAAGTTGAGCGACTTTACGGTCCCGGGGGCCCCGGCGTCTGCTTGGAGTTCTCGAAGGCGCACTCCACCAACTTGGTGCACCATTTCATGCTCTTCCTCTTACCGAAGACCAGCAATCAGCGGCAAGGAAGGGGAGCTCCCAGAAAACGAGTCCGCACTGCACTTTTACAACACACACTCCTCCTGTGTGTGTATGTGTGTGTTTGTGTGTGTGCGTATGTGTGCATATGTGTGTGTGTGTTTGTGCGCATGTGTGTGTGTGTTTGTGTGTGTTTTTGTGTGTGCTTTCTACTCACCCATGTCCTCACATCGGAGATGATGCGCCTTGTCCAGCTTCCATTACGGGTGTTCCTTCCTCTCTCCTGCCATCTCGTCATGGAATCAGCCCGCCTTGCGTTCGGAGGGTCACAGCTCTAGGTTTCCGCCTCTAGGAGACTAAGCGGCACCATTACGTAAATTACCAAAGTTATGGAAGAATCTATTACACCCGTAGTAGCTGGCAGAAACAACAGTTTGACATGCACTGGACAAGTTAAGTGCGCTGCTTGCTTGTGTTGCCGCTGAACTGCTTGAAATGCAACTCGGGCGCACTCGACTAGAGCATTCTTAGTCAATATACTCTTTTTTAACTTTTTTTTTTTTTAAATTGGGTTTGTGAAATGTCCGTCTGTCCGTCCGTCCGTATGAACGCAGTTTTTTCCACAGCTTTGAAGCTAGAACAACCAAACTTGATATACATGTTGATATATACCATAGTAAGACAAAGTGTAACGGTATCCCCCACCCCCACCCCTTTGCCCCACAAACGTAAAAAACTATATCTTCCACAGTCTTATAGCTAGAGTAACCAAATTTGACGCAAGGGCTACTGATCCTTGATTGATCTGATCCACGCCCACTACCACCCCCACAAATGAGCAATGTCTGTATATCCCACACCCCTTTAGCTAGATTCACAAAATTTTACATGTTGACTTTTGTTGACATATGTATACTGAATTAAAGAATTAATAAAGACGTAAAATACTTATAATTTTATGAATAGAACGGTATGAATTCTAGCCTGGGAATTCTATAACTAACATGTAAATTTTTTTCTGAGTGTGGAAATAGTACATCTTTCAAAGGCGACATGGAACTATGTTGTGTGCATTTCTGCAGGAGTATTAAGTCTGTAGTAACCGCAGGCCAAATTATAAAAATTGCAAATTCTCAGTTTAAATTTATCTCATTATTGGACCTAGGACTTACAACATATTTGATTAAAGGTATAACCCAAATTGCTTACCGTCTCCCTGTGTGTTTCTCTCTTCCTCTATTTTTATCCGCCACTTCATCCTCCAAGTTGCCCATTCAAACGGAGCTGCAGGAAAATTCGCCACCATGATGCGGGCATAAATACGACCAACAAATTTTCAATTACTTGTTTGGGATAATATTTTCGGAAAATGCAAGTTGTCCAACTAACTTTATTCATTCATTTTGCACTGGAAGTTGGTGCAAAAACATACACGCACTGTGGCATACATACATACACTGACACTTGTTCTAAGCAAACAGCAGCAATGAATGCGCTTTAACAGTAGAACTTGGAAGCAGGATAGAATGCTTTCTGTCATCAGGTTTTCGTCACTCACAAGTTATACAGGGACTAAACAATGAATTCATGTGGTTTTAAAAAGGCATTTTAGCATGTGGTAGTCAACTTTCTGAAACGCTGGGGTATCACTTCTAAAAACCAATTCCGAAATCATTAGCGAAGTTAGCGTTCGCTGCCAAAAGAAGGTGTTTGCATTAGCTGCGTGACATTATCGTGCTTCCTTTCTAGTTTAAGCTTCCCATTTCCACATAATAGAAGAATCTATAGTGAAGGCTAAATTTCTGTTTATGTAATTTTCCCTGCTGAAAAATTACGTTCAAAAAATATTTTTGATTCCTAAGTTCCCTTTTTCAGTAATATCATAACGTATTTATTTTAATTATATTGGGCTTGTGAAATGTCCGTCCGTCCGTCTGTCTGTCTGTCCGTCTGTATGATCGCATTTTTTTCCACAGTTTTGAAGCTAGAGCAACCAAACTTGGTATTCATGTTGATATATACCATAGTAAGACAAAGTGTCAAAATCAAAATAATTTGGCCACGCCCGCCTTTGCAAACGAGCAAAGTTTTATTTCTCCCAAACCTGTTGAACGGGCAAAACCAAATTTAAATTGATGGCAAAACATGAAAGACATGAGCAAGAATACAATTGCCACGCCCACTTCTGATTCCGTAAAGAGGCGAAACAAAGAGTATATCGCAGTCGGGTGCATCCGACTGCAACGTTCTTACTTGATTTTATTGTTACTTATATATTTATAAATATGTTTGTTTTATTTTCCATTTTTGTGAGTATCGCTCTTCTCGTCCATGTTTCCTTTTTTTCTTCTGTTGCTGCCTTTAAGTTGTGCTGTTAACATAAAAAGAGTTAATTTGTTGATATTTTCCGGAACTGCATTGGGATAATACACAATATTACACATAAATGAATACTTAAATGGTTATATCTCGATAAATCATTCACTTTAAAAATAAATTTACTTAGACGCGTGCGTGTCAATTGCAAGTCAATGAGTAACTAAACCGCGTACAACGAACAATAAAAGAGATGACGAAACAGACACACAAATTTTTTGTGTATCTTTTCATCTGTTGCTTTTGTTGAATTCTATTTTGACATGTCAAATTTCGTTAAGGGCATGACAAATTGAAAATGAATAAAAATTGCAGCGAAAGTTGCATGATATGCAATCGTTTTTAAATTAATGATTTTTCCTGCAGCAGACTCCCCTTCTAGAATATGTAAATTCTCTGTACCTCACACGAACGAAGGTTGCGCTCTCGTTTCACGAAGCCAACTTATGACAAGTTGAGGAAAAGAGAAGCGAAGGCTGCATGAAATGAAACGTTTTGCCTTCTCAAAGGAAGATAAATTCATGTGTTTCCTTTTTCCTGCATTTATTTCCCATTCTGTCACTACTAATATGACGTATCTGCCCAAAGTGCATGAAAAGTATACAGAACAGAAGCATGCTTTTGGAACCATATTCCACAAAAGACTACTGGGCATGTCCTATTTTCATATGTGTGTGGGTGTGTGTGATTGTCTGAATGCGCGTGTTTGCTTGTGTTTGTAGTTTCGTTGCAAAAAACAAAAGTTTTGCAAAACGAACTGAACGCACAACGTGCTGAGCACCGTGCTGGTAAAGAAAATTTGCTCGACTGCGAAATACCTTGTGAGTAGTTGTACAAAACACAGTCACGATCGATTGCTGCGTTGTCTATATTTTTAGAATTTGTTTTAACTAAGGCTTTCAGATACAGTTGATAATAATAATTTAAATCCATAGCAGTCTATTTTTTGTTTTTTGAAGATCAAAAATTAAGATTTCAAATAATTTGAACATATCGTAGTGCTAACTAACTGAATTATCCACTTGGCATTGAATCTGGACAGGTTATGTTTTATTATATTGCAGTTAGGTATTTTTACATCGTGTACCCATTAAAAGACACAAAACAACATTCATAGCAACATCGTAGTGGTACCAACAGATAAACTCGAACAAACTAGTAATAAAAGCTTACTCCAGCGAACACAATAATAACACTGAGCTACAATTTTTGTCCATTTTGAATTGACTAAATGTAGATTGTAGGTCTTCCTGAGTATAGTATTTCTGCGTTTTTGGAATCTTCGATGGACCCCCAAAATCTGAAGATAAAGTCAAAAAACCGTTTCACTCAAGTTTTTTCAGTTATCTTAAAATATCACTTAACGTGGCCAACACATTAGGTTATGTGTATAAGGCTAAGAGTATATAATATAATAAATATATAATAAGAGTATATTGGGCTTGTGAAATGTGCGTCTGTGCGTCTGTCCGGCCGTCCGTTTGTTCGTCCGTATGAACACTGTTTACTCCCTGTTCCCATTAAAAATGGGAAAAATGGAGTTATAAAGTACTGCAAATGTATGTAATAGACAGAAGGAGGCATTTCCGACTATATAAAGTATATTTATTCTTGATCAGGATCAATAGCCGAGATGAACTAGCCATGTCCGTCTGTCTCTCCGTCTGTCTCTATGAACACGTCGATCTCAGAGACTATAAGAGCTAGAGACACCAAACTTGGGATGCAGGTTCCTGTATAGCATACGCAGATCAAGTTTATTTCAAATTTCGGATGCACCCCCCCGCAAATCGCAAAAGACTCCCACAGCCACAATTTTAAAGATAAAGCTTTGATTTATGATACACATATATGTTGTATCAATGTTGATCGGTTGTGTAAATTTCATCACGATCGGATAAATAACACCAAAGTTATGGAAGAATCTATTTTCCCCGTGTCAGCAGGCAGAAACAACAGTTTGACAGGAACTGGACACGTTAAGTGCGCTGCTTGCTTGTGTTGC
The DNA here is from genome assembly GCA_949708635.1 of Hirtodrosophila cameraria. Taxonomy (NCBI): domain Eukaryota; kingdom Metazoa; phylum Arthropoda; class Insecta; order Diptera; family Drosophilidae; genus Hirtodrosophila; species Hirtodrosophila cameraria. Next base: position 25,681,403 of record OX453090.1, on the reverse strand, counting down.
CGCTGAACTGCTTGAAATGCAAGTTGGGAGCAGGGAGTCTCGTAGTCGGGAGTCGTAGTAAGAGCAACCAAAATTGGTGCACATGTTGGTAATTACCATAGGCAGACAAAGTGTCAAGATCTCCCACACCCCTTTAGCTAGAATCACCAAATTTTGCAGGTAAAAATAATTTTCCCACGCTCACCCCCGCATTTGCAATCAAGCAAAGTTTGTTTCTTCTAAACCTGTAGAACGAGCCCAACCAACTTTAAATTGATGGCACAAAAAAAGATTTAAACAATTTCCACGCTCATTTCTGACTCCGCAAAGAGGTGAAAACAAGAGTATTTCGCAGTCGGGTGCATCCGACTGCAACGTTCTTACTGGTTTAGTCTTAAAATGGACTAATATTAAGGATTCCGGTCTTAAAATAAACTTTCTTGAAATAAGAATTGTGTACTCAAAACAAGTAATTTCGTTCTCGGCCACTTTTTGTCACCGTTTGTACTTGACTTGAGTACGAAATTCTTGATTTTTTTCTGAGTGTAGTGAGAATCAGCAGAAATCGGTTTGTTTCAGTTTATGAACCATGAAGGTCGTGACACACTAGGTACGATTTTTAACAGCATCTTGAATCCAACACAAAAATTAAAAAAATGCTTATTAAACAAGTAAGAATACTCTAGTCGAGTGTGCCCGACTACGAGACTCCCTGCTCCTTGCATTTCAAGCAAGCAGCGCACTTAAAATTGTGGCTGTGGGAGTCTTTTGCGATTTGCGGTGGTGCGGGGGGATGCATCCGAAATTTGAAACAAACTTGATCTGCGTATGCTACACAGGAACCTGCATCCCAAGTTTGGTGTCTCTAGCTCTTATAGTCTCTGAGATCGACGTGTTCATACAGACAGACGGAGAGACAGACGGACATGGCTAGTTCGTCTCGGCTGTTGATCCTGTTCAAGAATATGTATAGCTTATACAGTCGGAAATGCCTCCTTCTGTCTGTTACACACATTTGCAGTACTTTATAGCTCCCTTTTTCCCATTCTTAATGGGAACAAGGAGTAAAAATAAGGCTTTTTTCCTAAAATCACGATACTAAGGAAATCAATAGTTGATTCAAATGTGTTTCAATACCAATTCTATTAACATAATTCAAAATTTAAATCTCATTTTAGGAAATAAATTTTGAAGATCACCAATTCTATCAATGGCTAAAACAATTATAATGGCACTTAACAAACGGCAAAGCATAGTACTTTAGTTTTTGTATGTAGTTGAGCCTAGCCCACTATGTACTCTTCTTTTGCAGGGTATGACAAACAAACTATCTCTTACACACAGGCACAGATACACACTCACATACACAAACCACGATAATGGCGGCTGTTATTGTTTGTCGCTCTTTAAGCTATTCGCCTGTGTCTGTGTTGGCTTGTGTGCGTGGGCGTTTAGGTGTGGTGTGGTGCGGTGTGATGCGGTACTGTGGGGTTGGATGGATAAGGTTGCCTTCTTACCTGAGTATGTCGCCCTCATCAACCAGGTTGCATGTTCTCTTTGACGCTTTGCACGTGTTTATCCCCTGGCTGAAATTGTAAAAGTTTTTGTCGGGTTTTTTTTCCGTCGACCTTTCGGCGCTGCCTTCGGTGCCGTCACGTCTAATTTCGGTTTTAAATACATGATCAAAGTTGATTTTGCTGGTTGCAGATTGCACTTTTTGGCTGCATGGTTGTTTGGCTCTCTTAACTGCTTTGAATAATGACTGCATTTTGTTGCCGCATTCTGAGTGAATGGGGCGCCAGTTGGGTACTTAGACATATAATTTAATTATTTTATGTTCTTTTTTTTCCCCTAGTTTTGATATTTTTATTAAGTTACCTTTTTTAAAGATTTTCTAGAAAAAAAAACATATAATGCGAAACATCTTCTAACCAAATCTAACAAAACCTAGATTCGTTGCGCGACTACTTCTTCCAAACTAATGTGAACGTTTCAGAAGCTATTGATGACATTGAAGACCTGGGCATAAAGGGCGCTGAAAAGAATAAGTCGCAAGCCCAAATCACAGATTAAGCTGTGTAAAAATATGTTCGCGAGGTCGTTTTGGAGCTAAGTGGAAAAAGCTAGATTTTCGATTATTCAAAAAGATACACTTAGAGAACTGTCAACATCTTCGTAAGCAGATTTCGGATTCTTAAGAAATTTACTTTTTTGAATACTTTAATTCTCAGCAGTCATGAAATTTGTAACAGTTATGAAGCTGTGCGAACTATAATTTATTAACGACGTTTATAATATTGCTCACTATATTAAAAAAATCATTTCATAAAATAAAGACAAAATGTCTGATAAAAAAAAAAAATTTAATTCGACTGACTCCGGATTTGAATCCGGGTCTACCGATTAGTAGAGGGCAGCCCCATCAGTTGCACCACCGTCCCAATACAAAAACTGTTGCCTAACTTAGAAGTTGCTGATGCTGTTCGTAATGCATATATACGTGTAATTGCTGATGAAATTCAGATTTGATCGTTGGCAGAGGAGACTAAAATGCTGGCTAACTATTCCGCGCCGAGAAATAAAATATTTATTAATTAAAATGTGTGTAAAAATAAAGCTAATTTATTAAAAAAAAAAAAAATGGGACAGCCTTAATTTATTTATAAAGTATATGATAAAATATATGCATAATATATATACATACTTATGCACATATATATAAAGTGTGTAGACTTACAGAGTGGCGCACACATTCATAAATAGATTTTATATTTTTTTGAAATTTATTTTCAAGTCATGGAAAATGTTCTTTGATTTGATAAAAACTTTCTCTTCACTGAGTACTTTTTTTATGAACCCTAGACTATTTTCTAGTTTTTGTTGAAACTTGTAGCTATAACATTTTCTCCACTTTGTGGTAATGAAATCCCCATGGCATAGAAAAATATATTGCATATATTCTTGAGCAGCATCAACAGCCGAGTCGATTCAGCCATGTCCGTCTGTCTATCTGTCTGTCCGTATGAACGCGTCGATCTTAGAGACTATAAGAGCTAGAGACACCAAACTTGGCATACAAGTTCCTGTATACCTTACACAGATTAAGTTTACTTCAAGTTTCGGATGTACCACCCGCAAATCGAAAAAAAATCCCACTGCCACAATTTTAAAGATAAAGCTTTGATTTTCGATACTCATATTTGTTTTATTAATGTTGATCAGCTGAGTAAATTTCATTATGAGCGTATAAATAACACCAAAGTTATGGAAGAATCTATTACCCCCGTCTCAGCAGGCAGAAACAACAGTTTGACATGCACTGGACAAGTAAAGTGCGCTGCTTGCTTGTGTTGCCGCTGAACTGCTTGAAATGCAAGTTGGGAGCAGGGAGTCTCGTAGTCGGGCACACTCCACTAGAGCATTCTTACTTGTTTCATTTAATTTTTTCAAGAAAATTAAAAAAGAGTATAAAAATTGATAATATGAATAAATATGTAATAATTTCTTTCAATTATGTGTGCAATTTGTTTTGGACTGCATAAATGCACACAAGTTGTTGCAGTATAGAATTTGTCTATCTACAGAACATGCCAAAATAAACTTTGGGACTTGAAACTGATTCCGGGATAGACAGAATGTTCCAAGCCCTCGCCCATATCCTGGTAATTTTTAGAACCAACAGGAATTAACTGTAATTCAAACTCAAACTTTAAAAAATTTATGATTTATTCATACAAAGAAAAAATACGTATGCTATATCTAAGGAGTTTGACACATTTTGCTTACTAGCTACAAAAGTAGAACACTTGTAAAACGAAAGAAAAGAAAAAAAAAAACAAAAACATGAAAGAAATGTTATCTGCGGCGTGCCGAAGATATATACCCTTGCAGAAAAGATTTGCATAAGAAAACTTATTTTTCAACTGATTGTTCCTATGGCAGTTGTAAGTTATAAATATCCGATTTTTATACAGTTTGTTCAACATTTGTATAACGTGCTTTAATTTAGATATAGTGAGTTTGTTCAGTATATCTTGAAAAACAAAAGTTTTTCATACAGAAGCTTATAGTCTTCCGATTTTGATAAAATTTTGTCAACATGTATAAACTGTCCGTAAACTGGGGTTAAGTGAGTTTGGTTGAGTTATCGTGAAAAACAAAAAAGTTGATCATACAAAAACTTATTTTCAACCGATCGTTCCTATGGCAGCTATAAGATATAGTCTTCCGATTTTGATAAAATTTTGTTATCATGTATAAACTGTCCGTAAACTTAGGTTAAGTGAGTTTGGTTGAGTTATCTTGAAAAACAAAAAAGTTTGTCATACAAAAACCTATTTTTCAACCGATCGTTCCTATGGCAACTATATGTTATTGTGGTCCGATCTGGCCAATTCAGCCATAGGTGCTACCTGCAGAAAGAAGAAGCATCTGTGCCAAGTTTCATCAAGATAGCTCTAGAACAAAGTCTTGAAAAACACATATAAACAGACAGACAGACAGATAGATGGACGGACATGACGGACATGACTTGGCTGCTGATGCTGATCACGAGTATACAAACACGAATATACAAACACGTCTCCTTTAATGCGTTACACATTTCGTGACAAAATTATAATAGCCTCTGCAAGAGTGTAAAAAGACAAATAAAAAGAAGAATAGCTCATTATTGCATCATCATGACGTATACTATAAATGTGCTGAAAATTATGAAAACGATTTAAAATATAAAAAAAAAACAGAAGAAAAAGCAAAAGTGGTTAATTAGATGTGAAGAGAATGGAGATAATATTTAGACAAAGGTGTTCTGCATTAAATGCTATTTTTTCTATTGGGCAGCATCTTCCGTCTCGACCGTCGGGTCGCTGTTAGGACCCGAAAAGATGTAGTTGTCACGTCCTGAAATACCCGTGCCGGCTGCATCGCCCAGCCACGGATAAACATTGGGGCACTCACGGCACGTTTCCATGTAGCGAGTGTCAGTCAGATTCTGTTCGGGTATCTTGAAGGACAAGGCACATGTTTGCCAAATGTTGCATGGCTTGGGCGCCACTGCAATATTTTTGTCACACTTCCACGACTCGATCTGGTTAACATCACGCAGCTCCTTAGGATCGGTCATGTACTGCAGCATCTGGGTGACAGTCAGAATGTAAACGTCGGGTCTGTGAATGAGAACAATCGAACAAATAAGAAAACAAACTGATTAGAGACTGGAATGGATATTTGTAACTAGGAGGGTACAGGGTGTTGCTTAAATACACAGAGAGATATAATCATGAAATCCGGTCTAAAGTCAAGACCGATAATACCGATTTTTCTTGACTCAATCCCAAAATTCTCGCTTAAAGACTAAACTTTTAAGAACGGAAATCTTAAATCAAATATGTTTTTCAGTTTAAAAGAGCTTATTTTAAGAACATAAAAGCAATTTAAGAAAATTTCATCTGCTCAAAAATAATAAGCAACATTTTTATACTGTTTTTTTTTTTTAATTTTGTTGAAAAAAAAAGAGTATATTGGGTATGTGAAATGTCCGTCTGTCTGTGTGTCCGTCTGTATAAACGCAGTTTTTTTCCACAGTTTTCAAGTTAGAGCAACCAAATTTGGTGTACATGTTGGTATATACCATAGTCAGACAAAGTGTCAAGATCTACAGGTGGGGAATATATATAATTTGGTCAATTGAAAGGGCGGAGGTGGGCGTGGCAAAATTATTTTTCAAAAAAGTTTTTTTTAAAAGCATACCCTTTTATATTTTTCGTCTTGTGCTAAAACATTTTAAGGTACCATTAACCCGTGCCGATTGTTTGTCAATTTCATACAAAAATTATAAAAAATTAGTTTTTCTCTGAATTTTGGCAAGGGTTAATGTAGCTATAAATTATAAAAAAAAAAAATGTTTTAACACGAGTCAAAAAATATAAAAGGGTATGCGTTCCAAAAAAATCTATTCTGAAAAATAAGGGACACACTAGTGTGCACTTACTAAATTGACTGCTGTAAAAATAAGCTTATTTAGAAGCTATATTTGATAGTGGTCCGATCTGGCAGATTTTGTCGTATGTAATGATTTCAGCAAAAAGAAGCATGTTTGCCACGTTTCATCAAGGTAGTTTTAAACCAAGAGACTAGTTCGGATAGATTCAGACAAACAAACAAACAGGGAAAATAAATTGAAATGTTAAGGTTCCGGCAGCTGAACTAAATGGGGCTTTCTAAATTGATTCGTTAAATAAAAAATAAAAGCCAACAAAACAACAACTAACTTCACAGTTGGCAACACATTTGAAGTGAATTTAAGTTGCTGCTCGAAATATTTTTAAAACAATTAGACGACAAACATCTTATTGAGTTCATGACTGAACTCGCATTCGCTAACTCAATTCACTCAATATCACATTTGAATGTTCTTGAGCTTAGTAAAAGTTTGTCGTGTGCAGTTCGGAAACTATTATGATCGGACTCGTCGGACCGTATATGTGTGTGTGAGATGTGTGTGAGATGGGTGTGTGAGGTGTGATTAAAACGCTGAAAGAGATTGTGGGCTGCAGCGGACTGAGCTAAAGCTAAACTGAACAGCAGCAGGTGCAAAACTATTTCTCGCACAATTGTGCGAAGTTTTTAATTAGTGTGAATGACTTTCAACATTGAGCTGGTGTCGGCGCTCAGAATTGGAGAAGATGAGGCACGAAACAGGAGCAGAAGCAGCAACAGCAGCTGGCAACTGGAACCATTGGTATGTGTTTAAGACTTTGCATGGGATGATTGAAAATGATGATGAAATGGCTGTTGAACTGTGTGTGAGAGAGAAAGAGAGAGAAAGAGTGAGCAAAAGAGAGATAGAGAGAGAGAGAGAGAAAAAGATAGAAAGAGAGAGAGATAGAGTGGGAGGTAGTGATGAAAAGAAAGGTAGAAGAGACGTAGAGCTTGAACGTACATATTGCAAAAGAATGCCGTAAAGTTTTTGTTTTTGTTTTGTCCATTTCGCAATTGTTTTTGTTGTTGTTATTGTTATTACTTCTGTTTGTCATGTTTGTCAGGCATCTGTGAATAGCCATTTTATACGAATGGGAATTTGTAGTGGAAACTCTGCATATCTGAGCGATCCTTAGCCGAGCCAACTTTAAGTTGTAATTCGGCTTTCGTCAAACAGTAACAATTACTTTGTTTCCAAAAACAAGCCAATTATAATTATTTCATTTACGTGTTCTTACCTAGGTTTCTATAGATACATTTTTAATTTTTTAATTTTATGTGAGTTGAAAATTATGATGAGCATTTCTAAAGAGGATTAAGGAAAACTTTTATACTTTTTTCATACTTTTTTTGATTATTTTGAAAAAAAAGAAAAACGAGTATATTGGGTTTGTTAAATGTCCGTCTGTCCGTCCGTACGTCTGTCCGTCTGTATGAACGCAGGTTTTTTCCACAGTCTTGAAGCTAGAGCAACCAAACTTGGTATGAATGTTGGTATATACCTTAGGCAGACAAAGTGTCAATATCTCCTCCCATTCCCACCCCTTCCCCAACAAACCGCAAAAACCTATATCTCCCACAATTTTATAGCAAATTTAGCACAAGGGCTTCTATACACTTCCTTGATTGATCTGACTAAAAAAAATTTGGCCACGCCCACCAGTGCCCCCACAAATATACAAAGTCTGTATCTCCTACAACCCTTTAGCTAGAATCACCAAATTTTGCAGGTTGAATTCTGTTGCCTTATTACATAGATTGAAAAAAAATAATTTTGCCACGCCCACCCCCGCCCTTGCAATCGAGCAAAGTTTGCTTCTCCCAACCCTTTATTTTTATTTATTTAATTTAATTTAATGTCGACTAACAACAGTCGACACAGAAAAAGTTTAAATTTACAAAAATGAAATAAAATTATTATTAAGATTATTATTAAAATTATTATTTAAATTATTATTAAAATTATTTTTAAAATTTAAACAATTTAAAATTAAAAAAAAGAATAAAAAAACAAGTAAGAATACTCTAGTCGAGTGTGCCCGACTACGAGACTCCCTGCTCCCAACTTGCATTTCAAGCAGTTCAGCGGCAACACAAGCAAGCAGTGTACTTAACTCGTAAACTGCTTGTCAAACTGTTGTTGCTGCCAGCTGAGACGGGCGTAACACAAGCAAGCAGTGCACTTAACTCGTAAACTGCTTGTCAAACTGTTGTTGCTGCCAACTGAGACGGGCGTAATAGATTCTTCTATAACTTTTGTGCTATTTATCCGATCGTGTTGAAATTTACACATCCGAAAGACATTGATTAAACATACATGTGTACCAAAAATTAAAGCTTTATCTTTAAAATTGTGGCTGTGGGAGTCTTTTGCGATTTGCGGGGGTGCGGGGGGGTGCATCCGAAATTTGAAATAAACTTGATCTGTGTATGTTATACAGGAACCTGCATGCCAAGTTTGGTGTCTCTAGCTCTTATAATCTCTGAGATCGACGCGTTCATACAGAC